>CAVMJV010000099.1:600000-808407 GCA_963681835.1 Meloidogyne enterolobii
TTATTCAGTATCATTGGTTTACTTAGAATTTAATTTTACAATTCAAAATAAAATTACAACCGGAGTTTATTATGCACTTAGGCAGCTTCCCTCACCCATTGGCCAATTAAATTTAAAAATGCACACTTAAGGATTTATAAAAACGATTTTGGGTCTACTTAGAAAATTTCCTGGAATATTTCTGGGTCTTAACATTTTTGATATTAATCTCTTTAGCTCGATGAGAGTTTAATACTGAATATTGAAAGTAGGGTTGTTAGCGACCGGTTATTAACCGGTACCTCCGGTTTTCGGTTAGTCTAAATTTTAGAAAACAGGTTTTCGGTTTTGAGTTTTAGGCAAATACCGGTTTTATTTTGTGGGAATTTTAATAAAATCACTCATTTTTACGAATTTTCCGGTTTTCGGTTTTTAAAGTTAACTAAAAACGGTTAATTTTTGGCAAAAAAGTTTTAAAAATTCCGGTTTTAAAACCGGTCGCCAACAACCCTAATTGAAAGATTCCAAAATCTTGAAGCAAGTTATGGCTTTGAGCTTACTTGGCTGCGCGCGGGCTTTACCCCTATGATGCGTAGTAATTTTAAGTCTTTTGAATTTATTATAAAAAGTTTTTCTTTATTTTACCCATTTTCTTTATACATCATTCCACAATTATCTACACATACATGACATTCCATACATTTTGATTTACTTCATTTATGCATATATAGTAAAATATTAAAAGCACATTTTTCAACTTATACATAATTTAACGAAAATGAATTTTTTTGATTTTTGTTTAAATTACTCGAATTGATAAACAAAAAAAAGTTTTAAAAATCAAAAAATATTTTTCAAATATAAATACATAAATTTTGATCTCCGTTTCTCTTTAAATAATAAAATGTTTTGTCTTGAATTGTTCATTTTTTTTTGAATGAGTGGGGGGGGGGGGAGGAACTGGTAAATTTGTCAAATTAAAGATGTAAAATGGGTCTGGACGAAGGCCTGGGGTCAGCATGGGTCTGGACGAAGGCCTGGGGTTTTTCCTGTACCCAGAGTCCATTCCCAGGCATTTTTTGACCTTGCTGGGTTTTTCCTGGATTGGGTTTTTCCTGGACTACAGCCAAGGATCCGGCCCATTCTATAAATCAAACCTGGAACCCAGGAACAGGCTCAGGCTTTCCAAAAATACCGGTTTCTAATGACAATTGATCAGACAGAACTTTTCGTGATGATCAAACCAATTCCGTATTTTATTAAACTAGATAAGATTAATTGAGCTTTTAGAATAAATTATTTTTCAATGAAAAAATAAGCATTTTAATTTTAAATATTTTGCATATGCCAAAAAAATTTTCTGGCAAAATGTATTTTTAAATGACATTTTATCCACAATCCTCGTTTTGTATGCTATTTTCATACAGAGATTTACAGAAAAATTTTTGGGCAAAATATTTTTGCTAAAATTTTTTGGGCGCAAGTTTAAAATTATTTTTTTAGGCATTTTTAAAATTTATTTTTTCATTTTTCAACTAAAACTATGCGTGATACTTCCAGAGATATTTTTGTTCGTCAACAAGTTGATTTGAAGTATTTTTTCTTAATTTATTAAAATTATAAACATTTCTAAGATTAACTTCAATCAGCCATTTTCAAGTACAAAATGGAATGATGCTTGTAGCGATTAACGGACAAAATTTGTTCCATATTCGTTTGCAAAATTCTAAGAAAACAGGTTAATTTTTCTGTTATTCTTAAGTTCGTACCTCCCTCTTCTTATCTTTCCTCAAAGTATTAAAAATGTTCAGACTTTGCTTCCTTCCTTAACCATACTCTATTTCGCTTATAGCATACAATCACAGAGTGAAGTTGAGGAAAGAAGCATTGTCTGACAATTTTTAAAATTTTTAGGAAGGAAGAAAAGGTTGGGTACGCCCCAACGTACCGCAGAGTTATAACTTTCTTCAAGATTGTTGAATCTGGGCCGCTTTGGTATTGTCGGATACAACTCGCCGAGTTGTATCGAACCATGTCAGAGCGTCCCAAATTTGATAATTTTGAAAGAAGTTATAGATCTGCGTTACCTTGGGCTCGCGGTACGCTGGCCTGCTCCCAAAAAAGGGGTGGGGACGGACTTTAATTTACCATTTTTTCACAAAAAAATTTTCAAATTTTTTCAGACCTAAAATTACACATCGAAATGCATGACAGAATTTCACATTTACATTTGGATTTTACTGGTATTCACGGTCTAGTAACCACTGTTTCTGGAGAAAATTTTTATGTTAACATGCGTAGTTGTGTTTTAAAGCCGATTAGGCGGATGAAGGTTTTAAAATTTTTTTTGATTTTTATTTTTAATATTTAAAAAACAGGGAATGATTGTTAGTGCGGTAGCCTGGAATTTTGAGTTTAACAAGGAGTCTGAAACTGGATTTATTCTCATTGGAACAACGAAAGGTTAAAAAATTTTTTTTAATTTTTTTGTCCGCAAAAATTTTTTTGTCCGCAAATTTTGTCCGCAAATTTTCAATTTTTCAAAAATTGAAATTTTTCATTTTTAGGAGCAATTTATGAAACAAATATTTCCTCTTCTGGCTCAATTAATTATTTAAAGCAATTAAATCCAAATATTTCTGAAAAGGGATTGCCAATTTCTGGTTTACATCTTCACCAAATATCTGGTTCAGATTGTGATTATTTACTTTTAATTTGTGTTCCAAACCGACTTTATTGTGTCTTTGGTTCGGCAAATTTACAAGTCAATTCTCAGCAGAGATCTACTCCTCAAGTTGTTGGAACCGTTTGGAGTAGTGTTATGGTCGATCAAAGTCAGGAGGCGGTGTTGCAGTCTTTATTCACAAGTTTTTTATTATTTTTTTTGGTCTTTAAGGCTAGACTTTCGTTCATTAACATAACCAAAAATCATGTTTTCCATATTTAAAGTAAAAATTTTTTGTCCGCATGTTTTGTCCGCAAATCTTTCGACTTTTCGTAAATTGAAATTCCTCGTTTTAGTTCCTCACCCGAGACCAAAAATCCCCACAAAATCGGTCAAGACAGTGTGCAGTGATTTTTTCTCCGATTTTTAGACCTCTGAAAATTGAAAATTTTGGGTGTCTTGATGAGCGATAGTCTTACAATCAGCATTTTTATTCTATTTTTCTGTCAATTTCAGAAGAAATCTCAATAAAATTATAAATCCTTTCAGCTGAGAACAAACCTCAATATCTTTCAATGGTCAAAGACAAAGAAAATGAAGGTCCACCTAGTGCTTTCACCGTCTTTCCGTTACAATCTGAAGAAGAAATGACACCAAAATTTGCTTGGTTAGCAGCTGATGGTCTCTCAATTGGGACAATTGATTCAAGTAATGAAGAAAATAATACAAGGAAATCTGATTGGTGTGATCGTCTTTGTATTGATGTTAATATAAAGTAAGGTTTATTGGATATTAGAGATCGAGATCTTAAAAAAACTTTGATCTTTGACCTTGATTTTAAGTGAGAACCTTAACTAAATTTTTGACCTTGAGGCAAGGAAAAATTAAGGAGCTCTGAAAAATGGTTTGAAATGACTCCAAGAGCTGCCGGGACGTCAAGGTAAACACCAAACTTTTGGCGCACACACACTGTTAACCCCCCTGAAATCAACCCCTGGCTACGTTTTGTTTGACTCCGGATCAGGAAAGATCAAGGCATAAATCCAGATCCGGCTTGATATCTATGGGATCTTATGGACTTTTCTAATCTTCGAAAAAAAAATTTTTTTCTAGTCATCGTCGTTCTGAAGGCAGACTTGATTATCCTTTAGATATTTGTCTTACAGAATTTCATTTGTTACTTTTGTATACCAGCAGAATTGTTGCAATTTCACTTTTTGATAGAACACTGGCATTTGAAGATTTTTTTATTGTTTGTGATTTTAATTAGAGAGGGGTCTTAATTTTTAAAAATTCAATTTTAGGGTATACCCAAAATAATTGGAATGGGAAGGGATGCATCTTCTCATATGATTTGGGTTTTTGCTGAATCTTCTATTTTTATGTACCGGCCAAATGATGAATGCCGTGAAGTTTGGCGTTTTTTCATGGAACGGAAAGAATTTGCAAAAGCTAAGAAGGTTGCCAATCAATTACAAGATAGACGTCCATTTCAAATAATTTTGAAAAAAGAAGCAGAAAAATTTTTGATGGAAAGAAAGTTTGTTTTTTTAATTGGCTAGAAATTTTATAGTATTTTTTTCTTGTTTGGTCGCATGGACATTTGGACGTTTCTTAAAAATTCTTGAAATATTTACTGAATTTTAATGATTTTTGAAAAATCGATATTTTAGGATAGTTCTGTGGTTTTGCCAAACTTATTAGAGATTGAAATTTTTGAAAAGCCTGGGCCGGATCCTGGGCCTGTAGTCCAGGGAAAATCCAGAAAGGTCAAATGCCTGCGCCTGGACTCTGGGTACAGGTAAAACCCAGGCCAAGGTCCAGACCCAGGCCGATCTCTACAATTTATTGTTAAATAAATACACAAGGCCATTTTTGAAAATTTTATCTTTGCTAGATAATTAGCTATTTTATGTTAAATCGACCGCACCCTAATATCCCATCAATGGATTATTTAACATAAGTTCACTTATTTTTTATAAGATTTATTCCGAGGGTCTTGTTTTTCAATTTTTTAAACATTGTTGATTTATTATTTAAGATGAAATATTTTTCAAATTGCAGTTTTGTGGCTGCTGCTGATGCTTTGGCTCAATCAGATGAACCTTTTGAAAAATTAGTTCTTTTATTGTTAAAAGATGGACCTAGCAGTCGAAATGGCTTAAAACACTTTTTGGAACTTCGTCTTAGTCGTTTTCAAGGAAATGAGGTTTTTTTGTAAATTTTCTTGCAATTTTTGGATTTCAACATTTTTCAGCAACGAATGCATAGGGATATGTTAGTCCTTTGGCTTTTAGATATTCAACTTTCTGAACTTGCTGAACATCGTCAAAGTGTAACTAGTTCAACGGATGCTTTTATTATTGAGGGTAGCTCTAGTGGAGGACCTTCCAGCGAAGTTTCTGATACACGTGAAGCACAGATTCGTCAATTAAAGGATCAAATTTTTTGTTTTCTTAATAGACCAATAGTTTTTCAAGCTGTTAGTGATAACCAGACGGCAGTCTATAAAATGATTAGGTTAGTTAATTTTGTAGTTGATTGTTGCGATTTTACTCTAGTTTTGGTTAGAATTCTGACCTTTTTTTAAAAAATTTTTCACAGCAAATTTTTAGTATCTCCAGGCCAAAATTTTAAGAATTTTAGAAGGTCGAAGGACAAAAAATTACACTTTTTTCCCAAACCCTTCCCCAAATTTTCTCCTTTTCCCCATTTTAGGAGGGGGGGGGGGGGGGGGATTCCCCCCTCACCCCCTGGCTACGGGCCTGTTGGTCCAGCCTCTTCAAAAATTTTTTCTGGGCACACCTTTGATGTATTAAATTAAAATAAATTTTTTAAATTTAAGTTCTCATGTCGATTTCGATGTTCAATTATATTTGGCTAATAAATTACATGATACTCAAACAGTTCTCAAAATTTTGTTAATTCAAAAATCATACAAAGAAATTCTTGATTTGTTGGAACGTGATAATTCAAATTTAATTTATGAATATTCTGAAGCTTTAATTACTCAAGTGCCTGTTGAATTAATTTCTCTTTTGCTCAAAAAACTGAACAAATTGGATCCTTTGAAGCTTTTGCCTGCTTTCCTTAAATGTTTAAATCCTGAATTAAAGAATCGTGCAAAAGTGGTACGGAAATTTTTTTCTTTAATTTTATTAAATTAAAAAAAAATTTTTTTAATTTTTAGTAAGGCGGACATTACCGGTTATTAATATTTAGATACCCCCTGTTTTCGGTTATTCCAATTTTAAAACACCCGGTTTTCGGTTTTGAGTTTAGTCGAATACCGCTTTTATTTTGGGAGAATTTTTAATAAAATCACTCTTTTTCTAAATTTTCGGTTTTTAAAACTACCTAAAAACTGTTAATTTTTGGCAAAAAATATTAAAAATTTTCGGTTTTAAAATTGATCGTGTCCAACCCTAATTTTTAGGTTGATTCTATCTTTACTTTTATTGAAAATCTTACACCAACACAAACAAATGGAGCAATTCTTGATTTTTGTATTAATTTATATGCAACATTTCGACCAATGGAATTATTACCTTTTATGCAAAAATGTATTAATAATAATTCTAAGGCTTCATTTAATATGGCAGAAGCTTTAAGAATTTGCACGGAACATGGTTTTTTTAATTTTTTTATTTCATTGGGAGCCTTAATTTTGGTTGAACGAAACCGCGCGGTTAATTTTTCCCTGTAACGGGTCTTTTTTTCTTTTTGACCGGCCTCGGGGAAAAATTAACCGGGCGGTTAACTGGTTTTGTTCAACCTTACTTTTACTTTTTCAATTTAATTTTTTCCTTTTTAGGAAGATTTTTTTTATCAATTTTTTGACTAATTTTTCAGGTCTTGTTGAATGTCGAGTATTTCTTTTGTGTATTGAAGGCCTTTATGAAGACGCAGTTATTTTAGCTTTAACAATTTCTATTGAATTGGCTAAAAAATGTGCGAATGAATTAGAAAAGGCAATAGAAAAAAGAACTGCTGAAAAAGATTCTTTGCTTGAAATTGTTGATACAAAAAATAGTCAATCCAATTCTATTTTAATGGAAATGCGTAGAAGAGTTTGGTTAGAAATTTGTAAGATTTTTTAAAGTTTTAAAGGCTGTTTTTCCTTTTTTTTTTCCTTTTTTTTAAAGGCTGTTTTTCCATTTTGATAAAAATTTGGAAAAAATATTTTAATTTTTAAGAAACTTCAAATGGAAATACGTGAAAATAAAAAAATGGAAATACTTCTTAAAAAGTAAACTTTTCTGAAGTCTCAGGCAATGACGGACCTCAGTTCAGGCCCGTGGCCAGGAGGAACCCTGGGAGAATTACCCACGAAATGGGGAAAAGCAAAAAATTTTCCCCGTTTGCCCCCCCCCCTTTCCGAAAAAAATCACGGCGACGGGCTTGCCTCAGTTCCATATTTTTTCTTAGATCACGCAACCGGGAGACCATATCACTAATTCTATAAATCTGTTTTTCAGCAAAAAGTATGATAAAAAGTGGTACTCCAATTTCTCAATGTCTTGCATTACTTTATGAATCTAAACGAGTAATACGAATACAAGATGTTTTAGATTATTTTCCTGAATTTACAAAAATTGAACATTTTAAAGAGCCATTAATGGGATTTCTTAAAGAATATTCAAATGAAATTAAGGTTTCTTTTTGTTACAAAATTTAGAAAAAAATAATTTTAAGAAACTTCAAATGGAAATACGTGATGCAACAGAAATGGCTGAAGAATTAAATGAAGAAATTGATAAAGGAAAATCAAGGTTTGTGGAAATTTTTTTTTAATTTTAAAAATTTTCCTGTAGTTTTATGGTTATTCGTGCAAACAGTTCGTGTTCATTTTGCCGAGAATCTTTGCTTAAACGTCAATTTGTTGCTTTTGTGTGTAGACATTGTTTTCATAAATCTTGTTTGGAGAAAAGATTGAAGGTTTTATAAGAATTTAAATTTCTTTTTAAATTAAAAAAATCAAAAAATCATTTCTTAGCAAAAATCTCCTGAATTTGTTTTTTTATTGGCTGAAGAACATAATCTAAAAAAAGAATTTAAAAAATTAACGGAAAATGCAACAATCAATTCCATTTTAAGACAACGAGGTGAAAAGAATGGGAGAGAAGGTTTTTAGATTTTTTAAAAATTTTATTTCAATCTCCCTCAAAAATAAATTTATTTTATTTAACAACCAAAACAGGAAACTTGTATTTTAAATACGAAAAACATAGGAAAAGCGCAATTTTTAGAACCATACGTACTGACAGAAATTTATTTTGAAAAAAAATACTTGAACGCTAACAATAAAATATTTTTTAAATTTCAGAAGATGCAAAACGTAAATTAGATTCTGTCCGTACACAAATTGATGAATTGTTATTGGGAGATTGTCTACTTTGTGGATTACAAACAATTGAAGATGTGGATAAACCTTTTTTTGATAGTGGAGATGATTATTTGGAACAACTTAAAATGTGGATACCTTGAGATTTTTTTTTATTTTTATTCGCTTTACGAGGTTTAATTTTTTTATTTTTTAATATTAAATAAGTAGAGTTCGTAGTATTTACAGTGTAATGATTTTTGTTTTGTTTCAAAATATTTAATTTAGAAATTTACTATTTTGAACTCTATTTTTATTTATTAAACTAAAATGTTTTGACATATAATTTTATGGCTCCCGGACAATGCGACATTTGAAAATTTTTGGTAATCGGCACTGAATCATTGGACTAATGGAGGGATATCCTTTCGAACCTAAAGTTTTTAGATAAGCCCTCTTGATCCTCGCAAATCCCTCGATATCTTTACCTTATCTATTTAATTTCTAGATGCCCTTTTTAATCCCGATATCCATCTAATCCACCCAAATCATAATTTCTGTTATTTCCTTAAACACGCTTCACAGTCTTCACATCCATCTTTATCCATGAAAATCCTTCGATATCCTTTCAATTTTGACTATTCCAATGTTTTTAATATTCTCAAATACCCTGTTATCCGATTGAGTCTCTCAAATTCCCAGATATCTCTCTTAACCACCAAATCCCGCAATAAACTTCTAATCCCACTACCCTTCTATATATCCTTTTTAATCGCCTTGTTAATTACTCCTAATCCCTTCATATCCTTTTATTAGTCCACTGACCGATTTCCATTTATAGTCACTGACGCATTGTCCTGAACGAATTTTATATTATTTATAAAGATTAAAAATAAAATTTATTTTATTAAATATTCCAAAATTAAAATTTAGCTGTTGGAAAAGTAATATTCTTAAAATTATATTATTAAATAAAAAATTTTTTGTTTTCAAGCAGTTTTAGCTTTTTTGTTCATTTTTTCAATGGTTTGCATTTTAGGAATTGAAGGAAGTTTGTTTATATTTTCATAAAATTTCTAAAAAAAATTTTTAAGGTGCAAATAAGATTGGCGTAGGCATTGTTTGTGATGGTGAAGTACTCAGCAATCCTAGACGAACTTTTCATGCTCCCCCTGGTGAAGGATTTCGTCCAACCGAAACAGCAGTTCATCATCGACAGCATGTTGTATCACTTGTTATTGAAGCTTTGAGAATAGCGAAAATTGAGGTTTTTAAAAATTTCTTTTGCATGTCTTTGAGGTTTTGGTCCAAGCCTTTAAAATTCTATAGAGGTTTTTAAAATATCTTTTTTTTTGACAAGAGAAAGTTCTTTTGAAAAAAGCTTCAAAGAGAATCATTCGAGCTGTGATCAAAAATTTTTAAACAGAAGTAATACCTTCGTGTAGAGCATGGTAGACTTTGAAGCCCCAAAATTATCCAAAATGTCCCCGTAAAAAAGGCAAAAATTGGCAATAGGCTATCGAGCATATTCTACACAATGGTGTGTGAATATATAGACATAATTTGCGATGGTTCCCTGTAAGAATTCGTTAGAAAAGTTCTGGACCATTTTATTCTCCTAGCCCCTGCTTTTTGGAAAGCTTAATAATCTTTTTTATTTTTAATTTAAAATCTTTTCTATTTTCGGATCCATATGAAGAGATTGATGCAATTGCTTACACAAAAGGACCAGGAATGGGTGCGCCTCTGCAGGTTGGCGCTGTCGTTGCCCGTACACTTGCACAATTATGGAAAAAGCCTGTTATTCCAGTCAATCATTGTGTTGGACATATTGAAATGGGAAGATTAATTACTGGTGCTAAAAATCCAGTTATTCTTTATGTTAGCGGTGGAAATACACAGGTTTATTCATGTATAAGAGCGAATTTTTGTGATTTTTGGGGCCGTAGGCGAAAGGAAATTCATTTTTATTCATCATTCCCCTGGCAATATTTTCCTTTTCCTCCATTTTCTGGATGGGATTGAAACATTTGACAACCAAAACCATCCTAACCCAGGTTTTCCTTCTAGAATAGTTTTGAAAAATTTTGATTTTTATATGGATGTGAGTTTGATTTTTAGGTATTTTTAGTACAAAAATAGTGGCGTAGCCAGGGGGTCGATTTCAAGGGTTTTTTTCATTTCCCTTCACCCTTCCCGGCTACGTCTTTAGTATAAAATCCATTTTTTGTCATTCTCCTTCCAAATTGTTTTCTTTTTTTCTCATTTCGGCTAGGAGCTTAGGATGTTAAAAAAGATTTTGACCCCCTCCGCGCCAAATGAGTTTCCCTGGTTAAGAATTTTTTTCATAAACCTTTCCCTAAAAATTTTAATTTTTAGGTCATTTCTTATTTAAATCAATGCTATTGTATTTTTGGAGAAACTTTGGATATTGCTGTTGGTAATTGTCTTGATCGTTTTGCTCGTATTCTAAAACTTTCAAATGAACCTAGTCCCGGTTATAATATTGAACAATTGGCTAAAAAAGGTTCTCGTTTTTACCAACTCCCTTATGTTGTCAAAGGAATGGATATTTCTTTGTCTGGAATTCTTTCACATATTGAAAAAGAAGCTCCAATACTTGTTAAATCTGGAAAATATTCTGATGCTGATTTGTGTTTTTCTTTGCAGGTTTTTTAAAAATATTTAAATAATTGTTTTTTGGAGTAAATTTTGGGCTAGAAATTTTTTTAGTAAATCTTTCTTTGGGGAAAAATTCTTGGTAATACCAAGGTTGCCCCCTCATCTTTTTCTTTCTTAAGTACGTACATAATGGTCAGTTTTCTAAATTCTTTCCTTGTTAGGGGTAAAGTTAACATAAAATTCCACTTAAAATTAATTTTTGTTAATACTAGGGTTGTTGGCGACCGGTTTTAAAACCGGAATTTTTGAAATTTTTTGCCAAAAATTTACAGTTTTTAGAAAATTTGAAAAACCGGGAATTTGTGAAAATGAGTGATTTTATTAAAAATTCCCCCAAAATAAAACCTGTATTTGCCTAAAACTCACAACCGAAAACCGGGTTTCTAAAATTTAGATTAACAGAAAATCGGGGGTACCGGTTAGTAACAGGTCGCCAACAACCCTAGTTTGTGAAAATTGAGTTTTATACATATTTTTCTATGGATTATTTTTTTAGGAAGAGGGGCAAAAAAATCACCGTTTAATCAAAATATTTTGACAAGGATTTTATTTTGTTTGGACTGTTTATTAGACTGACACGCTTGAATTTCCTTACAAAACCTAGAAAATTAAAAAATTTTTTTAAATTTATTTTTTAAAGGAAACAGTTTTTGCAATGTTGGTTGAAATAACAGAACGTGCAATGGCACATTGTGGTTCAAAAGAAGTTTTAATCGTTGGAGGTGTTGGATGTAATGAACGTTTACAACAAATGATGAATATAATGGTTAATGAACGAAAAGCAAAATTATTTGCGACAGATGAACGTTTTTGTATTGATAATGGTGCTATGATAGCTCAGGTTTTTTTTTTGTTAAAAAAATTTTTTTTTAATTTTTAAAATAAATGTTAGGGTTTTCGTTAAATCCGGAGGGTTCTAAAAAAATTTTTTCCGATGAATTTTGGTTCTAAAAAAATTATTTTTTACAGCGGAATGTTTTTTTTTGAATTTTCTATAAAATTCTTAAAAAATTAAATAAAAAGTTAGGTTTTTTTATTTAAAAAATTTTTTTGGAACCAAAATTCATTAAAAAAATTTTTTTTATGTTCTCCGGATTCAACAAAAGATGTATCCTTTGTTTTAAATAAAAAAATTTTTTTGGATGAATTTTATTCCAAAAAATCATCTTTATTTATATGACTAAAGGTTTAAAAGGGGAGCAGGCCAATGTACCGCAGCCCAACGTACCACAGCCCAACGTACCGCGCCCAACGTACCGCAACCCAACGTACCGCAAGCCCAACGTACCGCAGCCCAATGTACCGCAGTCCCCTTTGACGGAACAACTTCCCCCGTCATTGGAACAACTTCCCCCTTTGACGGAACAACTTCCCCCGTCATTGGAACAACTTCCCCTTTGACGGAACAACTTCCCCCTTTGACGGAACAACTTCCCCCTTTGACGGAACAACTTCCCCCTTTGACGGAACAACTTCCCCCTTTGACGGAACAACTTCCCCCGTCATTGGAACAACTTCCCCCTTTGACGGAACAACTTCCCCCGTCATTGAAACATCTTCTCCCGCTGACAGGACAACTTCCCCCATTGTCGGAACATGTTTCCCAAGTCATTGGGTCAACTCTCCCATCAATATAACAAATATTTTGTTGTAGTTGTTGTTGGAACAACTATTATTCATGTATCGATTTGCGGTACGTTGGGCTCGCGGTACGTTGGGCCTGCGGTACGTTGGGCTGCGGTACGTTGGGCGCGGTACGTTGGGCTGCGGTACGTTGGGCGCGGTACGTTGGGCTGCGGTACGTTGGGGTGTACCCGTTTAAAAGGCCTAAAGGTTTTTTTCAACAAAAAAATATTTTCTGTTGAATCAGGAGAACTTTAAAAAAAATTTTTCTAATGAATTTTGGTTAAAAAAATAATTTTTTACGGCGGAATGATTTTTTGGATTTTCTATAAAATATTTAGAAAAAATTAAAAGTTTTTAGAAGAGTAAAGATGCCTTTAAAAAATATTTTTTCTTAATTTTTTAAAAAAAGGGTAGGGTTTTTAGTTAAATCCAGAGGGTCTAAAAAAATTTTTTTTTCTGAATTTTATTTCAAAAAATTATTTTTATATCACAAAAGGTTTTATGGAATTTTTTTTATTTAAAATTTTTAAACCTTAAAAATCTCCTTTTTTACAAATTTTTTAAATTAATTTTTTAAATCAATTTTTTAAAGGCCGGTTGGGAGATGTATAATTGTGGAATGAATGCACCCATAAAAGAATGTACATATACTCAAAGGTATAGAACTGATCAAGTTAATGTTTTGTGGAGAGAAAAATAAAATTGAATTTTTTTTTTGTTAAGAATTTTAATAAATTTTTTTAAAATTAAATTCTTTTTAAAAAATAGAAATATTTTACATTAATTTTTTGAAATATTTTTAAATTTACTTTTACGTTACTTTTATTTTTTTACTAATTAAAATTTGATACAGCCTAAGTAGGCGCGCAAGCAAGTAGGCGCGCAAGCAAGTAGGCGCAAAGTCATAACTTGCTTCAAAATTTTCGAATCTTTCAAAATATAGTATTAAACAATTCCTCTCATCGAGCTAAAGAGATTTGTACAAAAATTGATAAGGGTTGGAAATTTCCCAGCTAATCATGGCTTTGCGCCTACTTGACCGTGCGCCTAATTGGGCGTGTCCTATTAAAAATTTTTTTCAGAAAAAAATATTTTAATTTACTAAAATGAAACAAATTGAAGTTTTTGGTCATGACGAGTTAAATAAAAAAATATCAGAATTACCCAAAGATGAGATAATAATTATTTATTTTGTTGGAACAAAATTAGAAGAAACTGGAAAATCGTGGTGTTCTGATTGTGTTAAAGCAGAACCTTCAATTGAAGAAACTTTGCTGGAATTGAAAGCTTTGAATGTCATTTTTTTGGTCTGTAATGTTGGAAATAAGGAAGAGTGAGGAGATTTTTTTATAAAAAATTTTTTTTTATAATTTTGGATGGGTTATTTTAAAAATCCTATGGAAATGGACAGAGTTATAATGTGAGGCTAAAGTTCTTGATTATTCCATAGTTAATGCCGGATTCGAATAGATTTTCTAGGGTTGGTGTCTCAAATTAGAGAGTTTTTTTCGTTATCTGGACTATTTCCAGACCGGATTAATTTAGAAAAAAACGATCGGGTCTGATCCAGGGTGGCCTTTTCCAAATCTCCAAAAGGGGGCATGGGCTCTCAAAAGGGGGCGAAATAGGTCAAAAAGAGGGCATTTTTGTGAATTTTGGAAGGCCAAGAAGTCAAGAATGAGGCAGAAAGGCCATGTAAAAAATGCAGAAATTACGGCTTAGGAAAAGGAGGCATAGACCATCTTAGAAACCGTGGAACCGTTTAATTGGGAGGGGGGGGGGATAAAAGTGAATTTAAATTTTAATTAAAAAAAATTTTCTTTTAATTTTTAGATGGAATAATCCAAATAATCCAATAAAAATGGATGATAAATTTGGAGTTAAATTTATTCCAACAATGGTTGTTTTTAATGTAGAAAAGGGTTGTGTTGGAAAAGAAAAATTGGAGAAGGACGAGGATTTTATGGACAGTGGAAATATTGTCTCATTTATTGTTTCTTCAACACATTAAATTTTTTCATGTTTTTAAAAAATGGTTGTCTCTTTAAAAATGGCCAGAAAAAATTAAAAAAAATTTTTTTCTGAAATTTTTTTTGATTTTTAAAATTTTTTATTTTGAAAATTTTCTGAAAAAAATTTTTTTTCTTGGCTCGTGACAACCTCTAAAAAATAATCTTAAATAAAAAATGATTGTATTTTAAATTAAAATGAGGATAATTTTTTGCTGATTTATTTGTAAATCTGGATATTTATTCAATGAATAAAAAGATTTTGAAAAATCATCCTTCTTTAATCATTTGCATACATTCGACTTAAAAAATTTAGAAAATGTTTATTTATAGATTTAAGTGGGTCTCTTAATGTTTAAATATCGTATGTGTTCTGTTAGAACCACGTGTGCTTCTATTTTACTCTCGTAGGGGGCGCTTATATTAGGGGTTGCGTTTCTGTCTGAGATTGAGGGTCTCATAGAAAATTAATGATAAGTTATTTTTTAATTATTATTCCAAAATTCCGACAGTGGAGAAATACAGTTTCCTTAAGAACTACTGAGAAATTTCTTAAAATTATGTGAGAAAGAATTGGCTGACCATTTCGTACAAAAAGTAAAATGCAGATTGGGGGAAGGGGGGGGGGAAGAGGCGTAAGTACCCTAACCTCAGTTCCATTAAACAAAAAATATTTTTTCTTTTACCTTTTAATTATATTGTAAATAAGCATTACACAAGCAGTTACAAACACAATAAGCACAAATTGGCCAAAGCAAATGCCAACACAGCGCCATTGTTTGCTTTGTAAAGGGGCCTTTTTGCAATGACAATGGTGGCAGGCGCCTAGAAATATTGATAAAATTTTGAAGGAATTTAAAATCAAAATTCAATGGAAAATATTTTCTAGACCGACACAGAATTTGGGAACATTATTTAACAAGATCCTTCACAAATTTATAAAGATCAAATTATTGGCTAGACACCGTACACTCCCGGGCTGTGCGCCAAAATTTTTTCGTGACGCGCCAAACATTAATATTTCAAATTTTTAAATCACGCCAAAGGCAAAACGCCAAAAATCGGCCAAAAATGAACGCAAAACGCCATGATGCACAACCCTGGTCCACTCCCCAAGAGTGCCGGAATTTTCGTCTCTGGAACATTCGTCTCCAAGACTTTTCGGAACTTTCGTCTCCAACATTTTCGGAATTTTCGTCTCCAGCGGAATATTCGTCATTAAGGAAATAAACGGAATTTTCGTCTCCGCAATTTTCGTCTCCGCTAGGAATTTTCGTCTCCAGAAGAAAAATTTCCCCGTTGACGGGCAACTTCCCCCGTTGCCGGAACTACATCCCCGTTGAAGAAACACTATCCCCCGCTGACGGGCAACTTCCCCCGTTGTCGGAACAACATCCCCGTCAGCGAGGGATAGTTTTCCGTTAACGGGGAAAATTGTTCCGTCAGCGGGGGATAGTGTTCCGTCAACGGGGATGTTGTTCCGGCAACGGGGGAAGTTGCCCGTCAGCGGGGGATAGTGTTCCGGCAACGGGGGAAGTTGCCCGTCAACGGGGGATAGTGTTCCGTCAACGGGGATGTTGTTCCGGCAACGGGGGAAGTTGCCCGTCAACGGGGAAAGTTTTCCTCTGGAGACGAAAATTCCTAGCGGAGACGAAAATTGCGGAGACGAAAATTCCGTTTATTTCCTTGGTGACGAATATTCCGCTGGAGACGAAAATTCCGAAAATGTTGGAGACGAAAGTTCCGAAAAGTCTTGGAGACGAATGTTCCAGAGACGAAAATTCCGTACACCCTCCCCAAGGCATGAAGTTGATTCCGGTTATATTTTTTGGGATTAGGGTTTTCGAGTCGGGCCGTCGTTCGAGTCATTTTTTTCGGGCCGGCCCGACCGAGTCTTTTTCGGGCCCAAATTCAATACCCGACTCGATCTTTTGGACCGGACCGGGCCCCAACCTTATTTGGGATATAAGGACTTCCCGAAAGGGTTGCCGATTCTTGGAAAATCCTTTGGATATCTGGGACCGAACCGACAATCCTACTTTCTGACGTGACCGGACAATCCGTCAGTGGACAATCCGGCAGTGGAAAATCCGTCAGTGGACAATGCGTCAGTGGTCGGACAATCCGTCAGTGGACAATCCGTCAGTGAACAAATTTGTAATTCTTACCTTTACCAAACCTACCGTGGCCAAAAATTTTCATTTTTTCGTGTTGGGGATTATAAGAGATATCGAAAATATTGAGATTAATGAGGAAATCGGCAAATTGGCCGGATTTGGTAGATCTGGACATGGGAGATAACGGGGAGTTCAATATATCGTAAAATTAAGGGAGATACAATAGCTTCGGAGTATTATGGTGGTTATCGAGGTATTTGGGAGATTAAGAGGGATTTTGTGGATTAAGTGGGATATTAAGGGATATAGATTGATCAAGAGGATTTGGAGGTGGCTCCATGATTTCATCTAAAAGCAATCTCTATTGTTCATCGAGTTGCCATAGTCCCACGATATTTATCAAAATCCAACAATAATCCCACCCGTTAATCACGTAGATCTAATCCATCCAAATCTCCGATATCATTCAAATCCATTGACATTCGCTTATTTCATCCAAATTGCCCATTGTCTCCCATATCCAGATCTACCAAATCCGGCCAATTTGCCGATTTCCTCATTAATCTCAAAATTTTCAATATCTCTTATAATCCCCAACACGAAAAAATGAAAATTTTTGGCTACGGTAGGTTTGGTAGAGGTAAGAAATACAAATTTGTTTACTGACGTATTGTCCACTGACGGATTGTCCGACCACTGACGCATTGTCCACTAACGGATTTTCCACTGCCGGATTGTCCACTGACGGATTGTCCGGGAGCCCTTTCTGATAATCTAAATTAACTTACAGCAACATTTCCCGGAAGAATTCATAATATGTTCGAAATTTATGAAATTTCAAGTTGCTATTTTATGCTTTAAGCCTTTTGCATAGTAATATAGGAAAAATGTGAAAAGCAAAAAAAAATGCGAAAAAAAATTTTTTAAGGAAAAAGATACATATGCATTTATTTTAATATATCCCCTAGAGACGTTCTTTAAAATATTTCTTAAATCTAAATTTTAAAATAATTTAAGTTCGGATATCTACATATTACTCTATTACCCCTTAATAATTTTCTTTGATATTAGAATGGGTCTTTAACTACCGTATATATACTTATTAATTATCCTTGGTAGTCTCTTGGGGATTGATTAAGATAAATAGATTTTTATCAAGTAAATGTAAAGCATATAGCTATTTAATTCCTAAGGCTATGCAGTAGGCGGCGTGGTGTGGATGGCTATCACTTCAGTCAGGTCTACTGTCTAAGGATGGCGGTTCCTGGGAAATCTCCGGATATCCGAACCGATATCCGAACCGAAAATTTCCGGATATCCGAGGTTTTTTCGGTTCCGGATACCCGGAACCGCCAACCTTACTACTGAAGATGCTGGTTTGCTCCCAGCCGCCGATTAACCTTCTGTCCTAGCTAAAGGAGAGAAATAGTTATAGCCCAGCTGCTTTACTTAAACACTAAAATTGCAAATCTTTATTCAAATAACAAAATACACAACATAGTGTTTTGTTGTTTTGTCTTTCGCTTTATAAAATCTGTTTCGGCACACCCCTGATACGCAACATATTTGCTTCATCCATTTTGGGCAGGTCCAACAATATTTGGAGCTTGATTTTTCTTTAATAAACTAAAAAATTTTCCAAGTAGAATTTTTGTGTCAGTCCGAACAGTTTTGTTTAATGTTAAGTAAATTACTGGTGGGAACCCTACAAAAAATTAAAAAAAATACTTAAATTTGTTTTTTGATTAAACCTACCATGAATATGTAACCAAGTAAAATGGGCAATCATTAATGGCAAAATTCCAAGATTTGAATGATTCATATTGTAAGCGTAGGAAATACCTGCGGATGTATTTAATAGTGAAATAATAAATACTTGAAGAAAGACCTTAAAATATTTCAAATTTAATATACTATTACCTGACAAATGAGGTGGGTCGGAATTCCGATTTCCAAAAAAATTTATGATTTCCGATTTTTGGGTTCCGACTTTTGAGCCAGTTCCGATTTCCTCTTCCGATTTCCGACTTTTGAGCCAGTTCCGATTTCCTCTTCCGATTTCAGACACCTCTTACTGTTCCGACCTACCTCTGACTATTACTGAACTTCAAATTTAAATAAAAACACTTTTATCTAAGATACCATACCTCCCTCGAATTGTAACCCCTTCTCGATTATGTACCTCCTCTAGCATCGGGGTGAAGCAATAATTACTAGTGAGCGAATCCAGACCGGACCTTGCCTAGGATATTCAGAAGTCCGTACCTCACTTCCAAAACATTTCCGTAGAATAGAAGTGGAATTTTGACGAAGTTTCGTTTTGGGATTTGGGTGGATTAAGAGGGACATCGGAGTATTTGGGTGAATTTTGAGGGAAAGGGA
Organism: Meloidogyne enterolobii; assembly: GCA_963681835.1. Taxonomy (NCBI): domain Eukaryota; kingdom Metazoa; phylum Nematoda; class Chromadorea; order Rhabditida; family Meloidogynidae; genus Meloidogyne; species Meloidogyne enterolobii. Next base: position 618,784 of record CAVMJV010000099.1, read on the forward strand.
GAATTTGAGTGATTTTCAAATTCTCAGGAGCTAACTCCCAGAAAGCTAACTAACTCCCAGAAAAACCTTCCTATTATTTAAAAGTGAGGTATAATAAAATTTTAACCATTTTCTCCTCTTTGGGAACACTGTCAATTAATTCACGGGTTTTGAAGAAAACACAAAGTGAAAAAATCAAATAAATTATAGGAGAACCAACAGCCAATATTGTATTGTGTATAGTAACTTCTCTCAAATCTTCTTTGAGCTGAAAATACCTAGATATATTTAAATTAGATTTTAAATTACTAATTCCATTCTAAAATCTCTATATCCAATTAAAGGTTCAAAGGAAGATGCAAAAGTTACTCCGTTAAAAATATAAGGATGTCGGAATAAAAGCCAATAAAGTCCATATAAATTACTTAAAATAATCCAAATATAGACACGATTATTGTGAAAAAGTTTTTTTGAAATTTTTGGAAATGCCATTTCGATACAACGATTTATTCCCAAAATCTGGAAAAATATGTAAAATATTAATTCTTAGTTAATTTATACGACCAAATCTGCACAACATTCAGCGGCCCATAAATCTAAAAAATATCAGTAAATGTTAACTCAAGGTCAGAGCCATTGACTTCCCAAAATTGACGGAAATATGGAACGTCGTATCTGTATCTGGGACGGGGTTGGTTACACAAAACTCCATACCCGAACTTCTTCAACCCGTCCCTACCTAGTATGTATGGTTAGCGGGTATCCGGGAATCTCTCTATATCCTCTTTTCAAACTCTCAATATCACCAACACACACAAATGATTAAATCTGCTTTATTATCGCCAATAGTTGTTTTGTTTTGCATTCCACAAAAATTATTTCCTAGACCCTATCAGTCAACAGACTATCTTCATTACTTTAATTAAAATTTTGGTTCTGTATTTCCTAGTGACCGAAGACCCTTGTTTATGCTTGTTTAGTTTAACCCTCATAACCCTCATAAGTACTTACATATGCTAATACATCCAACAAAATAGGTATATAATGGTGAAGAACAGTATACAACTCCGTTCAAACTAAGAATTCCGAATGAAAAAGTAGGTACCCAGAGAAATGCAATGTCCAAAATTGAGAGATTAATTATCAGTAAATAGCAAGGATTTTTGTTTCTATTCTTCCAAAAAGAGTAGAGACAAGGGAAATATAAAGGCTTAAATTTAGAATTTTTAGGAAAAATTTTTCAAGAAATTCAGTACATAATATATAAATCCAAGTATTATACAAATAATTGCAGCTATTGGATATCTTCTTTTTTCAATAGGAACATCATCTACATTAATTCCTGTACAATTATAGACTATATCAAAGTCCTTACGATTCCACAAAATATATTCCATTATATAAAAATTTTTGGAAATGTCATTAAATTCATAAAAATATATATGTAGTATATATTCAATCGCCTCAATAAAAGTCGGACCTCACAGCTTAGTGCCGAAAAGAATAATTATATAATGAATTATATATATATATATTACAAAAACAGGTGTGCATTTTTCAATAAATTAAATTTTTAATATTAAATTGAAATAAAAGAAAAAAAATTTTTTTATTCATAATTAATAATTTAAAAAAACTTTGTTTAAAAATTTTAAATTAATTTCTGTTTACAATTTAAATATTTAATAATGTCTTCCGCGTTTTTATAATTAATTGGCAGGTGTAAAATTATGGCACGATTTAAACTATTTAGTTGAATATATAATTAATTTAGACTTTATAACTAGGGTTGTCGGTTAGGGGGCGGTCTCTACCTCAATCCAATGGATTTTCAGTCTTGTCTATGTTGGAGCCGAGACTTCTCTGCACACGATACACGTCAACAGAGGCATTTAGGACGGCATTAGAATATTCCTGGGCATCAATAACAGAAGAGGGTTGCGCGACCATAGAAGGAGTTTTTCGTAAGCGTTTGGATGCGTGTATCTCATCGGGCGGATCTCATTTTGAAAATTTGTTTTGACCATTTATTTACAAGATTCTTATTAACGTTATGTATTTGTAAACTTATTTTTATTTTGATATAAGAGCAAATAAATCCGTTTTGATTAATTCCGGGAACTTTTTACGCACCCTGTATTAAATAGAAAAAATGCAAAATGCCAAATGCCATGGCGCACGGTCCTGGTATCTACTAAAAAGTATAAATGATAATTAAATGGGGTAATTATTTTCGCAATATAGCCCTAAGGAGAGAGAAGAGTTACATTTAATTTTGAATTTAAAGAATATCTCTTGGGGTAATAAATGTAGATTTTATAAATAGATGTAGATTTTTATCAAGAAAACCATAAATCGCAAATCTTTATTCAAATAACAGAATACGCAACATAGAGTTTTGTTGTTTTGTCTTTCGCTTTATAAGATCTGTTTCGGCACAACCCTGGTACGCAACATATTTACTTTATCCATTTTGGCAGGTTCAACAATAGTTATAACTTGATTTTTCTTCAATAAGCCAAAAAATTTTCCAAGTATAATTTTTGTGTCAGTCCGAACAGTTTTGTTTAATGTTAAGTAAATTACTGGTGGGAAACCTTTAAAAAATTTAAAAAAATATTTAAATTTGCTTTTTTAATCAGGGTAACCCTTTACAAAAACCAACAGGAGCATGTAGAAAAAGGGGAGGAATGGGGCAAGAAGTGTCAAACAGGAGAAACCCCCTTGATGAGGTAAAAGGGTCACCTTGTTTTTAATAACAAAATTAATTTTTGATTAAACATGCCATGAATATGTAGCCTTAAAAATTGAATAAAAATTATATAAAATTAAATTTATATAATTTATTTACCAAGAAAAATGGGCAATCATTAATGGCAAAATTCCAAGATCTGAATGATTCATATCGTAAGAATAAACAATACCTGTTGATGTATTCAATATTGAAATGATAAATACTTGAAGGAAGACCTAGAAATTAGAGCTCGACATTTTCACTTTACCGGGCCCGGTCTAAATCCTCTATATCCCTTTCTATAATTATTTAATCTGGGGATTTGGTGGGGTCGGGGGATTTTGTAGGGGATTTAGCAGAATTAATTGGCATATCTGTAATTTGAAAGGATTAAGGGATAGGCTATGAATCATAATTTATTTTATTAGCGCCGCAAGCGAAAATTTTTCAATTTTTGGGATGTTTAAGGAGCCAGAATTGACCAAAAAGTCCGAATATTTTATAAAATTTACTCAAAATTGGACCCGGGCCGGGCCCGGATATTTCTTATGCGGCCCGGGCCGGGCTTCCGGGCTAAAAACCTCGTAAACCGGAAAAACCGGATTTTATAAAAATAACCGGTTTCCGGGCTACCGGTGCCGGAAAAACCGGTTCCGGGCCCGGCCCGGGGTCGAACTCTACTTAAAATATTTTACTTTGATTTATTATTCAACCCCAAACTTAGAAATTTTAACCATTTTCTCCTCCTTTGAAACATTATCAATTAATTCACGGGTTTTGAAGAAAACGCAAAGTGAAAAAATCAAATAAATTATAGGAGAACCAACAGCCAATATTGTGCTGTGTATAGTAAGTTCTCTCAAATCCTCATCGAACTATGTATAAATATTTTAAATTAAAATCAACTCATTTTATTATAAATTACTAATTCCATTCTAAAATCTCTATATCCAATTAATGGTTCAAATAGAAATTCGAATTTTACTCCATTAAAAATAAAAGGATGTCGAAATAAAAGCCAATAAAGTCCATATAAATTACTAAAAATAATCCAAATATAGACACGATTATTGTGAAAAAGTTTTTTTGAAATTGATGGAAATGCCAGTTCAATACAACGATTTATTCCCAAAATCTAGAAAAATTATAAAGTATTCTAGTAATTTATTTATGAAACCAAATCAGCAGAACATTCAGCAGCCCAAAAATCTAAATAATATTAATGAATACTTACTGTATACTCGCAAGGCCAAAATTCTTATACATTATTTCAGGGTTCTCATCGGAAAAACGTTAAACTAATATAAAACTAATATAAATAGAGTACGTCGGAGTCGAGCGAGTTCGAGTTTACTCGACTCGCTCGCTCGGGTTTTTTTCGTCTTTACTCGGGCTCGGAACTCGGTATCCTAATACTCAACATTAACCATACTCGGAAACTTCTCACTCGACGGACTCAGTCAAAACTGAATATTTTTATGCCCCTATCTGCAGTGCAAAAAAGAAGAAATTTTGCTCCTTGGCATTCCAAAATTTCTTAAAATTTTCGCCTACGGCGCTGATAAGAAAGACATGTGAATATCGGTGAATTTAAATGAAGTTAGGTGGATTTTAGTTATATCCATAGATTTCAAGGGATCTAAGGAACATGGCTACTTCCGAAACATGGGTTGCCTACTTGGCCTACGAAATTCTCAAAATTAAATTTAAGCCAGCGGCGCGAAAAAAGATATAGGGCAATTAATCTCTCAAATTTCCCAGATTTTGCTCTTAATACACCCAACTCCCATGATATCATGGAGTTTCGTCGGATTAAGACGGATTAGTCGAATTAAGAAAATAAATGGGATTGGATGATGATCCCATGCATCACTGTAAATAATTAACTAATACCCAGCATTAGTGACTCGGTACGCGACGTACTCTAATATAAACTATGTACTGATACGGTTATCCGAACTTTTTGGCTTTACTTGTATATTTGTTTGGTTAATCAATCTTTTAACTCTAATATTTCAACACTTACATGAACAAACACAACCAACAAAGTAGGTGAATATTGGTGAAGAACAATAGACAACCCCGTTTAAACTAAAAATTCCGAATGCAAAAGTTGGTAACCAAAGTATACAAATATCCAAAATTGAAAGATAAATTAACAATAAATAGCAAGGATTTTTGTTTCTATTTCTCCAAAAAGAGTAGAGACAAGGGAAATATAAAGGCTTAAATTTAAATTTTCAAAAAAAATATTTCAAGAAATTTAGTACATAATATATAAATCCAAGTATTATACAAATAATTGCAGCTATTGGATATCTTCTTTGTTCTATAGGAACATCATCTACATTAATTCCTGTACAATTATAAATAATATCAAATTCTTCACGATTCCACAAAATATATTCCATTATTTAAAATAAATGCTAAATTTAAAAAAATTTCAATGGCTGGAGAGAGTCACATTGATAGCTCACACACACACACACCCCTCCCCACTCTGTAGCCAACTAATAACCGGTATTGAACAGCCCTATTAATTAGAATAGCAACCCAACCCTTCGGAGTCGGGTATGTCGTGGTCGGGGTTTCATTAAAAAATCAAGAATAAAAATTTCAGTAAGGCTGCTGGAAATTTTTAATTTATAGTGCAGTCTAATTTTTACAGTAATTATTTGACTTTGCCCATTATTTCTTTTATTTTTCATTACAAAAAATCTCAAGCTTTTTATTCAAAAATTCAGGAAATAATTTACAAAATGAATAAAATATTTTATTAATTATACTTAAAATTTGTTAGATAATCGGTAATAACGAGTATATGTATTAGTATATTTTATTTTTACTTTTTAATAACAAAATACACAACAGATGGGATGAGACGGGTTGAGAAAAAAGTCGGGTCTGGTTTTAAAAATTTCTTCGGATCAGGTTTTAGGTCGAAAAAAAGTTGAGGTTTTACTTGGAAAAGAAGAGAAATAATAATAATAAAGTAAAGACATTTAGGTATTTTACAAATTGTTGTGTACTCGTTACAACAAAAGAAACTTTGACAAACAGTCAAAATATTTATTAAGATAGAAAATTATTAAGATATTATTAAGATATACATTAATTAAATAGAAAAAACCACCTATAAGTTACCTAGTTTTCAAATACAAATTTCTGTATTCTACACATAACTCTTGGCAACATAGGGAATGCACGCAAAAAGTAAAAAAAATTATACTTTTTAATTTAACAGAAAAACTGGGCGAGCACGCAAAATAATACAAAATGGGAAGGAAAAGTGCGCATTACACCTACATATATGGACAGGCGGATAGCTAACTGAACATTTACCCTGGTAACCCGCCACATCTCTGTTTCGCCGGCTCTCGTCCAGTTCATGCGTTCCATGAAGATCTATGCGTCCCTTGAAAGAGATTGAAAAAATATTGAAATTTAAAAAATAACATTTAACATTCTTGGCCTTTCAAAATTCTCAAAATTTTCGCCTTCGGCGGTGAAAAAAGGAAAAATTAGAGTCCAAACACTGTTGAACAGTCCTTCAACAATTGAGGGTGATGATTCTGAACTTCAAACAGTCGAAGATGATGAAACTGCCAAGATTGGTGTGATAAAGATTTAATTTGATTTTTTAACATTTTTTATTAATTTTTATTAAATAAAGCTTTTCGGAAAACCGGACGGTAATGCGTGTATTTTCTATTAACCGGTTACGGTATTTGGGGTTTATAAAAACACGATTAAACGTTAACCTGAGGGACCGGTTAATGACCAGCTTTGTGCTACTCTAATTTTTACAGTAATTTTGGAATTTACTCATTATTTCTTTTATTTTTCACTTATCTTTTGCTTAATTTTCTCAACAAACTTTAATAAAATTAAATTTACTTCAAAACTTTTTTTCCATTTTCTTTATGATACTAAGAGAGTTGCCTGTTTTCTGGCAAAATTCATAATCATAAAAAGAGTTAAAGGTTGTCAAGAGTTACGGGCAGAATACAAAAATTTGTAATTAAAAACTAGGCAACTTATAGATGGTTATAACTAGAGCCCGGATTTTTATGCATTAAAAAATGCAAAATATGCACTATAATATGCATAAAAAATTGCCAAAATATGCACGAAAATATGCAAGTAAACCAAAATATACACGCATATATGCATGAAAAATACCATTTATACCTAAAAATTTTACATATTTTTAGTCAAAATGATTTAAAAACCCATTTTTTATTAAGATTTCTCCTATTTTAAATGTATAGTTCGACAAATTGAGCATTTTTACGCTGTTGGGCATTTTGAGATGAGGTATTTTGGTGGTGGGACATTTTGGGGTGCGACATTTTGGGCTATTTAATTCCTAAGGATGAGCAGTAGGCGGCGTGGTGTAATAGCTAACACATCGGTCAGGTCTACTGTCTAAGGATGGCGGTTCCTTGAAAATCTCCGGATATCCGGAACCGGTATCCGAACCGAAATTTCCGGATATCCGAGGTTTTTTCGGTTCCGGATACCCGAAACCGCCAATCTTACTACTGAAGATGCTGGTTTGCTCCCAGCCGCCGATTAACCTTCTGTCCTAGCTAAAGGAGAGAAATAGCTATAGCCCAGCTGCTTTAATTAAACACTAAAATTGCAAATCTTTATTCAGATAACAAAATACACAACACAGAGTTTTGTTGTTTTGTCTTTCGCTTTTTAAAATCTGTTTCGGCACAACGTTGATACACAACATATTTACTTCATCCATTTTGGGCAGGCCCAACAATATTCGAAACTTGATTTTTCTTCAATAAACTAAGAAGTTTTCCAAGTAGAATTTTTGTGTCAGTCCGAACAGTTTTGTTTAATGTTAAGTAAATTACTGGTGGGAAACCTTTAACAATTTTAAAAATATTTAAATTTATTTTTTAATTAGGGCGACCCTTTCCAAATCACCAACAGGAGCATGTAGAAAAGAGGAGGAAATGGAGAGGATAAGAGAGAACCCCGCAGATTAAAGGGTCACTTTGTTTTTATTAACAAAATTAATTTTTGATTAACATACCATGAATATGTAACCTTAAAAATTAAACAAAAATTATATAAAAATAAAATAATTTAATTACCAAGTAAAATGGGCAATCATTAACGGCAAAATTCCAAGATTTGAATGATTCATATTATAAGCGTAGGAAATACCTGCTGATGTATTTAACATTGAAATAATAAATACTTGAAGAAAGACCTTAAAATATTACAAATTTAATATAATAGTACCTGAGGTGGGTCGGAATTCCGAGTTCCGAGTTCGGACTTTTGAGCCAGTTCCTATTTCCTCTTCCGATTTCCGACACCTCTGACAGTTCCGACCCACCTCTGACTATTACTGAACCCCAAACTTAGATAAAAACACTTATATCTAAAATACCATGCCTCCAGAGAATTATAACCCCTTCTCGATTATTTACCCCCTCTAGCATTAGCGTGAAACAATAATTACTAGTGAGCGAATCCAGACCGGACCTGGCCTAGGATATTCAGAACTCCGTACCTCACTTCCAAAACATTTCCGTAGAATAGAGTGGAATTTTGACAAAGTTTCGTTTTGGGATTTGGGTGGATTAAGAGGATCATCGGAGTATTTGGGTAAATTTCGAGGGATATGGAGGATTTGAGTGATGTTTTAATTCTCAGGAGCTCAGGAGCTAACTCCCGGAAAGCACTGGCACTGGGGACCTTCTTATATTTAAAATGGAGGTATAATAAAATTTTAACCATTTTCTCCTCCTTAGGAACACTGTCAATTAATTCACGGGTTTTGAAAAATACACAAAGTGAAAAAATCAAATAAATTATGGGGGAACCAACAGCTAATATTGTATTGTGTATGGTAAGTTCTCTCAAAGTTTCATTGAGCTGAAAATACGCAGATATATTTAAATTAGATTTTAAATTACTAATTCCATTCGGAAATCTCTATATCCAATTAAAGGTTCATAGGAAAATTCAAATGTTACTCCATTAAAAATACCAGAATGTCGGAATAAAAGCCAATAAAGTCCATATAAATTACTAAAAATAATCCAAATATAGACACGATTATTGTGAAAAAGTTTTTTTGAAATTGATGGAAATGCCAGTTCAATACATCGATTTATTCCCAAAATCTATGAAAATATATATAATATTAATTCTTATTTAATTTATGAGACCAAATCAGCACAACATTCAGCGGCCCATAAATCTAAATAATATTAATAAATTCCTAACGCTAAAATGTGAATATTTTGAAACCCCAAGAAATAAGCTAGTTATTATGTAATTATTAAAAAAATGCCGTGACGCTCGGACTAATGTAAAAAACATTTTAATGTCTCATATTTCGAGCAAAAAAATGTACAATGTTAATATGCTTAGACTGGTAATTGTAAATATTTTTAAACAAATTTGAAAGTGTGTGGGAGAACGAGCTTTTATCTAAAATATTGTGGGAATTTTTACTAGGGTAACACAAAACCGCTTACGGTTGCCGCAGAAACTTTAAGAGTTCTGGCTTCATGACCATCTAAACTTTAAGAAAAATTTGCGTCGGCGGCTCTGACAAACAAATTTTTTCTCATAGGGCCTACAAAATTCTCAAAATTTCCGCCTCTGCCGGTGAAAAAAGGAAAAATTAGAGTCCAAACACTTTATCAGTCCTTCAACAATTGAGGGTGATGATTCTGAACTTCAAACAGTCGAAGATGATGAAACTGCCAAGATTGGTGTGATAAAGATTTAATTTGATTTTTTAACATTTTTTATTAATTTTTATTAAATAAAGTTTTTCTAAAAACTGGACGGTAAACCGTGTATTTTCTATTAACCGGTTACGGTATTCGGGTTTTATAAAAACACGATTAAACGATAACCGTGGGGTCCGGTTGATAACCGGCTTTGTACTACTCTAATTTTTACAATAATTTTTTGACTTTGCTTATTATTTCTTTTATTTTTTTTTTAAATTTTCTCAAAAAACTTTAAAAAATTAAATTTACTTCAAAACTTTTTCCATTATGATTATTAAAATGAGTGTTATATCCCGGACCAAGACTAAGGCACTTAGGGATAAATTAAAAATAGACAAATTTTTATCAAGTAAATCACAGAAAATCGCAAAAAAATTAGTAAATAATTTACAAAATGAATAAATCTTTCGCTTTTTCAGACCCCTGATGCACAACATATTTACTTCATCCATCTTGGACAGGTCCATACATAGTTGAAACTTGATTCTGATTTGTTTTTAATAAGCCAAAAAATTTTCCAAGTAAAATTTTTGTGTCAGTCCGAACAGTTTTGTTTAATGTTAAGTAAATTACTGGTGGGAAACCTATAAAAAATTTAAAAAATATTTAAATTTGTTTTTTAATTAAACCTACCATGAATGTGTAACCTTAAAATTAAACAAAAATTATATTAAAAAATTTATATAATTTATTTACCAAGTAAAATGGGCAATCATTAATGGCAAAATTCCAAGTTCCGAATGATTCATATTATAAGCGTAGGAAATACCTGCTGATGTATTTAACATTGAAATGATAAATACTTGAATAAAGACCTCAAAATATTACAAATTTAATATATTAGTACTGAACCCCAAACCTAGATAAAAACTAGAGCCGGACAGAGGGGTCGGTCGAAAATTTTCGATAAATACCGAAAATAGATATATTGAAAAATATAGAAAAAAACTTATCGAGCCGGGCTCTAATAAAAACACTTCTATCTAAGATACCATGCCTCCCTTTATTACATGTCTCCCAATCAGAGTGGCCCCTTCCAAAACACTAAAATAGGGCGCAGCCACTCAAAAATAGGGCAAAAATAGGGCGAAATCGGCCAAATATAGGGCAAAAATTAGGGCATAGCTTTAAAAGCTTAAACATAATTAAAATTTCAAATAAGGCGAAAATTTTCAGACTTTCGGAAGACCAAGAAGTCAAATTTCTTCCATTTTTAGCGTCGCAGGTGAAGATTTGAGAATTTTAGAAGGCAAAGTAGCCAATTTTCTTCCATTTTTAGCGCCGCAGGCGAAAATTTTGAGGATTTTGGAGCTCAAGCAGCCAGATTTCTTTCATTTTTTGCGCCGCAGGCAAAAATTTTGAGAATTTTGGAAAGCCAGGAAGTCAGAAATCCTTTATTTTTACCATTTTTTTTACAAAATCCTAAGAATTTTTAAAATTTTACAAAATGGTAAAAATAGGGCAAAAATATGGCAGATGAGAAAATAGGGAAAAAAAGGGCGAAAAGGTCAAAAATAGGGAAAATCCTCTATAAATAGGGTAAAAGGGCCACCCTGCTCCCAATCCCTCCCTCCCTTCTCGATTATTTACCCACTCTATCATTAGTGTGGAACTATAATTACCGGGTCCGGAACGGACCCGGCCGGTTTTTTAGGATATTCAGACCGGAGTTAACTCCCGGAGACATATATTTAAGCACTGGTGACCTTCCTATTATTAATTAAAAGTTATCACGATTTCCGAGTTCCGACTTTTGAGCCAGTTCCGATTTCCGACACCTCGAACTGTTCCGCCCACCTCTGACTAGTACTGAACCCCAACTTAGATAAAAACACTTTTATCTAAGATACAATGCTTCCCTCGAATTATATGTAACTCCTCGATTAATTACCAACTCTAGCATTAGGGTGAAACAATAATTTCTGGGTCGGGCCCGATCGGATTTTTAGGATATTCAGACCGGAGTTAACTCACGGAGCCATATATGTAAGCACTGGTACCCTTACTATTATTAAAAAGTTATTCTATCATGAAATTTTAACCAATTTCTCCTCTTTAGAAACACTGTCAATTAATTCACGGGCTTTGAAAAAAACCGACAGAGAAAAAATCAAATAAATTATAGGAGAACCAACAGCCAATATTGTGCAGTGTATAGTAAGATCTCTCAAATCTTCTTCGAACTGCAAATATGTATTTTAAATTAAAATCAACTAATTGAAGATTACAAATTCAAGTCTGAAATCTCTATATCCAACTAATGGTTCAAACATAAAGTCAAATATTATTCCATTAAAAATATAAGTATGTCGAAATAAAAGCCAATAAAGTCCATATAAATTACTAAAAATAATCCAAATATAGACACGATTATTGTGAAAAAGTTTCTTCGAAATTTTTGGAAATGCCATTTCGATACAACGATTTATTCCCAAAATCTGGAAAAATATATAAAATTAATTCCTAATTAATTTATTAGACCAAATCAGCAGAACATTCAGCGGCCCATAAATCTTAATATTATAATATTAATAAATATGTATAATGTAAAGCTCAGAGACTTGCCAAAATTCACGGAAATATCAGGGACGGTCCGGTTACCCAAAACTCTATACACAAACTTTTTCGATTCGTCCCTTTCTATCATGTAAGGATAGCGGGTATCCGGAAGTCTTTCTATATCCGCTCATCACCAATTTTACTGGAGTGCTTTTACTTTCTTAACGGAGTGTACATATATTCTCTAGGCCAGAATTCTTGGGCATTATTACTGCGTCTCAATTTCATATAGAATATTGTCTTATTGTTAATCTCAGTCTTCCTAAATCTAAAACTGTTTATGGAAGACTGAGAAAAAAACATGTCCGGAAATTTGGGGAGTAGACATTTGGGGAGTGGACAATTGGGGAGTGGAAATTTGGGGAGTGAGCGGACATTTGGGGAGTGGACAATTAGGGAGTAGACATTTGGGGAGTGAGGATTAAAAAATAATTTAAAAATCGATTTTCTGGACAATAAAAATAATTTATACATACACACGTGAAGGTGTTTTTGTGGGCTTTCAAAGATTTTAAAGATATTGTGATGTCTGTAGCCGGTTGAGTACAACCATAAAAGTAGGATAGCAACCTCCCTTCGGGGGTTGGTGTGTCGGTGATCGGGGTTTGCCGGGGAAGGCATGTCGGATGTTCGGAGTCGGGATTGACTTTTCGGTCGGGGGTCAGAATTTCACTAAAAATTAGGGTAGCACAAAACCGTTTAGCTAAACGTAATCGGTATACGGTAAATGGTATTTTGGTAAAATTAAACGGAACGGTATAGTCTTAGCTAAACGGCATAAACGGTTACGGTCACTCTAAACGGCGTTTAACTAACCTCTCAAAATTCTCAAAATTTTCGCCTGAGGCGCAGTAAAAGAAAGAGAATCTGGTTTCCTGGCCTCCAAAGTTCTCAAAATTTTCGCTTGCGGTGATAAAAAAGGAATAAATCTTGCTTCTTTTCCTTCAAATATTCTTAAAATTCTTGCCTGCGGCGCTAAAAACGATACAGTGGGAGCTTTGACATTCGACAAAGCTCGACGAGTTCTATAACCTAATATTGACTGACCACTTTTTAATACGTTGAGCAAAGAAAAAGTAGGGGAATTGAATTTTACCCTTTATAACTCGACAAAATCACCTTCAGTAGTGTATAAATTATTTTTATTGTCCAAAAAATCGATTTTCAAATTATTTTTTAATCCTCACTCCCCAAATGTCTACTCCCCAATTGTCCACGCCCAAAATGTCCGCTCACTCCCCAAATTTCCACTCCCCAATTGTCCACTCCCCAAATGTCCACTCCCCAAATCTCCGGGAGCCGAAAAAAATCACGTTACCCCCCAACTGCTGTGAAAAATTTGTCTTCTTGGAATCCAAATTTTTGAACCTGCCTGATTTCCACTATAGCTTCGGAAGTTCGGGTTCCGAACCAAAAAATTAGATCCGGTTCCGGCCAAATTTGCGTTTCGGCCTCCCCCAAAGATTATTCCAGAGAAACTCTATGTCAACAGACAATCTTCACTGCTCTAATACATATATCGGTTTCAGATCCGGATATCCGAACTTTCTGATGTTTAGTGTATTTGTCTGGTTAATTAATTTACTTAATGTATTAACTCTCATATTTCAACACTTACATAAACCAGCACATCCAACAAAGTAGGTAGATATTGGTGCAGAACAATAGACAACCCCGTTTAAACTAAGAATTCCGACTGCAAATGTTGGTACCCAAAGATATATGATGTCCAATATTGAAAGATAAACTAGCAGTAAATAGCAAGGATTTTTGTTTCTATTTTTCCAAAAAGAGTAGAGACAAGGGAAATATAAAGGCTTAAATTTAAATTTTTAAAAAAATTTTTCAAGAAATTTAGTACATAATATATAAATCCAAGTATTATACAGATAATTGCAGCTATTGGATATCTTCTTTGTTCAATAGGAACATCATCTACAATAATTCCTGTACAATTATAGATAATGTCAAATTCTTCTCGATTCCACAAAATATATTCCATTATATAAAATTTTTTTGAAAATGTTACTATTAAATTGAAGAAAATTTTTAATCGACCCTCACTAACGAATAAGGGATAAACATTCGGGATGGGAAAAAGCAGCACACTCTTTAGATACTTCGACGACTTCCGTCAATTTGTGCACGTGTTAAAGAACGTATTTTAAATTAAGTTGCTTCTAGTCAGAAGTCTATCGGAAATATCGAAGGTGCCGGAAATCGGAAATGTCGGAAATTGGAAATTGGAAATCGGAAATGTCGGAAATTGTAAATATTGTAAATCGGAAATGACTCAAAAAGTGAAACTCGAAAATCGGAAATCAACTCAAATTTTCGGAAATTGGAAGGAAAAAACGTCGAAGATCGGAATTCCGATCAACCTCTGCTTCTAGTAATGGAGGCAACTTATAGTGAGTTCTAGAATTGGCGGATCTGAATATTAGGATCCGAAAAAGCCCGGATATCTTTTGGATCCCACCAACCATAATGAGGCCCGACTTTAATAAATTTTTACAGTAAACATATGTGCACTTTAATAATTAAATTTTTAATATTAAATTAAAATAAAAGAAAAAAATTTTTTTCATAATTAATAATTTAAAAAAAACTTTGTTTAAAAATTTTTAAATTAATTTCTGTTTACAATTTAAATATTTAAAATTTTTTTTACTTTTTTATATTTAATTGGCAGGTGTAAACTTTTGGCACACTTTTTTTGGCACACGGCATTTTTCAGCTTTAACCTTCAAGATTTTCCTGTAAAGTCTAAAATAATTATATATTAAACAGACAAAAAGTGTTGTTCAAATAATTGTTTAAAGTGTGCCAAAAGTTTACACCTGCCAATTAAATATAAAAAAAACGGAAAATTTTTTTAAATATTTAAATTGTAAACAGAAATTAATTTAAAAAATTTTTAAACAAAGTTTTTTTTTAATTATTAATTATGAAAAAAAGTTTTTTCTTTTATTTTAATTTAATATTAAAAATTTAATTTATTAAATTGCACTTAATTTCATTGTAAAAATTTATTTAAGTCGGGCCTCAATGAAAGAAAGTTGTCAATAAAAAAAAGTTATATAGAAATTTCGGCTCTATCTTAGGACATTATTCCGATAAACTTTTATGCGTCTCATGAAAGTATATGCGTCCCATCAACAAAAAATTGAATTTTTCCTAAAAATTTAATTTATTAAATTGAATTTTTCCCAGTTTTTGTTTATGGGCCGCATATACTTTCATGGGACGCATAAAAGTTTATGGGACGCATGTCCTAAGATAGAGCCGAAATTTCTATATATCCTGGCTTTTTCGGATCCTAGTATACGATCCGCCAAATCTAGATCTCAATTTAAAGTTTACCATGTTTTCTGTGTACTAGGGATCAGGGCTGGGGGTGCTTTTTTCATCCCGAATGTTTATTTTATAGTGTGTTTCGACTAAAAAAATTCTTCGATTTAATAGAATTTCCAAAAAAATTTTAAAAATGGAATATATTTTGTGGAATCGACATGAATTTGATATAGTCTATAATTGTACAGGAATTAATGTAGATGATGTTCCTATTGAAAAAAGAAGATATCCAATAGCTGCAATTATTTGTATAATACTTGGATTTATATATTATGTACTAAATTTCTTGAAAATTTTCCTAAAAATTTAAATTTAAGCCTTTATATTTCCCTTGTATCTACTCTTTTTGGAAAAATAGAAACAAAAATCCTTGCTATTTACTGTTAATTCATCTCTCAATTTTGGACATCTTATATCTCTGGGTACCAACTTTTGCATTCGGAATTTTTAGTTTAAACGGGGTTGTTTATTGTTCTTCACCTGTATATACCTACTTCATTGGTTGTGTTGCTTTATGTAAGTGCTCGAATTTTTGTTTTGTAGTGTCTTGGTGATAATAAGAGTTTGAAAAGGGGATATAGAGAGGTTTACAAATAACCGTAGTATTTTCGGTTCCGAATACCCGTAACCGCCAAGGACGGGTCGAAAAAGTTCTGGTATAGAGTTTTGTGTAACCGGACCGTCCTTTATACAAATACGACGTTCCTAATTTCCGTGAATTTTGGCAAGTGGTCGGCTCTAACCTTGAGATTATATTTATTAATATTATTTAGATTTATGGGCCGCTGAATGTTGTGCTGATTTGGTCTCATAAATTAAATAAGAATTAATATTATATATATTTTCATAGATTTTGGGAATAAATCGATGTATTGAACTGGCATTTCCATCAATTTCAAAAAAACTTTTTCACAATAATCGTGTCTATATTTGGATTATTTTTAGTAATTTATATGGACTTTATTGGCTTTTATTCCGACATTCTGGTATTTTTAATGGAGTAACATTTGAATTTTCCTATGAACCTTTAATTGGATATAGAGATTTCCGAATGGAATTAGTAATTTAAAATCTAATTTAAATATATCTGCGTATTTTCAGCTCAATGAAACTTTGAGAGAACTTACCATACACAATACAATATTAGCTGTTGGTTCCCCCATAATTTATTTGATTTTTTCACTTTGTGTATTTTTCAAAACCCGTGAATTAATTGACAGTGTTCCTAAGGAGGAGAAAATGGTTAAAATTTTATTATACCTCCATTTTAAATATAAGAAGGTCCCCAGTGCCAGTGCTTTCCGGGAGTTAGCTCCTGAGCTCCTGAGAATTAAAACATCACTCAAATCCTCCATATCCCTCGAAATTTACCCAAATACTCCGATGATCCTCTTAATCCACCCAAATCCCAAAACGAAACTTTGTCAAAATTCCACTCTATTCTACGGAAATGTTTTGGAAGTGAGGTACGGAGTTCTGAATATCCTAGGCCAGGTCCGGTCTGGATTCGCTCACTAGTAATTATTGTTTCACGCTAATGCTAGAGGGGGTAAATAATCGAGAAGGGGTTATAATTCTCTGGAGGCATGGTATTTTAGATATAAGTGTTTTTATCTAAGTTTGGGGTTCAGTAATAGTCAGAGGTGGGTCGGAACTGTCAGAGGTGTCGGAAATCGGAAGAGGAAATAGGAACTGGCTCAAAAGTCCGAACTCGGAACTCGGAATTCCGACCCACCTCAGGTACTATTATATTAAATTTGTAATATTTTAAGGTCTTTCTTCAAGTATTTATTATTTCAATGTTAAATACATCAGCAGGTATTTCCTACGCTTATAATATGAATCATTCAAATCTTGGAATTTTGCCGTTAATGATTGCCCATTTTACTTGGTAATTAAATTATTTTATTTTTATATAATTTTTGTTTAATTTTTAAGGTTACATATTCATGGTATGTTAATCAAAAATTAATTTTGTTAATAAAAACAAAGTGACCCTTTAATCTGCGGGGTTCTCTCTTATCCTCTCCATTTCCTCCTCTTTTCTACATGCTCCTGTTGGTGATTTGGAAAGGGTCGCCCTAATTAAAAAATAAATTTAAATATTTTTAAAATTGTTAAAGGTTTCCCACCAGTAATTTACTTAACATTAAACAAAACTGTTCGGACTGACACAAAAATTCTACTTGGAAAACTTCTTAGTTTATTGAAGAAAAATCAAGTTTCGAATATTGTTGGGCCTGCCCAAAATGGATGAAGTAAATATGTTGTGTATCAACGTTGTGCCGAAACAGATTTTAAAAAGCGAAAGACAAAACAACAAAACTCTGTGTTGTGTATTTTGTTATCTGAATAAAGATTTGCAATTTTAGTGTTTAATTAAAGCAGCTGGGCTATAGCTATTTCTCTCCTTTAGCTAGGACAGAAGGTTAATCGGCGGCTGGGAGCAAACCAGCATCTTCAGTAGTAAGATTGGCGGTTTCGGGTATCCGGAACCGAAAAAACCTCGGATATCCGGAAATTTCGGTTCGGATACCGGTTCCGGATATCCGGAGATTTTCAAGGAACCGCCATCCTTAGACAGTAGACCTGACCGATGTGTTAGCTATTACACCACGCCGCCTACTGCTCATCCTTAGGAATTAAATAGCCCAAAATGTCGCACCCCAAAATGTCCCACCACCAAAATACCTCATCTCAAAATGCCCAACAGCGTAAAAATGCTCAATTTGTCGAACTATACATTTAAAATAGGAGAAATCTTAATAAAAAATGGGTTTTTAAATCATTTTGACTAAAAATATGTAAAATTTTTAGGTATAAATGGTATTTTTCATGCATATATGCGTGTATATTTTGGTTTACTTGCATATTTTCGTGCATATTTTGGCAATTTTTTATGCATATTATAGTGCATATTTTGCATTTTTTAATGCATAAAAATCCGGGCTCTAGTTATAACCATCTATAAGTTGCCTAGTTTTTAATTACAAATTTTTGTATTCTGCCCGTAACTCTTGACAACCTTTAACTCTTTTTATGATTATGAATTTTGCCAGAAAACAGGCAACTCTCTTAGTATCATAAAGAAAATGGAAAAAAAGTTTTGAAGTAAATTTAATTTTATTAAAGTTTGTTGAGAAAATTAAGCAAAAGATAAGTGAAAAATAAAAGAAATAATGAGTAAATTCCAAAATTACTGTAAAAATTAGAGTAGCACAAAGCTGGTCATTAACCGGTCCCTCAGGTTAACGTTTAATCGTGTTTTTATAAACCCCAAATACCGTAACCGGTTAATAGAAAATACACGCATTACCGTCCGGTTTTCCGAAAAGCTTTATTTAATAAAAATTAATAAAAAATGTTAAAAAATCAAATTAAATCTGCTTATCACACCAATATTGGCAGTTCCATCGTCTTCGACTGTTTGTAGTTCAGAATCATCACCCTCAATTGTTGAAGGACTGATAAAGTGTTTGGACTCTAATTTTTCCTTTTTTCACCGGCAGAGGCGGAAATTTTGAGAATTTTGTAGGCCCTATGAGAAAAAATTTGTTTGTCAGAGCCGCCGACGCAAATTTTTCTTAAAGTTTAGATGGTCATGAAGCCAGAACTCTTAAAGTTTCTGCGGCAACCGTAAGCGGTTTTGTGTTACCCTAGTAAAAATTCCCACAATATTTTAAATAAAAGCTCATTCTCCCACACACTTTCAAATTTATTTAAAAATATTTACAATTACCAGTCTAAGCATATTAACATTGTACATTTTTTTGCTCGAAATATGAGACATTAAAATGTTTTTTACATTAGTCCGAGCGTCACGGCATTTTTTTAATAATTACATAATAACTAGCTTATTTCTTGGGGTTTCAAAATATTCACATTTTAGCGTCTGCGGTGCTAAAATTTGAACATTTTTCAACATTTTTTTCACTTTTAAGTGCAAAATATCGTCTTGAACGCTGGAATTGTCGCTTTGGTTGATTAATGCACTATAAATCGAAAAATTTCTTCCAACCTTGCTGAAATTTTAATTTTTGATTTTTAGTAGCAGTTCCAAAAAAATTTGAATAATGGAATATATTTTGTGGAATCGTAAAGAATTCGATATAGTCTATAATTGTACAGGAATTAATGTAGATGATGTTCCTATTGAAAAAAGAAGATATCCAATAGCTGCAATTATTTGTATAATACTTGGATTTATATATTATGTACTAAATTTCTTGAAAAAAATTTTTTTGAAATTTAAATTTAAGCCTCTATATTTCCCTTGTCTCTACTCTTTTTGGAAAAATAGAAACAAAAATCCTTGCTATTTATTGTTAATTTATCTCTCAATTTTGGATATTTGTATACTTTGGGTACCAACATTTGCATTCGGAATTCTTAGTTTAAACGGGGTTGTCTACTGTTCTTCACCAATATTCACCTACTTTGGTGGATGTGTTTGTTTATGTAAGTGTCGAAATATGGAGGTTAATATGTATAAAATTGAGAAATGTCATGTCCAAGGTTCATGCTGTGGGAAAATTCATTGGATGGGAGATGGAATTGAACCATCACGGAATGAGTCCAACCCGAAGCACAACCTACTGTGCCACCATCCAACCCTTTGATGGGTTATTTATTTTCATTTATATTTTTTTGCAAGTATGGACTAGTGATGCTCGGGTATCCCGACTCCCGACTCGGGAAAATTTCCCGAGTTTTTGGCCTCCCGATCCCGATCCCGACTCCCGGTGTCAATTCCCGACTAAGTCGGGAAATTTTTACACCCCTAATAATGAATTTTTTTGACAAAATTATATTTTCATTTAGAAAAAATGAAGAAATCTGGCCTCTTGGTCTTCTAAAATTCCCAAAATTTTCACCTGCGGCGCTGAAAAGCGAAGATTTTTGGCTTAAGGATCTTCCAAAATCCTCAAAATTTTCGCCTGCGGCGCTGAAAATTGAAGAATCTATGGAGTTGTAGTTCTGTGGAGTTGTAGTTTACTAGGATTATGGTGAATTTAAAGAGATAACGAGGGATTTGCAGCAATAAATAGGGATATCAATGGATGATTAATGTTGCATAGTGGGTGTTAATACTATTGAGAGGATATAAGAGATATGGGTAAAATTCAATTTCGTACCCCCCCCTCCTTTTTCCTTCCTCAAAGTATTACAAAATGGTCAGTAAGGTTTATGTTTTAGAACTCGTCGAGCTGTGTCGAATGACACCAAAATCGAAAAAATCAGACTTGATTTGACCAAGATACAGACCCCTGAAAATTGAACACCCATAAGAGCGAAAAACCATTGGGACCAAAATTCATACAAATGATACCTCATTCGAAAGAGCTCGTCGAGCTGTGTAGAATGAGACCAAAATCAACGTGATTGGACAAGATTTGACAGAGTTATGACATAAGTCGTCGACTCCGTTAGGTCTACATAATGTCATAACTTTGCCAAACCATGTCTAATCACGCTGATTTTGGTGTCATTCGACTCAGCTCGACGAGCTCTTTCGAATGAGCTATCATTTGGGTTTTTTCTATTCCAAAAAATCGCTCCTATGGGTGTTCAATTTTCAGGGGTCTGTATCTTGGTCAAATCAAGTCCGATTTTTTCGATTTTGGTGTCATTCGACACAGCTCGACGAGTTCTAAAACATAAACCTGACTGACCATTTTGTAATACTTTGAGGAAGGAAAAAGGAGGGGGGGTACGAAATTGAATTTAACCGAGATATGTTTATTTTACTTTTCCTTCCCATTTTTTACTTAGGTTATTCACAAATAATGAGTCTCCCTCGAGTTAAAATTATTAATAACAGAGTTGCCCCTTTTTTCTAGCAAATTTTATAATCAGGGAAAGAGTTAGAGGTTGTCAAGGGTTATGGGTAAAATATAAAAATTTGTATTTTAAAACTAGGCAACTTATAGGTGGTTACCGGTTTTTTCTATTTAATTAACGTGTTTGTTTTTCTCTGAATAAAAAATTAATATCCAAATTTTCGATGATTAGATACTTGATTTCGAATCAAAAATTATTTGTAAAATACCTAAATGTCTTTATTTTATCATTATTATTTCTACTCTTTTCCAGGTGAAAAAATGTATACTGAATCAGTAAGTTGGAAACATGGGCTAGTACACAAAAAATGTAAAGAGGGAAGGAAACTGGATAGCGAACTGAACATTTACCGGTTACCATAAAACCGATACTTGAAACCCGGACATGTTTCGACCCGAAGAAAAGTTTGAAAACCCGACCCGAAATCCGACTTTTTTCTCAACTCGTCCCATCCATGCTGCACACTCTGTTGTGTATTTTGTTATTGAAAAGTAAAAATAAAATATATACCGATATCTAACTGCTTTTAAGTATGTATGATTAATAAAATATTTTATTCATTTTGTAAATTATTTCCTGATTTTTTTGAATAAAAAGCTCTAGAAAGCTTTAAAAATAAAATACCTAAAATACTTGATAAAAATCTGTCTTTTTTTTAATCTATCCCTAAGTGCCTTGGTCTTGTCCAGGCTATAAATCTAATTTTAATAATCTTAATGGAAAAAAATTTTGAAGTAAATTTAATTTTTTTAAAGTTTGTTGAGAAAATTTTAAAAAATATAAGTAATAATGAGCAAAGTCAAAAAATTACTTTAAAAATTAGAGTAGTCAACTGATCCCTCGATTGACGTTTAATCGTGATTTTATAAAACCTGAATAGCGTAACCGGTTAATAGAAAATACACGGTTTACCGTCCGGTTTTTCGAAGCTTTATTTAATAAAAATAGATAAAAAATGTTAAAAAATCAAATTAAATCTCCTTATCACACCAATATTGGCAGTTCCATCGTCTTCGACTGTTTGTAGTTCAAAATCATAACCCTGGACTGTTAAACAGTGTTTGGACTGTTCAACAATGCCTCGTCCCTCGTACATGCGTAATTTTTTCACATAATCTAATTTTTCTTTTTTTTCACCACCGGAGGCGAAAATTTTGAGAATTTTGTAGGCCTTATGAGAAAAAATTTATTTGTCAGAGCCGCCGACGCAATTTTTTTAAAAATTTAGATAGCCATAAAGTCAAAACTTCTAAAGTTTCTGCGGCAACCTTAAAATTACTGAAAAATTACCCAAAAAATTCCCACAATATTTTAATTAAAAGCTCCTTCTCCCACACTTAAAAATATTTACAATTACCAGTCTAAGCATATTAACAAGTACATTTTTTAAGACATTAAAATGTCTTTTACATTAATCCGAGCGTTACGGCATTTTTTAATAATTACATAATTTCCTTATATACATATCAGATCTACCCAGTTTCTGTGAAACAAAGGACGTAAAGATAAAATTGTTTGCAGACGATCTTAAAGCATACTCATTCTCTAAAAACACTAAAGACTTTGAAATTAACCTACAAGAGTTTATCAAAAAACTAGAAAAATATGCTGAGGAAAATTCACTCAAACTTTCAGCCGAAAAAACATCTCTTTTACACATAGGGCCTAAAAACCCTTTGCACACATACACACTCAATAATCAAAAGATAAAAACAGTCTCAAATCAAGATTCTATAAGAGACCTTGGCGTTTATTTTTCACACGATTTAAAATGGGAAAAGCACATCAAAATTATAACTAACAAAGCAAATCAAACAGCATTTACAATAATAAGAAATCTAAAAACTAATGATCCTAAAATATTACTCGAACTATATAAAATATACGTATTACCCATAATAGAATTTGCATCGCCCGTTTTCAATCCATATCTTAAAAAGGATATCGAACACCTTGAACAAATACAAAAAACTTATTTACGTATTATATACAATAGGTCAAATCCACGCACACCAATTCCAGAATATCAAGACCTTCTACAAATTTTTAAGGTAGACTCGCTACAAATTAGAAGACTCAAAACTGACTTTAAATTTTTCCACAAAATTTTACATGGTGAAGTAAAAATCGATCAAAAAGAAACATTTAAAATTACAAAAACTAATACAAGGGGAGACGAATATAAATTTTTTATTCCGGCAAGATCAAATCAAATCAGCCATAATTCCTTTTTTGTTAGGACAGCGCGGCTATACTCTCAGTTACCAATATCAATACGTAAATCAAATTCCAAAATATTCAAAACACTTCTTGATCAAATAGATCTCAACACATATTTATCACGCCCCACACCCGTAACATAATACAATCACATATATTTGTTGTACCAATTATTGACATATATTTGTTTTAGTTTAATTTTCAACTTGACTTAATTTATTTTTTCAATCCATATATGTATTTTCAAATTTGTAATGTCGCCCAAGAGGCAAATAAATAAATAAATAAATAAATAAATAAATAATAACCAGCTTCATTTTGTTTATTTGTGTGCACGACGACTATTTAAAAATATAAAATGATTTTCTTCGTCTTCCCAAAAAAGATTTAATTTTGTGAAGACTAAGACTAATTGTAAGACAATATTCTAGTATAGACAATTAAGACACAGTCAATAAAGACCATGAATTCTAGCCTTGAGATTATATTTATTAATAGTAGGGTAGCAACCCGAACCCCGAAAACCCAAAGAATTTTTTGCCAAAAACCCCGACCCGGACCCCGAAGCTCTACCTCGACAAATCCCGATCCCCGACGCAAAACCCCGAATCGGAGTCGGGTTTTTGGCAAAAATTATAAAAAGAGGGCGCTGCTTTTTCCCTCCCGAATGTTTATCTTATAGTATTTCAATTTACTAGCATTTCCAAAAAAAATTTTGATGGAATATATTATGTGGAATCGAAAAGAATTTGATATAGTCTATAATTGTACAGGAATTAATGTAGATGATGTTCCTATCGAAAAAAGAAGATATCCAATAGCTGCAATTATTTGTATAATACTTGGATTTATATATTATGTACTAAATTTCTTGAAATTTTTTTTCTAAAATTTAAATTTAAGCCTCTATATTTCCCTTGTCTCTACTCTTTTTGGAAAAATAGAAACAAAAATCCTTGCTATTTACTGTTAATTTATCTCTCAATTTTGGATATTTGTATACTTTGGATACCAACTTTTGCATTTGGAGTTTTTAGCTTAAACGGGGTTGTTTATTGTTCTTCACCAATATTCTCTTACTTTGTTGGTTGTGTTAACATATGTAAGTGTTGCAATCAGGGTGGCCCCTTCCAAAACACTAAATAGGGAAAAAATAATGCGAAAAGGTCAAAAATAGGGAAAATCCTCTAGAAATATGGTAAAAGGGCCACCCTGAACTTAATACTCAGACAATCCTCAAAACTACGAACCCAACACATTATCCAGTCAACCACATACACTTTGAACGAAGAGTTAGGAAAAGCTTTTTCACCCTCCTCAATTTATCTACCTTTTCTTCTCACTAACCCATCTTTTTGCTCACTTCTCCTTTTTCACCCATCTTAGGGGTGTATCTTTGGAACCGGTTCCGGAACCGGTTCTAAACCGGTTCCTGTTCCAAACCGGTTCCAGACCTATACCGGTTCCAGTTCCGGAACTAGAACTTTCCCATCACTGGTTGCAATATGATGGTTTTTAGATAGCAGAGCACATATTCTATAGACAATTCAGATAGTTAATAATGCACAAGAATTCTGGCCTTGATATGTAATTAATTAATAATATTTAGATATATATACCGCTGAATGTTCTGCTGATTTGGTCTGATAAATAAATTAAAAATTACTAAAATTAATATTTTTCTAGATTTTGGGAATAAATCGTTGTATCGAAATGGCATTTCCAAAAATTTCAAAAAAACTTTTTCACAATAATCGTGTCTATATTTGGATTATTTTTAATAATTTTTATGGACTTTATTGGCTTTTATTTCGACATCCTGCTATTTTTAATGGAATAAATTTTGGATTTTCCTTTGAACCATTAACTGGATATAGAGATTTTAGAATGGAATTAGTAATCTACTATTAGTTGATTTTACTAATTTAAAAATTATATATTTAGTTCAAAGAGGAGTTGAGAGAAATTACTATACACAACACAATATTGGCTGTTGGTTCCCCTATAGTTTATTTGATTTTCTCTCTGACGATTTTTTTCAAAGCCCGTGAATTAATTGACAGTGTTTCGAAAGATGAGAAATTGGTTAAAATTTTATTATACCTCACTTTTAAATAATAGGAAGATTATAAACGTGTCTGGTGATTTCGACGTAAGCAGTGGTTAAATGGGCAGTAAGTGATTTAGCCAGTGAGATGAATTGGGCAGTGAGTCTAATTGTTTTTATGTAAAAAATACTTTTTTTAAAAACGTTTACTGCCCGAATCACTCACTGCCTAATTCAGCTCACTGACGAAATCACTCACTGCCCATATAACTACTGCCTACGTCACTTCTGCCGAAATCACACAGCACCTTTAAATTTAAGATTTATTTATGTATTTTTATTAGAGATCGGCACAGGACAGGACTCTGCACAGGATTTTTCAGGATTCTGTCCGAAATGCTGAAAAACGAAGAAATCCGGCTTATTGTCTCCCAAAATTCTCAAAATTTTCGCCTGCGGCGCTGAACAGTGAAGAAATATGTTATATAAGAGGAGAAGAGATATCAAAAGTTATGCTCAAATCATTTGAACCTCCTCCAATCCTTTAGCGCTAGATGTTTCTGTTATTCCACCGGTAGCCTTCTTTGCCCTCTAGATCTTGTTAATCCCCAGAATATATTTTAATTAATTCTAATCGCTCTAACTTGATTGACATTACTTGTCGGGTTGATACCTCCTCAAAAAATTAGATATATATTGCTAGAGGGGGTAAGCGAGTGCTAGAGGGGGTAAGCGAGTGCTAGAGGGTGTAAGCGAGGGTGGGGTATAATTCGACAGGCACGTTAGATTAAATAGAGGTGTTTTTATCTAAAATTTTGGTTGAATAATATATTAAATTTGTAATATTTTAAGGTCTTTATTCAAGTATTTATCATTTCAATTAGGGTTGCCAAAATGGACCGACTCGGACCGAAAGATCGAGTCATGCCTCGATGTTTGGCCCGAAAAAGTCTCGTACCGGCCCGACTCGATAAAGTTGGGCCCGAAAAAGACTCGTAACGGCCCGACTCGATAAAGTTAGGCCCGAAAGTGACTCGTACCGGCCCGACTCGATAAAAACAGGCCCGAAAAAAATTGTCTCGGAAAAAGTCGGCCCGACTCGAACAAGACTCGATAATATTTTTACCTGATTTGTGGACAAAAATGGGAGAAATCTGGCTCCTTGGCCTTCCAAAATTCGAAAAATTTTCGCCTGCGGCGCTGAAAAAAGAAGAAATTTGGTCCTTAGCCTTCCGAATATCTCAAAATTTTTGCCTGCGGCGCTGAAATGAAGGATTTTTAGCTCCATACTTTGCTTCACATCTCGAACTTACTGGCTTTAATTGGATTACTGGGATTTATAGGATATATTCCGCGGGATCCCATCATCATTTGAACTTTCGAAACTCAATCAGTTTTGAGAGTCCACAATTTTCCGCAGTCCGCAATTTTAACTTTAAAATACGCAGTCGTAATCTTCAGTCCACAAGTCAAAAACACACAATCTTACGCAATCCGCAGTCCTCCATCCGGGATATAAGGTGTAATCTGGGAATATAAGGCGGTTTGAGTGATTAAGTCAAGGGCGTATCCAGGGGGTCCAAAATTCTCAAAGTTTTCGCCTGCGGCGCTAAAAATAGAAGAAATCTGGTTTCCTGACTTTCCAGTAAGCCCTTATCTAAATACGAATAGTTCGATCATGGTACACTGGGATTTTATTAAGGTTTATCTCCTTTAATAAAACCAAATCTAGCAATATCTCACACCAATCCTCCGATAATTTAAATCATCTTAATCCCTCAAATCCACTGATATCCATTTCAATTCTCTTCAGCCCTTCCTTTACCTTCCAGATCCATCGATATACCTTTTAATTCACAGATATCCCTCCAAATCCACTAATTATTTTTAAATAAATCTTTTAAAAAAAGACTCGAAAATGTCTCGATGCCCGACTCGATAAAGTCAGGCCCGAAAGTGACTCGTTCCGGCCCGACTCGATAAAGTTAGGCCCGAAAAAGACTCGTATCGGCCCGACTCGACAAAGTAAGGCCCGAAAAAGACTCGTACCGGCCCGACTCGATAAAAACAAGCCCGAAAAAAAATGCCTCGACCGTCGGCCCGACTCGAAAACGGCAACCCTAATTTCAATGATAAATACATTAGAAGGTATTACTTATGCTTACAATATTAATAATCCCGATAATGGAATTTTGCCATTAATGATTGCCCATTTTTCTTGGTAAATTCTAACATTTAATTTTATATAATTTCTGTTTAATTTTTAAGGTTACATATTCATGGTATGTTAATCAAAAATAAATTTTGTTATTAAAAAACACAGTGACCCTTTTACCTCATCTTCGGGGTTCTCTCCTGTATGACACTTCTTGCCCCCATTTTCTATCCCTTTTTCTACCTGCTGGATTAAAAACAAATCTAAATATTTTTTAAAAATTTTTTGTAGGTTTCCCACCAGTAATTTACTTAACATTAAACAAAACTGTTCGGACTGACACAAAAATTCTACTTGGAAAATTTTTTGGCTTATTAAAAACAAATCAAAATCAAGTTTCAACTATGTATGGACCTGCCCAAATTGGATGAAGTAAATATGTTGTGTATCAGGGGTCTGAAAAAGCGAAATACGAAAGATAAATCATCAAGAAGGCGAAGATTTGGCGAAAGGCGAAACTGCACACCAGGGATGGGGCGGGTTACGAGGGTAAATGTCCAGTTCGCTCTATCCATCTGACGAATGATTCTCTATCGAATGAGTCCCCCTTGAGTTAAAATTATTAAATAATTATAAAATTTTCTTTATGATACTAAGAGAGTTGCCTGTTTTCTGGCAAAATTCATATTCAGGGAAAGAGTTAGAGGTTGTCAAGAGTTACGGGTAGAATACAAAAATTTGTATTTTAAAACTAGGCAACTTATAGGTGGTTTTTTTTATTTGATGTGTATCGATGATCAGATACTTGATATCGAATCAAAAATTATTTGTAAAATACCTAAATGTCTTTACTTTATCATTATTATTTCTCTTCTTTTCCAAGTGAAAAAATGTATACTGGATCAGTAAAAATTTAAATTAATTCCTTTTAATCTCTTTCCCTTGAGTTAGTTTTCTATATCCCTCTTAAACTCCAAACCGCCCCGAAAAATCTGGCTACTAGGTCAAATTTTTAACTGACCCGACTCGAGACCCGGACATTTTTCTCAACGCGAAACTCGGTCCGAAGAAGATTTTGAAAATCCGACTCGACTTTTTTTTCAACCCGTCCCATCCCTGCTGTACACTCTGCAGTTTATTTTGTTATTGAAAAGTTTTCTGTGGTTTACCTGATAAAAATTTGTCAATTTTTAATCTATCCCTAAGTGGCTTGGAAACCCGATCCGAAGAAAGTTTGTTGAGAAAATTTATAAAAAAATGAAAAATAAAAGAAATAATGACCAAAGTCAAAAAATTACTGTAAAAATTAGAGTGGCACAAAGCCGGTTATTTATTAAAAGAAAATTAATAGATTAAAATTTTAAACTTTTTCAAGTTTAAAACATTAAAAAAATAAATATACAACTTTAAAATTAAAATCAAAATTTAAGAACATTTCTGAAAAGAAAAAATTTTTGAAATATCATTTTCACCCTGGAATCGAACCCGTCCCTATGAAAATATGTAGGTGAGCGAGCAAGTCAGCTTAACCAATCAACTACCGTATCAGCGGAGGTAAAAGTGAGAGAAACTATAAATATTCCTTCCCCTTTTCTTAAAAAACATTAATGTCAATGTACTAGGTACCAGGGCTGGGCGAAATCAAAAAATAAAAAGCGAAATGCGGAATGCGAAACTTTTCGCGCCAAAAAATGTGAAAAATGCGAAAGATGCGAAATGCGAAAATGCGAAATCGTCCAGCCCTGCTAGGTACGAAAATCTCACTATAATGCTATCTTTAGGTGTTATTTTACTAACCGGAATAACCAACAGTTAGAACACCCGGATAACGGCATTTAATAATAACTAGCTTCATTTTAATTCACGGTTCTCATCGACAATATGACATCGACAAAAGTACAAAAATCTTGATTTAAAAGTACATAGGAACTAAATTTCCACACTTACAAATTTATTTAAAAATATTTATTACCAGACTAAGTATATTAACAAAAGTACGTTTTTTTGCTCGAAATATGAGGATTTAAATTGTTGTGCTTACATTAGCCCGGACGTTACGACATTTTACATAATAACTAGCTTCATTTTAATTGTTTATGTGTACTAATTGTTAGGGCGTGTAATTGTTAGGGCGTCATTTTTTAATATTATCCTTTCCGCCCATTCCTTAATCATATAAATACTTCGTGTCCTCTTAACTCATCCAATCTTTAACTCAACTACACGGCCAAAAAGGATTAACTCATCTACACGGATGAACGTTAGACCGAGCGTCAGGCATTTTTAATAATTACATAATAACAAGCTTCATTTTAATTGCTTGTGTGCACGACGACGAATTATAAAATATAAAGAGATTTTCTCAGTCTTCCTGTTGTATCCGCACTTTCAGAAAGAATACAAATGAAAATAAATAACCCATCATCGGGTTGGATGGTAGCACAGTCGGTTGTGCTTCGGTCTGCCCCATCCAAACAATTTTTCCACAGCATGCATGAGTTAGTATGTTAGTTATTTGGGGTGTTGTATATATAGATATGGATTAGGGATTCGAATGGATGTGTGTGTGGATATTAATTAGTGGATGTGCGAGTGTGGGCTTTCAGAGGTCCTACCCGTTTCTAGACCAATTCACCAAATACTGTTTATATGTTTATTGAATAAATGGATTAAAATGGATTGAGGAAGTGAAATTGATAAGTGGAAATTATAGGACTGAATGAAGTTGATAGGATTTGCGCGAGGACGAAGTAAACATTTGGAAAATGAAGTTAAGGAACTGGATATTGGATTGGACTTAAATGAGATAACTGAGATAAACGAAGCAGGATTGGAATGAAAATGAGATAATTGAGATTGGACTGGACTGAGGATAAGCTGCGATGCTTATTGGAGGGAAATGAAATACTTATAAATTGGGAAAAAGGAGAGTGGAAATGGGATAGGAAATAGTCGGACTAATGAAGATTGTAGAAATGATAAGTTGGGAAAGTGATTGGGAATAAAGTGAAATAATGGGAATTCGTCTTAATGGATAATGAGAAGTGTTTGAGAGTAAGTGGAAATGAAAGGAGTTCAATAATTGGATAAATAGGAAGTGATTGAGAATAAGTGGAAATAATAGTAATTCACGTGAACGACTAATGGAAGGGCTGGGAAGGAAAAGTTGTAAATAACAACTTAGCTGGATTGAGCGGAAGTGTGGTGGCAAAGTCCAAAGAGAGAAAATTATTAATTTATAAATGGGAAGATAGGAATGGGAATTAGAGTCTGGGATTTGAGTCTGGTATTTAATTGTTTTTGGTCCGGTTCCGGGACACGGGGTTACGCCTCCCTTGCCCACCTGGTCGCGTCCCTGCGACCAAATCTAGATTGTGGGGATGCTTTCCTTTGATTGTGTTTCCTATTATTGAGTTGTGATATCGCAAGGTGGCCACATTTGTGTCACACCTGGAGTTATTAAATGTTTTGGAGATGGGAAAGACTTCCTAGGGGGAGCGGGATTCCTGGGGTGGGCTCTTAATTTTATGTTTCTGGATTGAATGGCATGGGCTATTTCAGTGGGGGTAGTAATATAAAAAGAGTTGTGATAAAAGAGATATGGATAATCATAATATTTTTAACGTAATTATTGTTGTTTGGATAAAATTAGTTTTTGATTGAATTAAAATTTGTGTTTGTTTTAAGTGCAATAGGATAAATGATGAAAAGATGCAATAGGATAAATGATGCAACAGATAAATGATAAAAAGGAGTACAGTTTTGTTAAATAGTGAGAAAAGTATGAGGGGAATAATTTATAGTATTTTATTAGTCTGGGTTTTAATATATTTTATGGTGTCTTCAATTATTATTTGGATGCTAGGAGGGATTTGTGGATTTTATAATGGATACTAGGAGGGGATTTGTAATAAAATATGGGATGCAGTGTAAAATTTCAGTAAAAATTTTCATGATATGATATACAAAGGTTATAAGTGGTTGGTAATACTATTAGAGATGGAATTTTATTTAGGAATAACAAATAACAATGGAATATATTTTGTGGAATCGTCATGAATTTGATACAATCTATAATTGTACAGGAATTAATGTAGATGATGTTCCTATTGAAAAAAGAAGATATCCAATAGCTGCAATTATTTGTATAATACTTGGATTTATATATTATGTACTAAATTTCTTGAAAATTGTTTCTAAAATTTAAATTTAAGCCTCTATATTTCCCTTGTCTCTACTCTTTTTGGAAGAATAGAAACAAAAATCCTTGCTATTTGCTGTTAATTCATCTCTCAATTTTGGACATCTTATATCTCTGGGTACCAACTTTTGCATTTGGAATTTTTAGTTTAAACGGGGTTGTCTACTGTTCTTCACCTGTATATACCTACTTCATTGGTTGTGTTGCTTTATTTAAGTGCTCGAATTTATGTTTTGTAGTGTCTTGGTGATAATAAGAGTTTGAACAGGGGATATAGAGAGGTTTACAAATACCCGTAGTATTTTCGGTTCCGAATACACGTAACCGCCAAGGACGGGTCGAAAAAGTTCTGGTATAGAGTTTTGTGTAACCGGACCTTCCTTTATACAAATACGACGTTCCTAATTTCCGTGAATTTTGGCAAGTGGTCGGCTCCGACCTTGAGATTATATTTATTAATATTATTTAGATTTGTGGGCCGCTGAATGTTGTGCTGATTTGGTTTCATAAATTAAATAAGAATTAATATTATATATATTTTTCTAGATTTTGGGAATAAATCGCTGTATCGAAATGGCATTTCCAAAAATTTCAAAAAAAACTTTTTCACAATAATCGTGTCTATATTTGGATTATTTTTAGTAATTTATATGGACTTTATTGGCTTTTATTTCCGACATTCTGGTATTTTTAATGGAGTAACATTTGAATTTTCCTATGAACCTTTAATTGGATATAGAGATTTCCGAATGGAATTAGTAATTTAAAATCCAATTTAAATATGCCAACGTATTTCTAGCTCAACGAGGATTTAAGAGAATTTACTATTCACAATACAATTTTAGCTGTTGGTTCTCCTATAATTTATTTGATTTTTTCACTTTGTGTATTTTTCAAAACACGTGAATTAGTTGACAGTAGGGTTGCGCCCCGAGCCTTCGGGGTTGAAAAAGTCGGGGGTCGGGGTTTTCGGGGTTGACAAAGTCGGGGTCGGGGTCGGGGTTGCTCAAATTGTTCGGGGTCGGGGCTGAAAATGATGTCGGGGTTCGGGGTCGGGGGTCGGGGTTGAAGTAAAAATTTACAAAATCCAGCATTTTTATCCAACATTACTGTTCAAAATCAACATTTTCATTAAAAAATGAGAATGTTGTGACTTATAGGGGTTTTTTTTGGCTGGACCGATTTGGTCAAATGAGGTGTCATTCGAAAGAGCTCGCCGAGCTGAGTCGATTGAGGGGCGAGTGGAGCCGATCCGACAATCAGGGACCGAGATACAGACCCCTGAAGTTTGAAAAAGAGAAGGGGGGAGTAAGCTCACTTTGGGGTGAAAAATTCGAAAATGCAAATAATAGCTCATTCGACCCCCCTTCTCTTTTTCAAACTTCAGGTGTCTGTATCTCGGTCCCTGATTGACTCAGCTCGGCGAGCTCTTTCGAATGACACCTCATTTGTCCAAATCGGTCCAGCCAAAAAAAACCCCCTATAAGTCACAATACCCAAAAATGAACTTAATCTTCATTATCTTCACTTTCTGTATCTATTTCCTTATTAGTTGAAGGCGCAAGAAGTACTTTATCCAAGTTATCCTTTATAATCCCGAAAATCCCCAAACCCACAAAATAACTCTTACTCCCCCTCTTATGTAAAGGGATTGTCCTAAAGCCTCTGTATCCATTCATTGAGTCTAGCGCCGCAGGCAAAAACTTTGAGAATTTTGGAAGGTCAAGAGCCAGATTTCTTCCATTTTCTGCGCCGCAGGCAAAAATTTTGAGAAATTTGGAAGGTCAAGAGCCAGATTTCTTCCATTTTCTGCGCCGCAGGCAAAAATTTTGGAAAATTCATGACTAGTTTAATATTTCTAATATTGTTTCAAGTTTAAAATATTAAAAAAAAAATAAAGTTGCAAATTTAAAATCAAGATCAAAGTTTAAAAATATTTATTTTTGAGAAGAAAAATCTTCTCAGCCTCATTCCCATCCATGGATTCGAACAACATCCCTATCAAAATAGCTAAATGGGTGAAGTCAGTTAACCTAACCTCACAACCACCGACCAACAAAAGGAAATAGGCTCGATCTCGCTAAGCTCGATCTCGACGAGCTGAATCGAACCATACCAGGGCGTCCCGGATTCGACAATTTTGAACAAAGGTATAGCTCGGCGGTACAATCGGCTCGCGGTATTGTTGCCTGCTACCGTTTGGGGTTCAATAATATATTAAATTTGTAATTAAGGTCTTTCTTCAAGTATTTATCATTTCAATATTAAATACATCCGCAGGTATTTCCTACGCTTACAATATGAATCATTCAAATCTTGGAATTTTGCCATTAATGATTGCCCATTTTACTTGGTAAATAAATTATATAAATTTATTTTTATATAATTTTTGTTTAATTTTTTAAGGTTACATATTCATGGTATGTTAATTAAAAATAAATTTTGTTATTAAAAACAGAGTGACCCTTTTACCTCATCTGCGAGGTTTTCCCCTTTTGATACTTGTTGCCCATTTCCTCCTTTTTTCTACATACTCCTATTGGTGATTTGGAAAGGGTCACGCACCCTGATTAAAAAACAAATTTAAATATTTTTTTTTCTGATTTTTAAAGGTCTCCCACCAGTAATTTACTTAACATTAAACAAAACTGTTCGGACTGACACAAAAATTCTACTTGGAAAAATTTTTGGCTTATTAAAGAAAAATCAAGTTGCAAATATTGTTGGACATGTCCAAAATGGATGAAGTAATATGTTTGAGGTCTGAAAAAGCGAAAGACGAAGCATCAAGAAAACGAAGATTTGGCGAAAAACGAAACTGCACATCAGGGATGTGGCGGGTTACCAGGGTAAATGTTCAGTTCGCTATCCGCGTATCAGTAAAAGGGCAATGCGCACTTTTTCTTCCCTTTTTGTACTTTTTGCGTGCTCGCCAATTCTTCCTTCTCAATTACAAAGTATAATTTTTTTAACATTTTGCGTGCATGCCGTTGTTGTTAAGGGTTATGGGCAGAATACAAAAATTTGTAAATTTAAAACTTGGCAACTTAAAGGTGGTTTTTTCAATTCAATTAATGTTTTTCTCTGAAGAAAAAATTAATATCCAAATTTTTCGATGATCAGTTACTTGATTCGAATCAAAAATTATTTGTAAAATACCTAAATGTCTTTACTTTATCATTATTATTTTTCTTCTTTTCCAAGTGAAAAAATGTATACTGTATCAGTAAGTTGGAAAAATGGGCGAGCACGCAAAAAATGTAAAGAGGGATACCCAGACTTTTTTTTTCAACCCGTCCCATCCAGACCTGGGCGAAACTCCAAATTTTTTTCGGACGAAACGAAACGAAACAAAAATTTTTAAAAATCGTTTCGTTAACAAAACGAAACGAAACAGTCAAAATTTAACGAAACGAAACGAAACAAAACGAAACATTTTAATTTCCAAAAAAAATCTCAAAAAACTTAATTATTTCAATAACTATTCAATTTTAAGCATGTTAATGGGCCGCTAATGACATATATGTTATTATAGAATTATCTAAGGCCACACATTGTGGTCCTATTAGCCATTTGTTGTGGACCCAATCAGTTCAAACGCCAATTTTTCCCTTAATTCACCTAATTCCCTATATCACCATTAATAACTCGGTCCAGAATCATTTTCTGATGTAGGGAGTGGTACCGTTCGACTCAGCTCGTCGAGACAAATTAAATGACATATGTCACGTCCCGAACTTTTACCACCGGTATTAAACGGGTCAGAACAGTCAGAGGTGTTGGAAATCGGAAGAGCCGGAAATCGGAACTGGCTATAAGTCAGAGCTCGGAAATCAAAAGTTTATCGGAAATCGGAGGACATCGCGATATATCAGGGATTAAGGGGCATAGTGGGATCAAATAGGATATCTGGGGAAGTAAGAGGACATCGAGGGATCGAGTAGTCATATTCCCTTTAACCCCTCTAATAATTACTCCTTTAATTTTTCCCGATATTACTAAAGTTCACCTTAATCTATGCAAATGCTTACAAGGGAACATTTCGAACTGTGTTCAAAAATTTTGAAATAAAAATTATACCATCGTGTAGGGAGAATTATACCATCGTGTTTTCAGCGCCGCAGGCGAAACTTTTGAGAATTTTGGAGGTCCTTAAGCCAGATTTCTTCCCTTTTCAGCGCCGCAGGCAAAAATTTTTTGAATTGCCATCCCTAAAAGGGAAATTTTTTCAGTTTTTGGGTAATATTTTGACTTAAAAAATCGGTAATGTTTCGTTAACGAAACACAGGTGTTTCGTTAACAAAACGAAACGTAACAAATTTAAAACTGTTTCGTCACGAAACGAGACGAAACAGGAAAAAGCATAACGAAACTAACGAAACAGCGAAACGAAACGAAACGTTTCGCCCACGTCTGGTCCCATCCCTGCTGCACACTCTGTTGTGTATTTTGTTATTGAACAGTAAAAATAAAATATACTAATATGTATGTACTCGTTATTACAAATTATTTTATTCATTTTGTAAATTATTGTTTAATTTTTTTGCGCTTTTTGTGGTTTACCTAATAAAAATCTGTCTATAAAATAAAAAAAAATAAAAGAAATAATGAGAAAAGTAAAAAAATTACTGTAGAAATTAGAGTAGCACAAAGAGTGCCGGAAAATTGGGCTCCAACTTTTCGGAAAATTGGGCTCCAGCGGAATTTTGGCTCTAAGAGAGAAAAACGGAAAATTGGGCTCTAGATTTTTCGGCGCGGTGATTTTGGGCGTCGGAGTGAATTTTTTGATTTATTCAAAAAATGACACAAAAAACAAACAACATAAACCTATGGGCGTCGGCAAGGCGCGTGCCGCAAAATTCCGCGCTTCGCGCGGCTCGAGTCAACGGTCGCTGGGTTCTGGGTCAGTACATAAATTTTTTTACTGATTTTCAGCTTTGAAATGCAGACTTACCCGCTAAGTATCAGCACAGAAATAATTATTCCAGAGAATTTTGTGATATTGTCTGAACAAATCAAAAAATTCACTACGACGCCCATAATGCACCGCGCCTATATTTTAGAGCCCAATTTTCCGTTTTTCTCATTTAGAGCCCAAATTTCCGCTGGAGCCCAATTTTCCAAAAAGTTGGAACCCAATTTTGCAGAGCACGATTTTCGGACACCCTTACCGTCCGGTTTATGAAAAGCTTTATTTAATAAAAATCAGTAAAAAATGTTAAAAAATATAATTAAATCTTTATCACACCAATATTGGCAGTTTCATCGTCTTCGACTGTTTGTAGTTTAAAATAGAGTAGACAAGGTTAAAGCTGGGGTCTAGGCCTCGCCGAGGTCCTTGCCCATTTTTCAACCCCGACCTCAATTTTGCTGACTGGGGCCTCGGAACCTCGTCTCGGTCGTTGCCCAGAACCTCGCCGAGGACCGGGGTAAATATGCACCCCTAAGAATTGACTATTTTGTAAACACCTCGATTACGGCTTTTTAAGCTCCGGTGATCCTCGGCCTCGGCTTTTTAAAAAACCTCGATCTCGTGCTACTCTAGTTCAAATTCATCATCCTCAGTTGTTGAAGGACTGTTAAACAGTGTTTTGACTAGAGATCGGACCGTACCGTACTACGGCCGTATTTTTCGGTATTTATCGGTATTCCGTATCGGTAGTACGGTACGGAATACGGTACGGAAAATTTTTTAAAAAAAATACGGTACGGAATACGGTACCGATGAAAAACATTAGTATTTGTCGGTATTTCTCGGTATTTATCGGTATTACAGTCGGTAATACGGTACGGAATACGGTACGGCAAGATTTTGAATTTTATCGGTATTTATCGGTATCGGTATTATACGGTATTACGGTACGGAATACGGTACGGAACAAAATTCCGATCTCTAGTTTTGACTGTCCCACAGTGCCTCGTACATGCGTAATTTTTTCACATACTTTAATTTTTCACTTTTTTACTGCGGAGGCTAAGATTTTGAGAATTTTGTAGGCCTTAGAAGAAAAAATTTATTTGCCAGAGCCGACGACAAAAAATTTTTTTAAGTTGTCATGAGTTTGAAATACAAATTTTCGTGCCACAAGCAAAAATTACTGAAAAATGCCCAAAAATTCCCACAATATTTTAAATAAAAGCTCATTCTCCCACACACTTTCAAATTTATTTAAAAATATTTACAATTACCAGTCTAAGCATATTAACATTGTACATTTTTTTGCTCGAAATATGAGACATTAAAATGTTTTTTACATTAGTCCGAGCGTCACGGCATTTTTTTAATAATTACATAATAACTAGCTTATTTCTTGGGGTTTCAAAATATTCACATTTTAGCGTCTGCGGTGCTAAAATTTGAACATTTTTCAACATTTTTTTCATTTTTAAGTGCAAAATTTCGTCTTGAGCGCTGAAATGATCGTTTTGGTTGATTACTGCACTATAAATCGAAAAATTTCCACCAGCCTTGCTAAATTTTAATTCTTGATTTTTCAATAAAACCCCGACCCAGACATACCCGGCTCCGAAGGGTCGGGTTGCTACCCTAATTAATAGGGTTGTTCAATACCGGTTATTAAGTTGGCCACAGAGCGGGGGGGGGGGGGTGTGAGCTATCAATGTGACTCTCTCCAGCAATTCAAATTTTTTTCAATTTAGCATTATTTTAATTAATGGAATATATTTTGTGGAATCGTAAAGAATTTGATATAGTCTATAATTGTACAGGAATTAATGTAGATGATGTTCCTATTGAAAAAAGAAGATATCCAATAGCTGCAATTATTTGTATAATACTTGGATTTATATATTATGTACTAAATTTCATAAAAAATTTTTATCAAAAAATTTAAATTTAAGCCTTTATATTTCCCTTGTCTCTACTCTTTTTGGAAAAATAGAAACAAAAATCCCTGCTATTTACTGTTAATTAATCTTTCAATTTTGGACATTGCACATCTCTGGATACCAACTTTTGCATTCGGAATTTTTAGTTTGAACGGGGTTGTCTACTGTTCTTCACCAATATTTACCTACATTGTTGGATGTTTTAGCTTATGTAAGTGCTTAAATATGAGGCTTAATAGGTTAAATAACAACACAAGTATGCAAGGGGAAATCCAGAACCAAAATTTTTATTAAAGTAGTGAAGATTGTCTGTAAACTGAGAGGGTCTTTGGAATAATTTTTGTGGAATGGAAAACAAATATTGTTAATAATAAAGCATATTTGTTGTTTTGTAGTAAATTGGTGATATTGAGAGTTTGAAAAAAGGCTATAGAGAGATTTCCTATATCTCCTTTCGGTTCCGAATAACTTTAACCGCCAACCTTACATACAAGGTTTGGGTATAGAGTTTTGGGTAATCGGACTATCCTTGATACAATACGACGTTCCTGATTTCCTGACCTTGAGATTATATTTATAATATTTAGATTTATGGCCCGCTGAATGTTGTGCTGATTTGGTTTCATAAATAAATTAAGAATTAATATTATACGTATATTTTTTTAGATTTTGGGAATAAATCGTTGTATCGAAATGGCATTTCCAAAAATTTCAAAAAAACTTTTTCACAATAATCGTGTCTATATTTGGATTATTTTTAGCGATTTATATGGACTTTATTGGCTTTTATTTCTACATCCTGGTATTTTTAATGGAATAAATTTTGCACTCTCCTTTGAACCATTAATTGGATATAGAGATCTTAGAATGGAATTAGTAATTTAAAATTAGTTGATTTTAATTTAAAATATTTATACATAGTTCAAAGAAGATTTTAGTATATTTACTATACACGAAACAATATTGGCTGTTGCTTCTCCTATAATTTATTTGATTTTTTCATTATGTGTTTTCTTCAAAGCCCGTGAATTAATTGATAGTGTTTCTAAAGAGGAGAAAATGGTTAAAATTTTATTATACCTCACTTTTAGATAGGGTTGCGCGAGGTCGAGGCATCGCCGAGGCCGAGGTCTTCGCCCATTTTCCAATCTCGGTCTCGGTTCGACCGGTTCTCGGCCTCAGAGCTCAATCTCGTTCCTAGCTAAGAACCTCGCCGACGAACGAGGCTAAATATACACCCCTAACAAAGGACTTTTTCCTAAGAAATGGAAGAATTTTTGCTTATTGTCCTTCGAAAAATCTCAAAATTTTCGTCTGCCCATTGATTCTTCGATATAAGTCTTAATTCGCTGTATCAGAAGATCAAATATTTTCAAAGATTTGATATTTGGTCAAATAATTTGATTTCCAAGCCTAATCAAACTTCTATTCAAAAGTATTTGAAAAATTTAATCAAAGCTTTGAAATTATTTGGCCAAGGATATGAGTTGTCTGATCTATATTGGGTCCCCTATTGGATCCGAATATTTTGGAAATTATTAATTTGAAATTATTTAGCAATATCTGATAAAATTTAGCAAATTTAAAATAATTTTCAAAAGATTAAAATTTTTAAAACCCTCGATTATCCTCGAACCTCGACCTCGCTTGAAATTTGGACCTCGACCTCGAACCTCGCTTTTTCAGTCTCGGTGATCCTCGGTCTCGGTTTTTTCAAAAAACCTCGACCTCGCGCACCCCTACTTTTAGATAATAGGAAGGTTGTAAACATCACTCATTTGTCAGTGGATGTCAAATAAAAAAAATACCGTATATTTTCAATAATTACACTGGGTAATGATTGTTTCAACCGATTGCTAGAGGGGGTAACCGAGGGTAGGTGTATAATATAATTAAATAGAGGTGTTTTCATCTAAAATAGAGGTTGAATAATATTTTAAATTAAAATAAGTTTAAGGTCTTTCTTCAAGTATTTATCATTTCAATGTTAAATACATCAGAAGGTATTACTTATGCTTACAATATGACTAATCCCGATAATGGAATGTTGCTGTTAATGACTGCCCATTTTTCTTGGTAAATAAATTATTTTGTTTTTATATAATTTTTATTCATATTTTAAGGTTACATATTCATGGTAAGTTAACAAAAATGAAGTTTATTATTAAAAACAGAGTGACCCTTTTTACGTCAGTTTCACTTCTTGCCCCATTTCTTCCCCTTTTTCTATATGCTCCTGTTGGTGATTTGGAAATGCTCACCACGATTAAAATACAAATTTAAATATTATTAAAAATTTTTATAGGTTTCCCACCAGTAATTTACTTAACATTAAACAAAACTGTTCGGACTGACACAAAAATTTTACTTGGGAAATTTTTTGGCTTATTAAAAAAACCAAATCAAAATCAAGTTTCAACTATGTATGGACCTGCCCAAATTGGATGAAGTAAATATGTTGTCTATCAGGGGTCTGAAAAAGCGAAAGACGAAGCATCAGGAAGATGAAAATTTGGCGAAAAACTAAACTGTACATCAGAGATGGGGCGGGTTACCAGGGTAAATGTCCAGTTCGCTCTATCCATCTGACGAATGATTCTCTATCGAATGAGTCCGGTCTCGACCGTTTTTAGATCGGACACCTCGCTACCTTTCCTTGCCAGGTTAAACATAATTAATGAGTCCCCCTTGAGTTAAAATTATTAATAAGAGAGTTGCCTGTTTTCTGGCAAAATTCATAATTATACAAAGAGTTAGCGGTTGTCAAGAGTTACGGGCAGAATACAAAAATTTGTATTTTACTAGTATATTAAATTTGTATTTTACTAGTAAAATTTGTTTTTTTAGTAAATTTTGTATTTTTTTTTAAATTTGTATTTTACTAGTATACTAGTATATTAAATTTGTAATTAAGGTCTTTCTTCAAGTATTTATTATTTCAATATTAAATACATCCGCAGGTATTTCCTACTAGAGATCGGCTCGATACGATATTTTTTCGATATTTTTCGATATTTTTCGATATTTTTTTTCGATATTTATCGAAAAATATCGACCGAGAAAATTTTTACTTTTTCGATATTTTTCGATATTCGATATTTTTCGATATTTATCGAAAAATATCGACCGAAAGAATTTAAATATCGAAAATATCGACCGACCAAATACAAAATATCGAAAAAAATATCGAATGTCATTTTTGACAAAAATTTGAATTTTTGGCGTCAAAAAGGATGCATTTTAGCTTCCTGACCATCATGAATTCGAAAAATTTTTGCCTGCGGCGCTGTAAATGGAAGAATTTTGCAACTTGACCTCCGAGATTCTCATAAGATTGTTAGAATATCCTTTCTATCCCCTTAATCCATCATATTCCTTCGATATCCCTACAAAACACTGATATGAATTAAGAAAAATTCCGGCAGATTAAGTGAGATTTCACTGGATTAAGAGTAATTTTATAGGATATCCGAAGGTTTGTTGGGATATTTGAGATATCCAAGGAGCATGACGGATATTGTGGATATCCGGGGTAATCGACTATTTGTATAACTAATAGAGGATTAAGTGGATAAAATGGATCTCGAGGATCAAGACGGAGCTTTGGGAGAGATGGTTTTCTAAACGAATACCAAATGCCAAGATATTTTATCCGATTTTATATTCAACAGACAAGAATTGTTTTTCAAATAATTGTTTAAATCGTGCCAGAATTTTACACCTGCCAATTAATTATAAAAAAGCAGAAAACATTATTAAATATTTAAATTGTAAACAGAAATTATAAAAAACACACACCCGCCCCCGTGCGGGGTCCAACCTTA
This sequence comes from Meloidogyne enterolobii, assembly GCA_963681835.1. NCBI lineage: Eukaryota > Metazoa > Nematoda > Chromadorea > Rhabditida > Meloidogynidae > Meloidogyne > Meloidogyne enterolobii. Next base: position 661,326 of record CAVMJV010000099.1, read on the forward strand.
ATTTCAATTTAATATTAAAAATTTAATTAATAATAACTGCACGTATGTTTTTGTAAAATTTACTTAAAGTCGTACTTAACTGAAGAAAAGTCGTGCCTCACTCACACACCTCATTACACTCTGTCAGAAAATGATAAGCACCCCTTAGTTTTTACGTAAAAAACATTCAAGTTTAACCTCTGTTGTCCGGTGATTTTCGGGTTTGTGGATCTCGATGACACTCCTCCACAAAATTATAGCCCCACCTATATTTTCCTCGGTTTCAATACTGTAACCGTTCTTTTTATTTTCAGACTTTTTGTGATAATAAATAGTAGTCTAAAATTAGGTTTGTAAAAAATTTTTGTTTTCAAATCAATTTTTTCGAGAGTTATAGGAAATCTCCAGTTTTAGGGTTCCACAAAATTATAGTCCCACTTTGAAATTTTGAGTTTCCAACATTAGGAAAAATCTACAAAAATTTGAACAAGCATATCTATTGATACTAAGAAAAAATAAAAAAGAATTAGACCCATATCTTACTTTAGTGTCGAGATCCAGATACCTCGAAAATCAACGTAAATCGGTGGTAAGGCTGTTTAACTGAATTTTTGTAGATATAATGCCGAAACTTAAGGGGTGCTTATGATTATTTGACAGTCGTCTTTTAGGAAAGATAATGGAATATATTTTGTGGAATCGTAAAGAATTTGATATAGTCTATAATTGTACAGGAATTAATGTAGATGATGTTCCTATTGAAAAAAGAAGATATCCAATAGCTGCAATTATTTGTATAATACTTGGATTTATATATTATGTACTGAATTTCTCAAGAAAATATTTTTAGGTTTAAATTTAAGCCTTTATATTTCCCTTGTCTCTACTCTTTTTGGAAAAATAAAAACAAAAATTCTTGTTATTTACTGATGATAAATCTTTCAATTTTGGACATTGCATTTCTCTGGGTACCTACTTTTTCATTTGGAATTCTTAGTTTAAACGGTGTTGTCTACTGTTCTTCACCAATATTTACTTACATCGCTGGTTGTTTTGGTTTATGTAAGTGCTTAAATATGAGAGTTAATGAGTAGATTAATTAACTAGACAAATACACTAAACATAAAAGGTTCGGATATCCGGATCTGAAACCGATATATGTATTAGAGCAGTGAAGATTGTCTTTTGACATAGAGTGTCTCTGGAATAATTTTCGGGGGAGGCAACACGCTGTAGTGTAGTGTCGCGTCGGAACGCAATTTTGGCCGGAACCTGATCTAATTTTTTGTTTCGGAAACGGAAATTCCGAAGCAATAAGGTTACAGCGGAAATCAGGCAGATTCGAAAATTTGGATTCCAATAAGACAAATTTTTAAAACCGGACCGTTGCTGATATTTCCGTGAATTTTGGCAAGTTGACGGCTCTGACCTGGGGATTATATTTATTAACATTATAATATTAAGATTTTTGGGCTGCTGAATGTTTGGCTGATTTGGTCTTATAAATTAACTAAGAATTAATATTATACGTATTTTTCCAGATTTTGGGAATAAATCGCTGTATCGAAATGGCATTTCCAAAAATTTCAAAAAAACTTTTTCACAATAATCGTGTCTATATTTGGATTATTTTAAGTAATTTGTATGGACTTTATTGGCTTTTATTCCGACATTCTTATATTTTTAATGGATTAACATTTGACTATATATTTGAACCATTAGTTGGATATAGAGATTTCAGACTTGAATTAGTAATCTACTATTAGTTGATTTTATTTAAAATATTTATACATAGTTCAAAGAAGATTTGAGAGAATTTACCATACACTGCATAATATTGGCTGTTGCTTCTCCTATAATTTATTTGATTTTTTCATTTTGTCTTTTCTTCAAATCCCGTGAATTAATTAATAGTGTTTCTAGAGAGGAGAAAATGGTTGAAATTTTATTATACCTCACTTTTAAATAGAGTTGATCAAGACGAGACCGAGACCAATATCGAGATTCTCGGCTGGTTTCTAATATCGGTCTCGGTTTTTCCACTCGAAACCGATACCGATATTCTCGGTCCATTTATCGGCGAGAAACGATACTGACTCAAAGAAACAAAATCCTCAATATTGTCAGAGTTTTCGTCCATAATTTTTTTCGAATATCCGTCCATAACAGAGAAAGTGAATTTTTTTCGAATAAGGTCTTCTAAAATTCAAAAAATTTTTGCCTACGGCGCTGAAAATTGGCAGAAATTTTCACTTCGGCCATCCGCGGATACCCACGGATGGATATGCCTCAAAAGCTGTAAGGATATAATCGGATACGGATGTCGACCTCACGAATATACCTATTCGGATACGGACACAAAAATCAGTATCCATTTCCAAGCCAGATCGGATCCAGATAATGAAGAGTATTTATCTGATGATATGGATGATGAAAATAATGAATAAATTATTTTTACACGTATTTTTTGACATAAAATAAAAAATTTTGTTAGTCTCGGTCATCGTTTCTCGATATCGGTCTCGGCTCAAAATGATGGTATTGGTCTGGGTATCGGGTTCTTGAGTATCGGTCAATCTCGGATCCCCTACAGGGATCTGGATACGTACCCGAACCCGCTCACTAATAATTATTGTTTCACACTAATGCTAGTGGGGTTAATTAACGAGAGGGGGTTATATTTCGATAGAGGCACAGTATCCTAGATAGAGGGGGTTTTATCAAAGTTTGGGGTTCAACAATATATTAAATTAAAATATCATTAAGGTCTTTGTTCAAGTATTTATCATTTCAATGTTAAATACATCGGCAGGTATTTGCTACGCTTACAATATGAATCATCCTGATCTTGGAATTTTGCAAATAATGACACAACATTTTTCTTGGTAAATAAATTAGTATATAAATTTTATTTTATACAATTTTTGCTTAATTTTTAAGGTTACATATTCATGGTATGTTTATTTAAAAATGAATTTTGTTATTAAAAACAGAGTGATCCTTTCACTTCATCTGCAAGGTTTTCCCCTGTATGACACTTCTTGCCTCCATTTCCTCCCCTTTTTCTACTTATCCTTGTTAGTGATATGTAAAGGGTCACTTACCCTGATTAAAAGTCAAATTTAAATATTTTTTTAAATTTGTTAAAGGTTTCCCACCAGTAATTTACTTAACATTAAACAAAACTGTTCGGACTGACACAAAAATTCTACTTGGAAAATTTCTTAGTTTATTAAAGAAAAATCGAAATCAAGTTTCATCTATTGTTTGGACTACCCAAAATGGATGAAGTAAATATGTTGCCGTATCAGGGGTGTGACGAAACAGATTTTAAAAAGCGAAAGATAAAACACCATGTTGTGTATTCTTTTATTGAAAAAGTAGTAAAAAACTCGTTAAAATCGCATTTAAATAAACCCCCTCATTCTTACTATTAAAAATAAATCAAAAATATTTAATTGATATTGTAAATCATTTCCAACTTTTTTGAATAAAGAATTGCGATGTTCTGTGGTTTACTTGATAAAAATCTATTTAAGTTATCCCCAAGAGACGTTCTTTAAAATGTTTTTGAAACAAAGTTTTGGAAGAATAATTTAAGTTCAAAAGTATGCTACACTTTTATCTCCATAGGGATATATTGAAAAGATAATTACGCTTTTTAATTATCCCTTGTAGCAGGTAATTGTTGTTTCCTACATATTTTTACCTTTTAACGGATAATCTAAAATTTCTTTTAATATCAGTGAAAATCTCTTTTGTGGGGTGGACTTTTTGGAGTTTTTCCTTGACCTTTTTCCAACCCGATCTATGAAAAAGTTTGAAAATACAATCCGAAACTGGAAACGATTTTTTAACAAACGAGTCAATCGAGACGCAAAACAAGGCCAAAAATCAACGCAGAACGCAAAAATGTGAAAATTATTATCACTTATTAGACATTTTCAATTCGAGATTGAAGTATCACTAAATGTCATCGAGTCCTACTCGGTTTTTTAATACATACATGTAAGGGTTGGACAATTATGTATTACAATGCGCTCACACTTAATCACTTATAGTAGTTCGTTTCTTATTTTTTTTTGGTAATCTCCCATTTTTTCAGCTAAAACTTTGATAAGAAAATACGTTATAAAGTCTAAAATAATTATATAACCAACTGAATAGGTTAAAGTGTGCCAAAATTTTACACCTGCCAATTAAATATAAAAAAGCGGAAAAGATATATTTAAATTGTAAACAAAAATTAATTAAAAAGTTTTTAAACAAAGTTTTTTTTTAAATTATTAATTATGAAAATTTTCTTCCTTTATTTCAATCTAATATGTATTAAAAATCTAGGTTATTAAAATGCATATGTTTATAGTAAAAACTAATTTAAAGTCGGGCCTAACTAGTTGGGCCTAACTTTGGATATACTTTAGTCTACCGGACGCGGAAAAAATACATGAAACCGGTACCATTCGATTCGTCTCACCGAGCTGAGTCGAATGGTACCACTCTCCATCTGCGGAAATGCCTACGAGCCGAGATATAGGTCCCCGAAAATCGAATAACCATAGGGGGGAGTAAGCTCAATTTTGGGGTGAAAAAATCGATTTTTTGAATGATAGCTCATTCGAAAGAGCACCTCAAGCTGAGTCGAATGACACCAAAATCAGCTCGAGATCTTGATTCAGAGCCAAGATAAACAGGCTCAAAATGGTCAACATAAACCTATGGGGCGTAGGCGAGGCGCTTGTGCAAAACTCCGCGCTTCGCGCGGAGTTTTGCGGCACGCGCCTCGCGGGGAGTCTACGGTCGCTGGGTTCTGGGCTCGTAACATAATCCTATTCCTATCATCGATGAGGTGCATTCCTGGCTTCCTCCGCAGCAGCAAACACTCCACGGTGCCATAGGTAAGGAGCTAAAACAAACGATCATAACTTTGTCTAAACTTGTTAGATCGCGTTGATTTTGGTGTCATTCGACTCAGCTTGAGGTGCTCTTTCGAATGAGCTATCATTCAAAAAATCGATTTTTTCACCCCAAAATTGAGCTTACTCCCCCCTATGGTTATTCGATTTTCGGGGACCTATATCTCGGCTCGTAGGCATTTCCGCAGATGGAGAGTGGTACCATTCGACTCAGCTCGATGAGACGAATCGAATGGTACCGGTTTCATGTATTTTTTCCGCGTCCGGTAGACTAAAGTACAGCCCTAACTTTATTATTCACAACGCAATATTTGCTGTTGGTTCTCCAATAATTTATTTGATTTTTTCGCTTTGTGTTTTTTTCAAATCCCGTGAATTAGTTGATAGTGTTTCTAAAGAGGAGAAGATGGTTAAAATTTGATTATATAAAATCTTTCTCTACCTTAGAGATTATTTTATCCTTCCTAAAATCTTAGGGTATCCAAATATAGTATAAAAATATAGGGTAGGGGACGATTCAGTATCGCCGATTCAGTATCGCCAATTCAGTATCGCCGATTCAGTATCGCCAATTCAGTATCGCCGATTCAGTATCGCCGATTCAGTATAGCCGATTCAGTATCGCCAATTCAGTATCGCCGATTCAGTATCGCCAATTCAGTATCGCCGATTCAGTATTGGCCGATTCAGTATTTGGCTTTTTTGGCCATAACTTTTTGCTCGATCAATATTGTGGGAATTATTATATATGATTTGATAGGCCTCGGGGTGCTGCATCTTTTTCATAATTGGACTGACCTGATCTTATCAACCTACAAAAAGTTATCACTGATAAATGACGTCACAGGCATAAAAAATCGGTTTGCACGCTGTAACTTTTTTTGTGATCATCAGATCAGATCGGGCCAATTATGAAAAAGATGTCGAATCTCGAGACCTTTCGAATGATATGAGAATTATTCAAATCGGTCGAATATCAGGAAAGTTATGGCCATATACTGAATCGGCGGATACTGAATCGGCGATACTGAATCGGTGATACTGAATCGGCTATACTGAATCGGCGATACTGAATCGGCTATACTGAATCGGCGATACTGAATCGGCTATACTGAATCGGCTATACTGAATCGGCGATACTGAATCGGCTATACTGAATCGGTGATACTGAATCGGCTATACTGAATCGGCGATACTGAATCGGCGATACTGAATCGTCCTTAACCGAAAAATATAGGTACTTATGTAGTATCTCCCCACATGTCCGCAAATGTTTGTCTGCAACTTTTCTTCTTTTCCTTCTTCTCTCATAGAGATTAAAATGGTCAAAGGAATAATTTGATTAAGGGAGGCAATATAAGGAAAGCATCATTTTTGAATTAAATTAGTGTATTATATTTATTTGTAGAGTCAAATTTGCTCGTAAAGATCAATAATTTTTCGGGTAATTTTGTCGAATGACACAATTGTGACATTTATGTCGAATTACAAAAAAAATGTGATCCGACAAGTTTACTTCTTATGTCATAACCAAAAACATCAACTAGGTCTCCCCTATGGTTTTTAATTTTTTAGGGTCTGTATCTTGGTCCAGTCATGGTCCAATCGCGTTGCATGAGATGTCATTCGGCATAGCTTGATGTGTTTTACATTCCTTAGACAGACTGACCAGTTCGTCCATATTTAACAAAAAAAATTGACCGGGGCCAAATAAGTGCAATTACAAAATATATTATTATCAAAAAATATTCATCAAAAAAATATATCTTAAAATATTATTCGTCATCATGAAATGATAGATTATGCTTCAATTTTAAATAATAGTAGGAATGTCACTACTACATATCTATACGATTTTTTGCTTGACCCCCAACCAACTAAAGTTAAAACCCAGTTGCAGTCAAATTTTTAAAAATACCGTATATTTTCAAGTAACCGGTATTTGTCAAAAATACTGGTAAACAATTAAATTATGTAATTATTAAAAATATAAATATATTAAAATAATTATTATGTAATTATCATACTAAAGTAAAAAAACAAAAATTTAATGTCTCATATTTTTAAAATAAATTTGAAAGTGTTTGGGATAATGAGCGGTACTTTTCCGTTATGACGTAACAAATCTTAAATGTTTTTAAAGTGTTAAAAATGTAAAATACAATTAACAAGGTGGCATAAATGCGACTATATTTGCTCTAAAATTTTGATACCCAAAATTCTCAAAATTTTCGCCTGCGGCGCAGAAAAGGGAAGAAATCTGGTTGAGAGACAACTTTCCCCCTATCGGTATAATTTATGCAGATGGAGATTGACGGACTGGGAAAATATTTTTTTATAATTTATGCGTATGGGACGTACATATTCTCTAGCTATGTGACCATTTTTAACACTAAAAACATTTAAAATTTGTTGCGTCATAACGGAAAAGTACCGCTCATTATCCCAAACACTTTCAAATTTATTTAAAAAATATGAGACATTAATTTGCTCGAAAGATGAGACATTAAATTGTTGTTTTTTACATTAGTCTGATAATTACATAATAATTTATATAATTACATTTTTAATACCTCTGCGTCAAAATGATAGCTCCACCTCTATTTTTTATTTTTATTTCCAAATTTGTGAACTAAAAAATAAATATAAGATTTTGTATCTAATATTCATCCTATCAAGACAAGCTCAAAAACATACAAAACAGAAAGAGTTTCATTAAGTATATTTTAAACAAGTCTGATGTGCGTCAAAATGATAGCTCCACTTTTAAAAAGCCTAGTTAGAGGGCAGCTAAAATTCCCCAAAAATTTCTGTGAATGTGACTATCGATAAGTATCCAAAATATAAAAAGAATGATGTCGAAATCTATCTTCATCACAGCTTATACACCTTGTTATAGTAGATAGTCTCTTCTATTCTGTCCATCTGTAAAATTTTTTTTTCTAAAATTTAGTATTATTTTATATAATGGAATATATTTTGTGGAATCGTAAGGACTTTGATATAGTCTATAATTGTACAGGAATTAATGTAGATGATGTTCCTATTGAAAAAAGAAGATATCCAATAGCTGCAATTATTTGTATAATACTTGGATTTATATATTATGTACTAAATTTCTTAAAGATTTTTCTAAAATTTAAATTTAAGCCTCTATATTTCCCTTGTCTCTACTCTTTTTGGAAAAATAGAGCAAAAAATCCTTGTTATTTACTGCTAGTTTTTCTTTCAATTTTGGATATGTGTATACTTTGGGTGCCAAGTTTTGCATTTGGAATTTTTAGTTTGAACGGTGATGTCTACTGTTCTTCACCAATATCCACCTACTTTGTTGGTTGTGCCACTTTATGTATGTGTTGCAATATGAGGGTTAATAGCAGAGATCGGAATTTTGTTCCGTACCATCCAACCTTAATTTTGTTTGTCGATGGTGTAGTGGTTAAGTTGACTGTCTTCGCTCACTTTGGTGTTTTTGGGTTATGGGATTGGGGGGTTAATGGGATTCATAAAGAACCTAACGCCCCTGGTCTTTCAAAATTCTCAAAATTTTCGCCAGCGACGCTGAAAAAGGAAGTAATAATAATAATATAATAATCATTTAATTATGTAATATTACTAAAAACAATCCAAATATGCATTATTAACTGTTTCAGGCACAGTTAATAATGCACAAGAATTCTGCCTTGATATGTGTATTTATTAATAATATTTAGATTTTTGGGCTGCTGAATGTTCTGCTGATTTGGTCACATAAATAAATTAAAAATTGCTAAAAATTGATATTTTTTCTAGATTTTGGGAATAAATCGTTGTGTTGAAATGGCATTTCCAAGAATTTCTAAAAAACTTTTTCACAATAATCGTGTCTATATTTGGATTATTTTCTGTAATCTATATGGACTTTATTGGCTTTTATTTCGACATCCTTATATTTTTAATGGAATAATATTTGAAGTTTCCTTTGAACCATTAACTGGATATAAAGATTTTAGAATGGAATTAGTAATTTAAATATTAAGATTTGCAATTTTAACATTTGAAGCTCAACGAGGATTTGAGCTGGCTCACTATACACGACACAGGATTGGCTCTTGCTTCTCCAATAATTTATTTGATTTTTTCACTTTGTGTTTTCTGCAAAAGCCGTGACTTTGTGTTTCTGTGTGTGTTTTTCACTTTGTGTTTTCTGCAACTGCCCCCGACCAGTGTAGCAATTTTACCCTTAACTGAGGGTTATTTGACCCGAGTAAATAATTTATTCTACCAATGTGAAAAGCTACTCGGGGTTTTGGGTTAAACTACCGGGTTGTTTAACCCTGAACTCAGAGTAGGAATTTATGCTGCGGGTTGCGAGTTATTTGACCCTCGGGTAGGGGTTAAATAACCCTTACCCCGAATTTATTCTACGGGCCCTGGTAATCAAATCAAAATAATTTTTACTGAATAAAATCGAGGTGTTCAAAAGTTTTTTCGTACACAAAATCGAGGTTCGACTAGGTCCAACTATATTTATCTTTTTCTAATAAATTTTTTAGTCGATCAAAAATTATTTAAATATGAAAATTTTATTTTTTATTTTTGTAATTTTTTTGTTAAAAATTGTTGAAGGAAATATTCGAGCATTGCCTCCACACTATTTAGGTGTTCCAGGATTTAAGAAATGTTTAACAAGGTTATTGAATTTTTGAAAATTTTTATTTTTTTCCACTTTTTTGTGGTTTTTTTAAACCCAAAAGCAGAGTTGGTTATTGGCTCAGGTCCTTTCAAATCCCAACTCGGGCATTTTTCAAATCTAGGCTCAGGGTATTTGACAAAATTCGGCTCCGGGTACTTTCAAATAGAGTTGGACGGGACCGGGCGGTCGGGATCGGGGCGTTTTTGAAACCCGACTTTGCCAATCCCGATTCCGAAGTCGTGATCGGGACCGGGAACGGAATCATTATTCCAAAATCCAAATCCCGATTTTACGTCGGGATCCACGCCCAACTCTTCTTTCAAAAGTCAATTCTTAAAGCTATACACAGATTGCCAGTAATCCTATCTAAGCCCAGCATTTATATGCACGGAGAGTTTCTTATAAATAGAGAGGGTCACATTACTGTATTAATTAAATTTTTAATCTAAAAACGATTCAGTCTAGGCAAAATTCCCCCAAATAATTTATCAAAAAAATAATTTTTTAGCAAGGAATTAAACGATGACCTTGAAGTTTGGTGTTTCCCTGAAAAGAAACCTGCTAAATGCGACCCTAAATCATGGGCACAATTAAAAGTATTTTTAAATTAAGAATGTTTAAATAAATTTAATATATTTAAAGGAAAATCAGGAACATGATGGACTTAAGCAATGTTGTGATATTTGAGAATAAAATTTTTGACAAAATAAATGTTGAAATTAAAAATAAATACTTATACATATGTTCTTTATTTAATTTATAATTAAATTTTAATAAAGGTTTCGTTCAGTCAACCGTAATTTTTAGGTACTAGACAGGGCTGAGCTTCTTGAGCTGAAAAACTTCTCGCGCTGAAAAACGTGAAAAATGCGAAATTAGCCCAGCCCTGGTACTAGGGGTAGTTCTTCTCCTTTTCCTCCTACCGCAGAGGTCGTCACGTAACAGGGATTTGTGGATCCTTCCATCCGTGTCGACGCAGAAGACCCACAGACAGAAGACCCAAGGACAGAAGACCCACAGACAAAAGACCCACAGACAGAAGACCCACAAGGACAGAATACCCACAGACAAAAGACCCACAACTATTTTTCAGTTTTATTTTGGAGCAAGGGATGTTGTTAATTTTATTAGTTTTCCATAATAAAAGGGTGATCCAACAACGGGAAAAGTTGTTTCGATATTAGCAAAGGTCGTTCCAATAATCGGGAAGGCTGTTCCAACAATGTAGGATGTTGTTCCAATAACGGGGAAGTTGTTCCGACAACGGGGATGTTATTTTAACAATGGGGGATGTTGTTGCAAAAACGGGTCAAGTTGTTCCAACGATGGGAATCTTGTCCCAATGACAGGGGAGCTTGTTTAACGAAAGGGTTTTGATTCCCCGGATTTTCGGGATTTTTAATCCGGTCCAGGTCATATCAAAAAACATAATCTGATCAGGTTCAGATATAATAAATGATATAAAAATAGCTAATTGGCCTTCCAAAATTCAAAGAATTTTCACCTAGGTTGTTAAAAATGTAGAAATGTTGTTTCTTGCCCTTTCAAAATCCCCAAAATTTTTGTCTGCGACAATGAAAAGAAAAAGTAGATCAAAGGGACATTTAGTATCAACGGGTATTCAAGATAAACTTAATACCCCTTGATAAAAGATTAACTAATACACCTTTTATCCTTCTATATCCCTCCACATGGAGGGATATAGAAGGATTAGAAGTTATCAAGGGTATTGGAAATCTGCAAGGATGTCGTTGATAATTGGTATTAGCAGAGATTAGGTAATTATTTCGAGTAAGATGGAGGGATATCGCTTGATAAAAGCGGATTAGTAGAATTAAAAATGCTTAAAAAGTTTAAATCCGTTTATATCCCTTTAAATCCCCTGACATATCCGATTTTCTGTTAAAGAGAGATATCGGAGAGAGGAAAGTTCCTCTTAAGTTTTGGTTAAAAAATTTTTCTTGTGGGTCTTTTGTCTGTGGGTATTCTGTCTTTGTGGGTCTTCTGTCTGTGGGTCTTTTGTCTGTGGTTCTTCTGTCCTTGGGTCTTTTGTCTGTGGGTATTCTGTCACTACGCCCCTTCCATCCGTCTCAGAATTCCGGTTTTTCGTCCTTTAGCTTCCGCGTTCTGTCTGTCTCTTTTGATTTTTTCGTATTTCCATTTCTAGTTATTCCTTATTTTAGTGGTAGTTTTTGGAATTTTGGTGACTTAAGTGGAGCATGATTTTCATAAAATCTATTTTTATCTAAAAACAAATCAAATACAATTTTATTAAATCAGAAATTAAAAATTCAAACGCCAGGCATAATCTCAAATCTTCCTTTTGTCGATTTCAGACCCTGAAGGAAGAAAATAGTCCCAAACGAGATCACAGAAAGGAACGAAAGTATTATCGGTATTAAAATAAATAAAATTAAATTTTCTTTTATTTGTTTCCTTCTTCCTTTCAATTCCTCTTTTTGTTCAAATTGTTCGCTTTTTAAACGTTTTTCAAATTCTGCACGTGTACGGACTACACACTTGCGCATGTTTGATAATGTACGGAAGAATGGGCATCCCTTTTAAATTTTTTTTGAAATTTTTTTGTTTTAAGACTAACCAGGGAAGGACAAAAATAGCTTTCTTCAGCTATTGATACTTGATGTCGGGAGGAAAGGTTGTAGCGAGGACCGGCAATTAAACGGTTCCATAGCCATTTTGCTGCATATGTATGGCCAAGACTGTAATTAATTTATATATAGTCAATTCACATATGTCTGTGAAGAAGCTCTCCATATAATCGACTCCATCTATAAGAACCTTCTATATTATGGATTCCGTTTATGGCGACTCAGTCTAATGAAAGATAGTCTCTATGGAGACACATAGGATTTCAGATTTCTCTCCTAAAACAACTCTTTATTTAATGAATTCTTTAAGTACTCTTTCTATAGGCTCTCAGTGTCCACTAAATTCATAGGGACTATCTGTAATTCCCAAAATAAGTCCACAAAGGGCGGCTATAATTCAGGACCTCTTAAATTTCTTCATGAAACTCTCCTTCCCTGAAATCCACCTATTTATGGAAATAAGGCAATATTCAAAAACAATTTCCTTGCCTATTAAGAAGAGGAAATTCTGACAGAAAAAGTTGTCTACATGCTCCTGTTGGTGATTTGGAAAGGGTCACTTACCCTGATTAAAAAACAAATTTAAATATTTTAAATAATTATAGGTTTCCCACCAGTAATTTACTTAACATTAAACAAAACTGTTCGGACTGACACAAAAGTTCTTCTTGGAAAATTTCTTAGTTTATTAAAGAAAAATCGAAATCAAGTCTCATCTATTGTTTGGACTACCCAGAATGGATAAAGTAAATATGTTGTGTATCAAGGGTGTGCCGAAACAGATTTTAAAAAGCGAAAGACAAAACACCATGTTGCGACAAACCCTCATATTCTTTTATTGAAAAAGTAGTAAAAAACTCGTTAAAATCGCATTTAAGTACCCCCTCTTTCCCACTATTAAAAATAAATCTAAAAATATTTTATTCATATTGTAAAACATTTCCTTTTTTGAATAAAGAATTGCGATGTTCTGTGGTTTACTTGATAAAAATCTGTTTATTTTTTAATTTATCCCCAAGAGATGTTTTTTAAAATATTTTTGAAACAAAGTTTTGGAAGCATAATTTAAGTTCAAAAGTATGCTACACTTTTATCTCCATAGGGATATATTGAGAAAATAATTACTCTTTTTAATTATCCATTGTATTATGAAGTTGTTGCCTCTTCATTTTCACTATTAACAATAATTCTAAAAAATTTCCTTTTCTAATATCAGTGAAAATCCCATTTGTGGATTGGACTTTTTGGACTTTTTCCTTGACTTTTATCCAACCCGATACGAAATAAAGTGTGAAAATACGATTCAAAACTGGAAACGTTTTATTTTCCTAACGACTTCCCTGCTGCATACAAAGAATCTTGCCTTACCAAATCTGAAAGTCGGAAATCATTTTTATGCCGGCACGATCCCCTGCTATAGAAGAAAGAGTTTAGCAAAAGTATAGCCATTCGGCAGTATGCAACAATGCTGACAGTGCTCGCTCGGACTTGCTCACAAAAATACAGGTGCTTTTTCTTTTACCCTTTTTAGATCGTTTAACCCTCGCCTAGGGTGTTTTAATTTCGTTTCTTGTTGAATCTCGCGCTTTCCATCATTAACTTTCAAAAAATGAAATAAAGTATAAACTAATTATACTCAACTGACTAGAATTAATGTAAAAGATAATTGTTTAAAAGTGTGCCAAAATTTACATCTGCCAATTTAAATAAAATAGTAAACAGATGTTTGTGAATTTTAAAGGGTAAACACAAATTACTGAAAGTTTAAACAAAGTTTTTAACTATTAATTATGAATTTTTTTCTTTTAAATTATAATTAAATATTAAGAAATTGAAGTCGAAACAAAGTTAACATGTTAATATATAAAATCTTGTCTGGCCCCTCTATAAGTCCCACCCATTCTCAAATTACTAGATGTACTTCATGTTAAGATACCTAAGTTTTTCAACCTATCTATTGAAATTGGGAGTCATTTAGGCGACACACTTCATTCTAAGAGACAATCTTTTTCAGTCTAAGAGCGTATTTCAATTTCATTTCCTAGTGGTCTAATTGTAATTTTAATTTAGTATTGGTCAATGTGTGGGAGGAAAACTTTTCTGATTTCTATTTATGATACATTTTTAAACTGACAGAGTTGACCACAAAGTGGGTGGGGTGGGGAAGGGAGGGTATCTATGTGACTCTCTCTATTAAAGACAAACCTTTAAAACATACAATATCTTTTTAGTCAAAGGGCATTTCTTATGTCTAGTTTACTGTTTTATTTATTAACCGACACCTTCTATTTAATATACACCTCGTTATAGTAGACAATCCTTTCAGAACAGAGCTTTATTACTTCAACTTTAGTATAGTTTTATATAATGGAATATATTTTGTGGAATCGTTATGAATTTGACATTATTTATAATTGTACAGGAATTAATGTAGATGATGTTCCTATTGAAAAAAGAAGATATCCAATAGCTGCAATTATTTGTATAATACTTGGATTTATATATTATGTAGATTTTTTGAATGAATTTTTTTTTATAAATTTAAATTTAAGCCTCTATATTTCCCTTGTCTCTACTCTTTTTGGAAAAATAGAACCGACAATCCTTGCTATTTACTGCTAATTTATCTTTCAATTTTGGACATCATATATCTTTGGGTACCAACCTTTGCAGTCGGAATTCTTAGCTTAAACGGGGTTGTCTATTGTTCTTCACCAATATCTACACAATTTGTTGGCTATGTCTGTCTATGTAAGTGATGATATATGAGGGTTAATAGATCTATTAACTCCATAAACATGTAAAATACATAACCTGCTGATCATGGATCGCGCCCCTCGGGACAGACCTTTCCTGGAAATTTAAGGATTTTTTCATTGTTTTTTGTAAGGACAATGTTCAAGTTCATACTAAGACAAACGAAAATGTCTAGACAAGAGAGATTGGACCGAAACGAGTCTCGTACAACCATCTTGGTTATCAAGAATAGTGACTTTTCGAGATATCGATAATGAATCTCGTACGGCCTTCCCAGTTGGAGCTCTATTAGACATTTCAAGAGAAGTCATGAACTTAAGATAATATTTTTAATATTTTTTAGATTTATGGGCTGCTGAATGTTCTGCTGATTTGGTCTCATAAATACATAAATTAAAAATTACTAAAAATTAATATTTTTATAGATTTTGGGAATAAATCGTTGTATTGAACTTGCATTTCCAAAAATGTCAAAAAAACTTTTTCACAACAAACGTGTCTATATTTGGATTATCTTCAGTAATTTATATGGACTTTATTGGCTTTTATTTCGACATCCTTATATTTTTAATGGAATAATTTTTGAAGTTTCCTTTGAACCATTAATTGGATATAGAGATTTTCGAATGGAATTAGTAAAATTTAAACTATTAATTGTTGGGTAAAGAGAGGATAAGGAATTGGGATTGAGTGGGAATGTGTGGGGGCTACCCGAGATCCTAACTTGCTTCTAAACTAATTCACCACTGATGCCGGAATGAATTAATAATCATAGAGATTAACATAGATTGAGTAGAAATAGAACAGATAGGATCTCATGCAGTTGATAATAATGGGGAAAATGAACTTACAATTGGAATAGGATTTAAGTGGAGGACAGTATTTGTTATAGGGCTACAATTAAATTTATTTAGTACTTTTAATATTTTTAGTTTAATGAGGATCTGAGAGAATTTACTATACACAACACAATATTGGCTATAGGCTCTCCAATAATTTATTTAATTTTCTCATGTTGTGTTTTCTTCAGAGCCCGTGAATTAATCAGCAGTGTTTCAAAAGAGGAGAAAATGGTCTGTAAAAACGGGAGAAGATGTCTCTTTTAGAAAATTACCCAGGGCTTAAAAATTATACCTTAAAATTACGTGTACTTAAATAGAGAGTATTGCTTTGGCAAGTATCAGGCTTGTATGTTGAAACTGAGTCAACTTGTGCTGTAACTGAAAATGTGAAACACAAAAAAGGCAAAAATTCAGCGAAAGGCGAAACGGCAAATCCCTAGGATGTATCTATCTCCCAGTGGAAAATTTAAAAAAAATACCGTATTACTGGGTAATTATTGTTTCAACCTATTACTCGAGAGTGTAATATCAGAAAGGCGAAACGGCACATGCCTGGCATTACCACATACAACGGTTCATCCATAGGATGTATTCTACCCTCAGGCAAATTAACAAAAATGCCGTATTATTGGGCAATCATTGTTTCAATCTAGGGTTGGTCCCCGAGCCTTCGGGGTTGGAAAAGTCGGGGTCGGGGTCGGGGTTTTAGGTCAAAAAATGTCGGGGTTCGGGGTCGGGGTCGGGGTTAGTCGGGGTCGGGGACCAACCCTATTTCAATCTATTACTCGAGGGGGTAATACATAATTCGAGAGAGGCATAGTATCTTAGATAAAGATGTTTTTAGTTTCGGAGTATCCAAAATTGGGGTTCAACAATCTAAGAAAATTTTAATATTTTAAGGTCTTTCTTCAAGTGTTTATCATTTCAATGTTCAACACCTCCGCAGGTATTGTTTATGCTTACAATATGAATCATTCAGATCACGGAATTTTGCCGTTAATGATTGCCCATTTTTCCTGGTAAATTTCAATTAAAATTTAATTTTTAAATTATTTAATTTTAGGTTGAACATTCATGGTAATTAACTTTAAGTTATTTAAAAGTAAAATTTTTTATAGGGTTCCCACCAGTAATTTACTTAACATTAAACAAAACTGTTCGGACTGACACAAAAATTCTACTTGGAAAATTTTTTGGCTTATTTAAAACAAATCAGAATCAAGTTTCAAATATTGTTGGATATAACATTTCTAATCAGAATGTATAATAAATATTGTACTGCAGTCAGACCTAGTTAAAAGATAAAATTTTGGGAATGAATTCCTCCTATAATGAAGTGTGTCGTAAATTTGAGTGAGAAACTCATTCCTCCAGTGATTAACAAGATTTGAAAATATATCGAGTTTCTTGATAATTACCCTGGGTAATTATTCTTCGACATCTCGCCTGATGGGTAATTAATCGAACATGTTTGGCAAGAAAATTTTCCCTGTAGTTTAAACCAGACTTTGTAATGGACATGGATTTTTGTATCCGTATCCGGATATTTATGGCGGATATCCGCAGGCATTTTGAAATTATTGTATCCACATCAGTATCCATTAACAAGCATGGTTTAAATCATAAGGGCCAACAAAATTTTAATAACGGTAACTTAAATTGGAGTGTATCTTGCAATGGGGGTTTCATAAAGTTAAAAGTAGTCTAAATATTTTTTTAATTTTCAAAAAATTTTATCAAACATAAAAATAAAATTGTTAGAAAATTAAGAAAAAATAAAATTTAACTATACATAAAAATAATCCAATTATGAAATGATTGGAGTAATTTGGTTTATCTGATTGTTATTAACAACTCTTGGAACAACAGATATTGGAGTTGACGAATTATTAAATATTTTTTTGAAAAATGTTTTGATTAATTGAAATTCTTTTAAGTAAGCTTCTCTGTAGTCAGAACTATAATATAAAAATAAATTTTGGATTTATTAAGCTTTGAATGCCATAAGAAATGTTTTTGTGGATTCAGGGCTTATTCAAAGCATATAGGTACCGTATTTGCTCTATTAATCCCCCTGTCTTTATTAATCCCCCAGGCTCTATTAATCCCCCACCCTGGAGATGGGTTGAAACTAGAGACCGGCAAAATCGTGTTTGCGGGATCCCGCATGCGGGATTTTTTTTTCAAAATCTTTGCGGGACGGGATCCCGCGGGATAAATCCCGCAAAATCCCGCATCCCGCAAAATCCCGCAATTTAAATTTGCGGGATCCCGCGCGGGATTGCGGGATTTTCCAAAAATTGTTAAAATTATCAATATCTAGTTAAAAAATCAATTTCCTAATCATTATCGGGTTCTTAAATCATTAACGAGCTAATAAATATTCGTCAGAAAGTTCGAGTATACAAATTAGAATACGGAGCATACCTCAGTTCAGTCTGGATCAATTCAGTATGGACCTTTTACTCATCAAGGAACGGTCACTGACATGTTCTTGATACCATTGGATAGAGGAAAAATTTCGAGATTTTAGAATCAAGGGCTCTACAAATTTTCAAAAAATCAGAATTTTTGACCGATTGATAAAAAAGTTATGATATAAAAACCAACTTTTTCAAAAAAAACGTGATTTTTTGGCACTTTTTCGAACATAAATTTTTTACCAGTTAGTCAAGATTTTTGATTTTCTAGTATATGGTAGATTATTTAATGCTATATCAAATAGTACCAGGAACATTAAAAATTATCGGCCCCTTCAAAAGTTATAGGGCGCGCAACTGAACTGAGCCCAGACTGAAACGAGGTGTACATGTTAAATGGCTTGAGCTGAAACAAATGGGATCAATCATCGTGATCTAACAATTTGGGCAATCTTGTTTTTATGAAATAGAGATGATTCCATGGGCGGCAGGCGAAAATTTTAGAAGGCCAAGTATCGAAATTCCTTCGTTTTCAGCGCCGCAGGCGAAAATTTCGAGATTTTAGGAAGGCCAGCGAGCCAAAATTCTCCTTTTTCTAGCGCCGCAGGCGAAAATTTTTTGATTTAGAAGGCCATGAGCCAAAATCCTCTATTTTCCAAAAATCCCGCAAAATGCAAAATATTTTGCGGGATCCCGCATGCGGGATTTTTTTCAAAAAGCTTTGCGGGACGGGATCCCGCGGGATAAATCCCGCAAAATCCCGCATCCCGCAAAATCCCGCAAATCGAAAAAAGTGCGGGATTGCGGGAGCGGGATCCCGCAAAATCCCGCGCGGGATCCCGTCCCGCGCCGGTCTCTAGTTGAAACAATAATTCCCCTCTTTCTACCCCACTCTAATAATCCCCCAGGCTCTATTAATCCCCCACCCTAGAGATGGGTTGAAACAATAATCCTCCTGGGGGATTACTAGAGCAAATACGGTAGTTGGTATGGAAAGGTTGGTCGGAATTCCGATTTCCGACGTTTTACTTCAGATCCACGAAAATCTAATAAAATTTCTGATTTTCGTGATCGCTAAGATTGCCCCGACTGATAACGGAGAATCCGCTAGCTACTTCATAAGATTTTGGATATTATAAACACAAAAAATATTTCATTAACGAAAAAACTAGCCTATTTATAAATAAAATTGGGGCATTTGCAGCTAAACCAACAAGTAAAATAACAGAAACATATGTTGAAATAAACCAATTATCAACAGCAAGAATTTCTTTCTTCTTTGAAGAGTCTCCAGCAGAGCTGCGTCGAAATAAAAAAATCTTCGAAATTCGGAAATAGAAAATCGAAAGAAATCCAAAAATATCGAAATCGAAAATCGAAATTTTATAAAAAAATTCGAAAATCGGAAATCGAAAATCGGCAGAAAAAAACGTCGAAAATCGAAAATCGGTAATCGAAAATCGAAATTTTTTAAATAACTAAAAGAGTAGTAAACAACCGCAATATGGAGATATAAGGGTTAATCTTGAGATATAAGGGGATTCAATGGATTAATGGAAGTCTTAAGAGATATCAGTGATCGTAAGGATATACAGGATTAGGAGGTTGACTCACTTTAAATCCTTTATTCCTCAGATATTCTACTTACCCCTTGATACCCTTGATATCCCATCCTCCTATATCCCTCTTATTATTGTACGGCAAATGGATTAATTGGAGGCTCGGGTGGAAAGTCATGATAATATTATTTAGGTGGATTTGGCTAGATCAAGGTGGATATTATATGATATCAGGCGAATATGAGGAATATCAAGGGTTACGCGGGATTTTTCTCCATCTTTCTTAAAATCATTAAGCCAAAAAGTTCAATTTTCAGCGCCGCAGGCAAAAATTTAGAGAATTTTGGAAGACCAAGAAGCCAAATCTCTTCCATTTTTTGCGCCGCAGGCGAAAATTTTGAGAATTTTGGAAGATCCTTAAGCCAAAAATCTTCAATTCTCTGCGCCGCAGGCGAAAATTTTGAGAATTTTGAAAGGCTAAGTAGCCAAATTTCTTCATTTTTGGCGCCGCAGGAATAAAATCTTAAGAGAAAAGATAATGCAATTTTGCAAAAAAAATCGAAAATCGAACGAAAATCGAAAAAACTAAAATTATCGAAATCGAAAATCGAAATTTTATGAAAAAAATCGAAATTCGGAAATCGAAAATCGGTAGAAAAAAACGTCGAAATTCGAAAATCGAAAGTCGAAAATCGAAATTTCGACGCAGCTCTGGTCTCCAGTAATAAGATAAGTTATTATGTAATCGAGTAATAATAGACCAATATTAAGAAAAACTATTAGAGACAGAGAACGATTAAGTTTTCTAATTTTTGGAGCGGTTAAATCTGAAAATTTAGAGCTAAGAATTACAAGAAGGTAAATCATAAGGCTCATAATGGTCAAAATTTCTTCCTTAATGTCATCATTTGCCTATGGCATCTAATCAGTCAATAGAAGGGGGGGGAAGACATTAAGGGGGGGAAGACATTAAGGGGGGGGGGGGAAGACATTAAGGGGGGGGGGGAGGAATGACATTAAAGGGGGGGGGGGAACGATATTAAGAGGGAGGAACGACATTAGTACTTAAGATCCTTTTGATCTTGTAAATCAAATCCAAAAACTATCCCCAATTATTCTAAATTTTTAAAAATCACCAGCTTTGTATTTAGCTAAAATTGCAATAATTAAATAATTAATTGAAGAAATAATAAAAATTATTATTGGAATAAAATAACATATTGGATTAATTGAATAAACAAAGAAAGTACAATCAAAGGGACTGCCAGTCACAATTACAATTGTATAGTCAAATATGGGCATAATATAAAGTAGAAGGATTATTATATCAAAAAGTATCAATGTTGCCAAATGAGCGATAATATATAATAGTAAGAGCGAGGTAAAAGTTTAATCCCGGGCAGGCTTCGATCCTGCGACCTCCTGGCAGTTATTGCTAGGCGCTTTCGCTCACCACGTACAGGTGCTCTACCAACTGAGCTACCGGGACGCTGCTTTCACCTTCTCTTTTATAAGATCTTAAACCCCCGCAGTCAGCGTTTTAAATGCTAACCAGCTTTTAAATGCTAACTCCCCCCCCCCCCCTTCCTATCAAAAACAATTTTTTAATCAGAATTAAGTTTCTGAATTAAAAATATTTTTTAAATATGTCCCCATCCCCCTCCCACTTCTCCCTTCATTCCTTTACTTTAACTCATTATTCCCAACAATTCCTTTCATTTCCAAATAATAGTTTTTTAATCCGAATTAAGTATCTGAATTAAAAAGAGTGAGAGAGAGAAAAGGGAGAGATTATAACCTAACCGTTTTCATTTTCACCTCCCTCATTTTTAAAGAAATCCCAGTAAATTTTCCCAAGGACAATCAATTTTTTTCCAAGTTTTAAATTTTTTTTTCAAATGAGAATCCATTTTTTCCTATTTTTACAATTTTTTCAATGAGATCAATTTTTACAATTTTTTCCAATGAGAATCAATTTTTTCGATTTCTACATTTTTTCCATTAAAAAAGTTTTTTCCAATGAGAATCCAATATTTTAAACTTTTTCCAACGAGAACACAATTCTTTCCTATTTTAAAATTTTTTCCAGTTTCCGATAAGAATCCAATTTTTTCCGTTTTAATTTTTTTTCCAATGACAAAATACATAAATCCTTTAATAAAATCCTTTAATATAATCTATCAACTATCCTGGGAAATTTTTAATCGATGAATATCTTTGAAATATTTTTCCCTCCTTTTTTCCGACTTAAATTTTTTACATTTTATTCCAAGCGCTTATCCTTACAATCTCTCCCCCTCTCTTCAAGTAAAGAAATCCATTAGAATTAATTTGAAATTAATCATAATTAAGCTAATTAGGAAACAATTAACCCCCCTTTTCCAAAACTCCAAATCAAAAAAACCAATAAATTTTTGAACCCAATTGTAAAGAAATCCATTAGAATTAATTTATAATTAAAATATATAATTAATCTAATTGAGAATGAATAATTTTTTAAAGTCGTTTCAACTCTCCCAACTCCCCACTTAAATTTTTTTTTATTAAACATCCAGGTCAGACAAGGAAATTATGAATCCAAGTGTAAATAAATCCATTAGAATTAATTTAAAATCAATCTTGAATTAATCTAATTGAGAAAATCCATACCACCCTTTTTTTTAATTTTAAAAACCCTCTTCCCCTTCTACCAACTTCCCCCCTTCTACACCATCCCCCCTTCTACACTATCCCCCCTCTACACTATTCCCCCTTCTACCCTCTTCCCCACTAATTCACCCCACCCCCGTTCTCTCACTTCTATTTTTACGCGCATTTTTAAATTTATTTTAATATTATATTTCTACTCCAATTATTAATTACAAATTCAACAATAATTAAACTATTACATTGACTCCTCCACATACCATTGGAACACCATGAACTCGAGCAACTCAACTTATTCTCAAAGAACATGGACGTGATAAGTTTATCAAAAACAAAGCCCATACCTTTTTCCTCTCCTAATTAACTGTAACAAAACCTCAAGGACCAGAATGTTATCACATAAAAGGCCTCGAGGAAAAACAATCCTTATTTATTACCCCTGGGAAATTAAAATTAATAATTAGTGCCATCATTCAATTAACACTTAAAAATCCCCACCCATTTAATTCAATCTTACAAAACCTCAGGAACCACATGTATAACATAAAAGGCCCCGAGGGAAATATTAATTCTAATTTAGCTATTCCTGAAAAATTCGAATTGGCATTAATCCCCTTATATAGGAGGTAAATTTTCGAAGCCCCAAATAAATTCTAAATTCCCCAGCCACTTTGAAATCTATTTAGGTAATTTTTCATTCAACATGGAGATAAGTTAATTATTCTAATAATAACCCCTCACTCCAAAACTAATTATACAAAATTCAGTCTGAACTCGAATCCATTCCCAACAGAATATGCCTCCTCAACAGAATATGCCTTTCTCAATCCCTTCTCAACGACAATATGCCATTTTATTTCTCAACACAATATGCTTCCCTGAATTCACAACCACTTTCAAATTCAATCTGAACTCAAACCCGTTCTCAATGCAAAATGTCCTTGTCTGAAGAATGAAACTGAAGAAACAAAACAAAAAACAATTACAAAAATGTTGAATTGTATAATATTTTGTAATTTTTAATTTTTCAATTCCTCTCCTCACATTTCCCTCACCCACTCATTCATATATTTCATATTTAATTGCTTCCAATTAACCCTTACACCCATATATTAAGGTATCGAGTCTAGCAAAATTAAGGGAACGCAAATTTGAATCCATATTTTACCTCCACATTCTAAAACCCCTCTTAATAATCCAATGAAAAGTAATTAGAGACTAAAAAACTATAATAACTTTTCAACCAGCACCTACCTCCATCTTCTAAAACCTTCCCCTTTTTTTTTAAGTTATTGAAAAGTTAGTAGAGAGTAAAAACTCTATAAACTTTTCAAACCTCCTCTTCACCCCTCCACCCCACCTAATCCCTTTCCCATGTGAGTAAAGTCCTTCGAATGGCCCAAAAAGAATTGGTAACCATTTGATCGAGTAAAAGCGCTATGTCCTAAAATTACACAAACGGGAACCAATTAAGTTTGAGTCACCATTTGTAAACCTCCCGTTCTCTTTCCCATCCCCCCTCACCACTTCCTATCCCCCCTTTTTTCCCATATCCTCACCCTAAAATCCAACCACACCACGCACGTAAGCGCAGGGTCGCGCTTATTGGCGGTAGGGAGATGTAAGCCCCGGACTCGAAACTCGATACTTACAAATTTATCCATGTCCCGACCCCGACTTTATTTCACATTTAATTTATATTTATTACACCTATTCTTTCCCATCCTATCTTCACCTTATTAATTGTTATTTAATTCTTTCCTTTCCCATCACCTATCTTCCCCTTCTATCTTCAATTTGTACATTTAATTTCCTTTTCCCATTACTTATCCTTCCCAAACATTCCCAACCATGTAAACAATGTTATTTCTATTTCGTTCCCATTAGTTATCCTTCCCGAACCTTCCCAAACATGTAAATAACTTTTGCACAATATTTCTTTCCCAACACATTACAATCATTTTCCTCCAACTTTCCCAGAATGTTCAGTTTGTATTTTTCAATTCATCCCTCCCTCTTTCCCCACTATTTAAACAAGGACTGAACAACAAATGACAGTTATAGAGTTCAGTTGTGTTCAGTCCTAGAAAGTGTCTATGTCCCAATGTTATCCTAGTCCCTGTTATATTACTATTTCCATTATTCCAATGTTTATGCTGAACCAAAAACTCATTTAATCTGTATATTTGAAATATAAGATAAATGTTTTAGTAAATCCATTCTATTTCAATTAAATTAATTAATTAAATCCCCTGCGCCTCCCCCGACTTAGTTCCCGTCTTCTTGTCCTCCCCACCCCCTCAAACGGCGCTCCGAATACCAGGCGGATGGTTGGGAACTGATAACCCCGACTATCCGGCCTGCGCTTACTTAATTTTTTATTAAGGTTGTTATAACTGAAAAAATATATAGTAGATATTGGGGTTGGCGGATAGTTGGAAATCTTCGGATATCCGGCCCTTTTTCGGATCCGGATATCCGAATCCGCCAACCTTAGTAAATATTATATATAGTAAAGCGGTTGGTCCCGTTCCCCAGTGCCTCGTTGTTCAGTTGTTGTTATAGGCAGAGTCGCGCATGCTTGCAATCATGTGTGAACTCCGCAGAGTATAGAAATAGGTGAATCGCACGCAGTGGGGGAATATAGGGAGACGTCTTCCCTACAAGGATGGATTGGCCGGCCGGCAACTCTGTTGAATGAATGAAGAAGTGATCTGCCTTTGCCTATTCCATTAAAGCTTATAAACACCAGCTTACTTCCATATTGCTTTCCCAAGGATAAGTTAGTGGCGATAATAAACTTAGATAATGGACTGCTAATAGCTCTCTGGGAATGGCCGTTTGTGGCGTTCTTTGCCTTTTCTCTGGGAACTTCCGTTACTTTGCACAAAGTTTAAAGCAACATTATTGTTCACGTGATTTCAGGATGAACCCGGCCTTACACCTCTAACCTTCCAATAGACCGTCCCTGGTCGTTAAGATTTGACCATCCTCTACACCTCTAACCTTCCAATGGACCGTCCCTGGTCCTCTTTTATATTTTGTTTTATATTACATGAATGAATCCCTCAGGATATAATTTTTGTAAAATATTTATTCATTTTTTTTTTTGTTACATGCGAGAGTCCCGCAGGACTTATATTTTGAAGCAAATTACTACTTTGCGTAACATTGAGATAAACAAATTTTAAAGAACTAGTAAGGAAAGATAGTGATATTCGGAGATTATTAGATGGATTTATGTTTAAGCTGCCTAGTCAGAAATGTATTCAGGATTTTTATTTCTAAGACTATATCTGATTTTTACCTGCCTTTCAATGCCTCGGGATTGTTATTTTCTTGAGGTTCCTTTTCTGAGCATTTATGTTTAGACTAGTTTTTTTGATAAGATTTTCTCCTAATACTGAAGATTCGATAAAGTTAATTTTAAATGTCGGGTCTACTTCAACTCTGGTTTTAATTATTGAGTCCCCCGAGACATTAATAAATAATAATTAATAAGTTCTTTAGTACCTTGGTGTCCTGTTAGCGTTATTGGAAGGTTTGTGGCGTTATAAATTATAAGATTTATTCATTATTAATGGTTTTCGATACTGTAGGAATAGTAGATGTTCTGATCCTCAGGAGTCAAGTTTTTCTATTAGTATTTCTTTCACTGAATTTTGAGCTTATCGAGATTTGCTTATTTGTTTCCATGGGATTAGGTATCCGATCTTAAGTATCTAATTGTGAAAATCAAGAGTTGTAGGTGGGATTCTAGCAAAAAGATCGTTCTCCAAAATTACTTAGTACCGACAGAGAGACGAATCCTGAGTAATTTTCGTCTTTAAAATTTACTTTGGCTGTTGTTTATAATCACTAATCCGTATAACCACTAATTTAGAGGTTGAGGCAGTGAAACATTAATTTGTACCAAATTTTTTGTTTGATATTTTATTTGATAGGTTTTTCAGGTGTGTTTTTTTGTCAGCTTTTTATTTTATTTATCTTTAATGAACCCCTCAGGGTTTGTATTAGGGAACTCATATGGTTTTTGTTAAGATCAATTTTTGTTAAAATTAAAGTGTTAAAGTGCAGCATTTGGATGATAAAAAGGACCTAATTTTGTGAAATAAGCTAGTATTTTTTGATTTTATTTTTGTTTAATGAAAGAACTTAAGATATTTAGACGCATGCATCATGTAAGCGAGTCGTATATGCGTTCATTTAATTTTACTTATTATTCAATTAAACCTCCCAGGATTTAGGCTTTGCTTTTTTTGAAAATTATTTTGTAAAATTTTGATTGAGTGAAAAGATAGAATAATTTTATTTTAATGAGATTTCATACAAGTGAGTTCCTAGAGAATTAGACAAAATAACAAAAAGTTGTGGAGAAAAAATAAAATTTTGGGAGAAATGAGAGAAAATAAAAGATTTAATTCTGATAGAATTTTAAAATTAAAATGAAGCCCGCGGGTCATTAAATTTTTTTGTGGGAGCGGCTCTTTTCATTTATTTTTGATAATTCTCTGGAAATAAATATAATTTATAGTTCAACAACCCTAATCTTGAAAAAAACTTTGTATTATATAATGCGAAAAAAAATTTTTTTTTATCTCAAGAGACTAAAATTTTGGAGCATGTGATAAAAACGGGAATTTGGTTATTGTAATTTTCTTATAACTACTAATCCATGTTTTAAAATTTTGTTTTTGAATTTTGGAGGTCCCGCAGAAGTTATATTTTGAGACTTTGTTCCGCTTGTGTAAAGCGAGTTTCAGTTATCTGAATTCGTCTTATTAAAAAATTTTTCTGTCTGTGTGAAGTAATGACAGATGAACTTTTTGTGGATTAAAAGGTGTAAACTCATTTGCCTTTCTGAACTTATTTTCATTTTAAAGAAACCCGCAGGTTATGAAAGACTACATTTTCCGTTAGATAATTTGGATAAAATTTGGTAAAATTTGATAAAATTTGGGATACTTTGTAAGACCTGAATCCGACTAACTTGATATTATTCTGGTTCATGACCTAGTCCGATTTTTGTTTCCATACCAAGATTTAAATCTGATCCGTTTTCCAGATCCATTTATCCCCCTTTTTTATAGGCCCAGTTATTATTGCTTGAAAAATTTCTTTTAATTTGGAATTTCCGCAGACAAAAGTAGAAGTACTAAAAAAGGTTAGACCCCATTGTCGGTCTTTTATTTAGTTACTTTTATTAGTAAAAAAATTTTTTTAAGCGATCCGCAGGTTAGAATTACAACAGGAAACTAAAAGTGAGAATTTAAAATCTTGGCTTTTGATTTGATTTTGATATAATTTGTTCTATGAGCCTTCATGTGAGAGGAGTATGATTTTGAAATTGTCCCTATGCTAGTTTAGAGGGGCATATACTAGTTTGGAGAACAAAGAAAACTTATACCCATCCCCCGATTTATAAAAATTAAGGGTTATTTAGTTTCAAAATAATATTTATGTTAATTTTTCCAAAAATTACGGATTTTCCTTCAAATATAGGTAATTTATTTTGATTTTTATTAAACATAAAATATTTGCAGTGACGGATTTTTTTGGGATGAATTCTTTAGTTGTTAAAGTGAAAATTGGAAATTCACAATCATAGGGAGAAACTTTAAAACCCTAACATTATGAATTTTTAGTAATTTGTATGGTCTATTCTGGAGAAATTTTTTAGCTTTGTTTAATTGTTTTTGTGTATTTTTGCACAATTTTATTTGTTTGCAATATTATTACCAATATCATTAATGGCTCCCTCAGGAGTTTTAATAATTTGTTTTCGCTGAAAAAAAATTTGTAGATCCTTCCTAATTGAAAAGTAAAAATCACGTTATTTTTACTTTTCAATTAGGAAGGATCTTTTTGTGGATTCAGGGCTTATTCAAAGCATATAGGTACCGTATTTGCTCTATTAATCCCCCTGTCTTTATTAATCCCCCAGGCTCTATTAATCCCCCACCCTGGAGATGGGTTGAAACTAGAGACCGGCAAAATCGTGTTTGCGGGATCCCGCATGCGGGATTTTTTTTTCAAAATCTTTGCGGGACGGGATCCCGCGGGATAAATCCCGCAAAATCCCGCATCCCGCAAAATCCCGCAATTTAAATTTGCGGGATCCCGCGCGGGATTGCGGGATTTTCCAAAAATTGTTAAAATTATCAATATCTAGTTAAAAAATCAATTTCCTAATCATTATCGGGTTCTTAAATCATTAACGAGCTAATAAATATTCGTCAGAAAGTTCGAGTATACAAATTAGAATACGGAGCATACCTCAGTTCAGTCTGGATCAATTCAGTATGGACCTTTTACTCATCAAGGAACGGTCACTGACATGTTCTTGATACCATTGGATAGAGGAAAAATTTCGAGATTTTAGAATCAAGGGCTCTACAAATTTTCAAAAAATCAGAATTTTTGACCGATTGATAAAAAAGTTATGATATAAAAACCAACTTTTTCAAAAAAAACGTGATTTTTTGGCACTTTTTCGAACATAAATTTTTTACCAGTTAGTCAAGATTTTTGATTTTCTAGTATATGGTAGATTATTTAATGCTATATCAAATAGTACCAGGAACATTAAAAATTATCGGCCCCTTCAAAAGTTATAGGGCGCGCGACTGAACTGAGCCCAGACTGAAACGAGGTGTACATGTTAAATGGCTTGAGCTGAAACAAATGGGATCAATCATCGTGATCTAACAATTTGGGCAATCTTGTTTTTATGAAATAGAGATGATTCCATGGGCGGCAGGCGAAAATTTTAGAAGGCCAAGTATCGAAATTCCTTCGTTTTCAGCGCCGCAGGCGAAAATTTCGAGATTTTAGGAAGGCCAGCGAGCCAAAATTCTCCTTTTTCTAGCGCCGCAGGCGAAAATTTTTTGATTTAGAAGGCCATGAGCCAAAATCCTCTATTTTCCAAAAATCCCGCAAAATGCAAAATATTTTGCGGGATCCCGCATGCGGGATTTTTTTCAAAAAGCTTTGCGGGACGGGATCCCGCGGGATAAATCCCGCAAAATCCCGCATCCCGCAAAATCCCGCAAATCGAAAAAAGTGCGGGATTGCGGGAGCGGGATCCCGCAAAATCCCGCGCGGGATCCCGTCCCGCGCCGGTCTCTAGTTGAAACAATAATTCCCCTCTTTCTACCCCACTCTAATAATCCCCCAGGCTCTATTAATCCCCCACCCTAGAGATGGGTTGAAACAATAATCCTCCTGGGGGATTACTAGAGCAAATACGGTAGTTGGTATGGAAAGGTTGGTCGGAATTCCGATTTCCGACGTTTTACTTCAGATCCACGAAAATCTAATAAAATTTCTGATTTTCGTGATCGCTAAGATTGCCCCGACTGATAACGGAGAATCCGCTAGCTACTTCATAAGATTTTGGATATTATAAACACAAAAAATATTTCATTAACGAAAAAACTAGCCTATTTATAAATAAAATTGGGGCATTTGCAGCTAAACCAACAAGTAAAATAACAGAAACATATGTTGAAATAAACCAATTATCAACAGCAAGAATTTCTTTCTTCTTTGAAGAGTCTCCAGCAGAGCTGCGTCGAAATAAAAAAATCTTCGAAATTCGGAAATAGAAAATCGAAAGAAATCCAAAAATATCGAAATCGAAAATCGAAATTTTATAAAAAAATTCGAAAATCGGAAATCGAAAATCGGCAGAAAAAAACGTCGAAAATCGAAAATCGGTAATCGAAAATCGAAATTTTTTAAATAACTAAAAGAGTAGTAAACAACCGCAATATGGAGATATAAGGGTTAATCTTGAGATATAAGGGGATTCAATGGATTAATGGAAGTCTTAAGAGATATCAGTGATCGTAAGGATATACAGGATTAGGAGGTTGACTCACTTTAAATCCTTTATTCCTCAGATATTCTACTTACCCCTTGATACCCTTGATATCCCATCCTCCTATATCCCTCTTATTATTGTACGGCAAATGGATTAATTGGAGGCTCGGGTGGAAAGTCATGATAATATTATTTAGGTGGATTTGGCTAGATCAAGGTGGATATTATATGATATCAGGCGAATATGAGGAATATCAAGGGTTACGCGGGATTTTTCTCCATCTTTCTTAAAATCATTAAGCCAAAAAGTTCCATTTTCAGCGCCGCAGGCAAAAATTTAGAGAATTTTGGAAGACCAAGAAGCCAAATCTCTTCCATTTTTTGCGCCGCAGGCGAAAATTTTGAGAATTTTGGAAGATCCTTAAGCCAAAAATCTTCAATTCTCTGCGCCGCAGGCGAAAATTTTGAGAATTTTGAAAGGCTAAGTAGCCAAATTTCTTCATTTTTGGCGCCGCAGGAATAAAATCTTAAGAGAAAAGATAATGCAATTTTGCAAAAAAAATCGAAAATCGAACGAAAATCGAAAAAACTAAAATTATCGAAATCGAAAATCGAAATTTTATGAAAAAAATCGAAATTCGGAAATCGAAAATCGGTAGAAAAAAACGTCGAAATTCGAAAATCGAAAGTCGAAAATCGAAATTTCGACGCAGCTCTGGTCTCCAGTAATAAGATAAGTTATTATGTAATCGAGTAATAATAGACCAATATTAAGAAAAACTATTAGAGACAGAGAACGATTAAGTTTTCTAATTTTTGGAGCGGTTAAATCTGAAAATTTAGAGCTAAGAATTACAAGAAGGTAAATCATAAGGCTCATAATGGTCAAAATTTCTTCCTTAATGTCATCATTTGCCTATGGCATCTAATCAGTCAATAGAAGGGGGGGAAGACATTAAGGGGGGGAAGACATTAAGGGGGGGGGGGGGGGGAAGACATTAAGGGGGGGGGGAGGAATGACATTAAAGGGGGGGGGGAACGATATTAAGAGGGAGGAACGACATTAGTACTTAAGATCCTTTTGATCTTGTAAATCAAATCCAAAAACTATCCCCAATTATTCTAAATTTTTAAAAATCACCAGCTTTGTATTTAGCTAAAATTGCAATAATTAAATAATTAATTGAAGAAATAATAAAAATTATTATTGGAATAAAATAACATATTGGATTAATTGAATAAACAAAGAAAGTACAATCAAAGGGACTGCCAGTCACAATTACAATTGTATAGTCAAATATGGGCATAATATAAAGTAGAAGGATTATTATATCAAAAAGTATCAATGTTGCCAAATGAGCGATAATATATAATAGTAAGAGCGAGGTAAAAGTTTAATCCCGGGCAGGCTTCGATCCTGCGACCTCCTGGCAGTTATTGCTAGGCGCTTTCGCTCACCACGTACAGGTGCTCTACCAACTGAGCTACCGGGACGCTGCTTTCACCTTCTCTTTTATAAGATCTTAAACCCCCGCAGTCAGCGTTTTAAATGCTAACCAGCTTTTAAATGCTAACTCCCCCCCCCCCTTCCTATCAAAAACAATTTTTTAATCAGAATTAAGTTTCTGAATTAAAAATATTTTTTAAATATGTCCCCATCCCCCTCCCACTTCTCCCTTCATTCCTTTACTTTAACTCATTATTCCCAACAATTCCTTTCATTTCCAAATAATAGTTTTTTAATCCGAATTAAGTATCTGAATTAAAAAGAGTGAGAGAGAGAAAAGGGAGAGATTATAACCTAACCGTTTTCATTTTCACCTCCCTCATTTTTAAAGAAATCCCAGTAAATTTTCCCAAGGACAATCAATTTTTTTCCAAGTTTTAAATTTTTTTTTCAAATGAGAATCCATTTTTTCCTATTTTTACAATTTTTTCAATGAGATCAATTTTTACAATTTTTTCCAATGAGAATCAATTTTTTCGATTTCTACATTTTTTCCATTAAAAAAGTTTTTTCCAATGAGAATCCAATATTTTAAACTTTTTCCAACGAGAACACAATTCTTTCCTATTTTAAAATTTTTTCCAGTTTCCGATAAGAATCCAATTTTTTCCGTTTTAATTTTTTTTCCAATGACAAAATACATAAATCCTTTAATAAAATCCTTTAATATAATCTATCAACTATCCTGGGAAATTTTTAATCGATGAATATCTTTGAAATATTTTTCCCTCCTTTTTTCCGACTTAAATTTTTTACATTTTATTCCAAGCGCTTATCCTTACAATCTCTCCCCCTCTCTTCAAGTAAAGAAATCCATTAGAATTAATTTGAAATTAATCATAATTAAGCTAATTAGGAAACAATTAACCCCCCTTTTCCAAAACTCCAAATCAAAAAAACCAATAAATTTTTGAACCCAATTGTAAAGAAATCCATTAGAATTAATTTATAATTAAAATATATAATTAATCTAATTGAGAATGAATAATTTTTTAAAGTCGTTTCAACTCTCCCAACTCCCCACTTAAAGTTTTTTTTATTAAACATCCAGGTCAGACAAGGAAATTATGAATCCAAGTGTAAATAAATCCATTAGAATTAATTTAAAATCAATCTTGAATTAATCTAATTGAGAAAATCCATACCACCCTTTTTTTTAATTTTAAAAACCCTCTTCCCCTTCTACCAACTTCCCCCCTTCTACACCATCCCCCCTTCTACACTATCCCCCCTCTACACTATTCCCCCTTCTACCCTCTTCCCCACTAATTCACCCCACCCCCGTTCTCTCACTTCTATTTTTACGCGCATTTTTAAATTTATTTTAATATTATATTTCTACTCCAATTATTAATTACAAATTCAACAATAATTAAACTATTACATTGACTCCTCCACATACCATTGGAACACCATGAACTCGAGCAACTCAACTTATTCTCAAAGAACATGGACGTGATAAGTTTATCAAAAACAAAGCCCATACCTTTTTCCTCTCCTAATTAACTGTAACAAAACCTCAAGGACCAGAATGTTATCACATAAAAGGCCTCGAGGAAAAACAATCCTTATTTATTACCCCTGGGAAATTAAAATTAATAATTAGTGCCATCATTCAATTAACACTTAAAAATCCCCACCCATTTAATTCAATCTTACAAAACCTCAGGAACCACATGTATAACATAAAAGGCCCCGAGGGAAATATTAATTCTAATTTAGCTATTCCTGAAAAATTCGAATTGGCATTAATCCCCTTATATAGGAGGTAAATTTTCGAAGCCCCAAATAAATTCTAAATTCCCCAGCCCCTTTGAAATCTATTTAGGTAATTTTTCATTCAACATGGAGATAAGTTAATTATTCTAATAATAACCCCTCACTCCAAAACTAATTATACAAAATTCAGTCTGAACTCGAATCCATTCCCAACAGAATATGCCTCCTCAACAGAATATGCCTTTCTCAATCCCTTCTCAACGACAATATGCCATTTTATTTCTCAACACAATATGCTTCCCTGAATTCACAACCACTTTCAAATTCAATCTGAACTCAAACCCGTTCTCAATGCAAAATGTCCTTGTCTGAAGAATGAAACTGAAGAAACAAAACAAAAAACAATTACAAAAATGTTGAATTGTATAATATTTTGTAATTTTTAATTTTTCAATTCCTCTCCTCACATTTCCCTCACCCACTCATTCATATATTTCATATTTAATTGCTTCCAATTAACCCTTACACCCATATATTAAGGTATCGAGTCTAGCAAAATTAAGGGAACGCAAATTTGAATCCATATTTTACCTCCACATTCTAAAACCCCTCTTAATAATCCAATGAAAAGTAATTAGAGACTAAAAAACTATAATAACTTTTCAACCAGCACCTACCTCCATCTTCTAAAACCTTCCCCTTTTTTTTAAGTTATTGAAAAGTTAGTAGAGAGTAAAAACTCTATAAACTTTTCAAACCTCCTCTTCACCCCTCCACCCCACCTAATCCCTTTCCCATGTGAGTAAAGTCCTTCGAATGGCCCAAAAAGAATTGGTAACCATTTGATCGAGTAAAAGCGCTATGTCCTAAAATTACACAAACGGGAACCAATTAAGTTTGAGTCACCATTTGTAAACCTCCCGTTCTCTTTCCCATCCCCCCTCACCACTTCCTATCCCCCCTTTTTTCCCATATCCTCACCCTAAAATCCAACCACACCACGCACGTAAGCGCAGGGTCGCGCTTATTGGCGGTAGGGAGATGTAAGCCCCGGACTCGAAACTCGATACTTACAAATTTATCCATGTCCCGACCCCGACTTTATTTCACATTTAATTTATATTTATTACACCTATTCTTTCCCATCCTATCTTCACCTTATTAATTGTTATTTAATTCTTTCCTTTCCCATCACCTATCTTCCCCTTCTATCTTCAATTTGTACATTTAATTTCCTTTTCCCATTACTTATCCTTCCCAAACATTCCCAACCATGTAAACAATGTTATTTCTATTTCGTTCCCATTAGTTATCCTTCCCGAACCTTCCCAAACATGTAAATAACTTTTGCACAATATTTCTTTCCCAACACATTACAATCATTTTCCTCCAACTTTCCCAGAATGTTCAGTTTGTATTTTTCAATTCATCCCTCCCTCTTTCCCCACTATTTAAACAAGGACTGAACAACAAATGACAGTTATAGAGTTCAGTTGTGTTCAGTCCTAGAAAGTGTCTATGTCCCAATGTTATCCTAGTCCCTGTTATATTACTATTTCCATTATTCCAATGTTTATGCTGAACCAAAAACTCATTTAATCTGTATATTTGAAATATAAGATAAATGTTTTAGTAAATCCATTCTATTTCAATTAAATTAATTAATTAAATCCCCTGCGCCTCCCCCGACTTAGTTCCCGTCTTCTTGTCCTCCCCACCCCCTCAAACGGCGCTCCGAATACCAGGCGGATGGTTGGGAACTGATAACCCCGACTATCCGGCCTGCGCTTACTTAATTTTTTATTAAGGTTGTTATAACTGAAAAAATATATAGTAGATATTGGGGTTGGCGGATAGTTGGAAATCTTCGGATATCCGGCCCTTTTTCGGATCCGGATATCCGAATCCGCCAACCTTAGTAAATATTATATATAGTAAAGCGGTTGGTCCCGTTCCCCAGTGCCTCGTTGTTCAGTTGTTGTTATAGGCAGAGTCGCGCATGCTTGCAATCATGTGTGAACTCCGCAGAGTATAGAAATAGGTGAATCGCACGCAGTGGGGGAATATAGGGAGACGTCTTCCCTACAAGGATGGATTGGCCGGCCGGCAACTCTGTTGAATGAATGAAGAAGTGATCTGCCTTTGCCTATTCCATTAAAGCTTATAAACACCAGCTTACTTCCATATTGCTTTCCCAAGGATAAGTTAGTGGCGATAATAAACTTAGATAATGGACTGCTAATAGCTCTCTGGGAATGGCCGTTTGTGGCGTTCTTTGCCTTTTCTCTGGGAACTTCCGTTACTTTGCACAAAGTTTAAAGCAACATTATTGTTCACGTGATTTCAGGATGAACCCGGCCTTACACCTCTAACCTTCCAATAGACCGTCCCTGGTCGTTAAGATTTGACCATCCTCTACACCTCTAACCTTCCAATGGACCGTCCCTGGTCCTCTTTTATATTTTGTTTTATATTACATGAATGAATCCCTCAGGATATAATTTTTGTAAAATATTTATTCATTTTTTTTTTGTTACATGCGAGAGTCCCGCAGGACTTATATTTTGAAGCAAATTACTACTTTGCGTAACATTGAGATAAACAAATTTTAAAGAACTAGTAAGGAAAGATAGTGATATTCGGAGATTATTAGATGGATTTATGTTTAAGCTGCCTAGTCAGAAATGTATTCAGGATTTTTATTTCTAAGACTATATCTGATTTTTACCTGCCTTTCAATGCCTCGGGATTGTTATTTTCTTGAGGTTCCTTTTCTGAGCATTTATGTTTAGACTAGTTTTTTTGATAAGATTTTCTCCTAATACTGAAGATTCGATAAAGTTAATTTTAAATGTCGGGTCTACTTCAACTCTGGTTTTAATTATTGAGTCCCCCGAGACATTAATAAATAATAATTAATAAGTTCTTTAGTACCTTGGTGTCCTGTTAGCGTTATTGGAAGGTTTGTGGCGTTATAAATTATAAGATTTATTCATTATTAATGGTTTTCGATACTGTAGGAATAGTAGATGTTCTGATCCTCAGGAGTCAAGTTTTTCTATTAGTATTTCTTTCACTGAATTTTGAGCTTATCGAGATTTGCTTATTTGTTTCCATGGGATTAGGTATCCGATCTTAAGTATCTAATTGTGAAAATCAAGAGTTGTAGGTGGGATTCTAGCAAAAAGATCGTTCTCCAAAATTACTTAGTACCGACAGAGAGACGAATCCTGAGTAATTTTCGTCTTTAAAATTTACTTTGGCTGTTGTTTATAATCACTAATCCGTATAACCACTAATTTAGAGGTTGAGGCAGTGAAACATTAATTTGTACCAAATTTTTTGTTTGATATTTTATTTGATAGGTTTTTCAGGTGTGTTTTTTTGTCAGCTTTTTATTTTATTTATCTTTAATGAACCCCTCAGGGTTTGTATTAGGGAACTCATATGGTTTTTGTTAAGATCAATTTTTGTTAAAATTAAAGTGTTAAAGTGCAGCATTTGGATGATAAAAAGGACCTAATTTTGTGAAATAAGCTAGTATTTTTTGATTTTATTTTTGTTTAATGAAAGAACTTAAGATATTTAGACGCATGCATCATGTAAGCGAGTCGTATATGCGTTCATTTAATTTTACTTATTATTCAATTAAACCTCCCAGGATTTAGGCTTTGCTTTTTTTGAAAATTATTTTGTAAAATTTTGATTGAGTGAAAAGATAGAATAATTTTATTTTAATGAGATTTCATACAAGTAAGTTCCTAGAGAATTAGACAAAATAACAAAAAGTTGTGGAGAAAAAATAAAATTTTGGGAGAAATGAGAGAAAATAAAAGATTTAATTCTGATAGAATTTTAAAATTAAAATGAAGCCCGCGGGTCATTAAATTTTTTTGTGGGAGCGGCTCTTTTCATTTATTTTTGATAATTCTCTGGAAATAAATATAATTTATAGTTCAACAACCCTAATCTTGAAAAAAACTTTGTATTATATAATGCGAAAAAAAATTTTTTTTTATCTCAAGAGACTAAAATTTTGGAGCATGTGATAAAAACGGGAATTTGGTTATTGTAATTTTCTTATAACTACTAATCCATGTTTTAAAATTTTGTTTTTGAATTTTGGAGGTCCCGCAGAAGTTATATTTTGAGACTTTGTTCCGCTTGTGTAAAGCGAGTTTCAGTTATCTGAATTCGTCTTATTAAAAAATTTTTCTGTCTGTGTGAAGTAATGACAGATGAACTTTTTGTGGATTAAAAGGTGTAAACTCATTTGCCTTTCTGAACTTATTTTCATTTTAAAGAAACCCGCAGGTTATGAAAGACTACATTTTCCGTTAGATAATTTGGATAAAATTTGGTAAAATTTGATAAAATTTGGGATACTTTGTAAGACCTGAATCCGACTAACTTGATATTATTCTGGTTCATGACCTAGTCCGATTTTTGTTTCCATACCAAGATTTAAATCTGATCCGTTTTCCAGATCCATTTATCCCCCTTTTTTATAGGCCCAGTTATTATTGCTTGAAAAATTTCTTTTAATTTGGAATTTCCGCAGACAAAAGTAGAAGTACTAAAAAAGGTTAGACCCCATTGTCGGTCTTTTATTTAGTTACTTTTATTAGTAAAAAAATTTTTTTAAGCGATCCGCAGGTTAGAATTACAACAGGAAACTAAAAGTGAGAATTTAAAATCTTGGCTTTTGATTTGATTTTGATATAATTTGTTCTATGAGCCTTCATGTGAGAGGAGTATGATTTTGAAATTGTCCCTATGCTAGTTTAGAGGGGCATATACTAGTTTGGAGAACAAAGAAAACTTATACCCATCCCCCGATTTATAAAAATTAAGGGTTATTTAGTTTCAAAATAATATTTATGTTAATTTTTCCAAAAATTACGGATTTTCCTTCAAATATAGGTAATTTATTTTGATTTTTATTAAACATAAAATATTTGCAGTGACGGATTTTTTTGGGATGAATTCTTTAGTTGTTAAAGTGAAAATTGGAAATTCACAATCATAGGGAGAAACTTTAAAACCCTAACATTATGAATTTTTAGTAATTTGTATGGTCTATTCTGGAGAAATTTTTTAGCTTTGTTTAATTGTTTTTGTGTATTTTTGCACAATTTTATTTGTTTGCAATATTATTACCAATATCATTAATGGCTCCCTCAGGAGTTTTAATAATTTGTTTTCGCTGAAAAAAAATTTGTAGATCCTTCCTAATTGAAAAGTAAAAATCACGTTAACTTTCGAATATAAGAAAGTGGAAATGCGAGAATTATTTCTTTACTGAAAATAAATATACTATATAGAAAAAGATTTAATGAATTTAATAAGAAGTTAAACAACTTATCTTAAAAGTTTTTTTGAAAAAAGGTGAGGCAAAATATGTAAAACATCAAATTTAATTCTTAAATTGAACCAATTTATTAAAAATGAGAAAAAAAACGAAAAGATAAGAATTATTTTTCACTTAAAATAAATATTAATTTATAAGTGAATTAAAATTAAAGGTAAGTTTTAAAAGTAAGTTAAACAAAGAATTAAGACTCTAACCCCAACAAAACTTGGCTGATAGTTACACTGTCTTATAATTACAGAATATTAAATCAAAAAAATATGTGAAAAATAAAAATTTAAAGTTTGTATAGAATTTCGGAACATAAATGAAACCCGCAGGTTATGAGCTATTTTTTTAAGTATTGCCTTTTTTGTATCTTTTTATCAATTGCTTTTCTTAAGTATTATTGTTGAATCGAACTATTGTTGGACTTCCTAGTTCCCTTTTCAAAACAAAAATTTTGAGACAGAAGTCTTATGTTAAAACTTTAATCGAACAATAAATTTTAAACTTCAAACTAAGTTTATTTTCAGAAAAAATAAGTTTATTTTCAGAGCCTAATCCGTGTTCTGGAAATGTTTCTTGCCTTATTATTTGGTTTTTTCACTAGGAAACAAAATATCGATTATTCTAAAAATTTTTTGCACTGGGTTTATTTGATCAGTTTATTATTATTTTTGATGCTATAGCTTTATTAGTAACTTATCTTTCACATCATACTACTGTGAACTGACCCCGGAAAGAAATTTATAAAAGATTTGATTTTATAAACAAAGAAATAAGGAAGTGGATTTGAGATGATGTGATAGATAAATATATATGTAGAAAAATATCTAAAAAATAAAACAATATAAATGAGCCATAAGCTCTTTCTTGAAATTTTTGTCAATTAGAGAGGGGCTCCAAGTTTTAGAAAATTCTAAAATGAAACCCGCAACTTATATGTGCTTTTTTCTATAGAAAATCAAAAAAGGGTTTTTAACTAATTTTTCTGGAAGATTTTCCCGCTTTTTATGGACCTTACTTTTGTTTTAATTATTATTATTTTGTATTTTGAGTGGCCTCCGCAGAGGTTATAAAATAGAAAGATCATAGAAGAATGTATATCGGATGAAATTAACTTTAGAAATATTAGATTAATGAAAAACTTTTAAAATTTCGATTAAATTATAAAAACATCGCAGGTTAAGAAAAGAAAAGGACCGGGAAGTTATTAGACAGAATCCTCTATTTCCGATTTTTAATATTAAACTTGCATTGCTATAAATGTAGGTAAATCGAGACTGCTGAAATTTTGGGACATGACTAATTAAACTAATATCTTGTAGTTTTTGTGATTGGTCATACATACATATAAATTGATTCTCACCAAAAATAATATCTAGCAGTAAATAAATTCTTTTAGATACATATCATTAACAAAAAATGATTACAACCGAGAAAAATTATTAAAATAAATTAAAAATTTTATTGTAGAACTTTAACAGGAAAAACATAGAGAGATCCTTCATAGAAGAATACCAAATTTATTGTGTAAAAATAAAAGTTGATAAAAAATGGGAATTTCTGAAATCCTGCGGGGTAATTAAGATTTTATGTTCATACAAGGTTGCATTTCTTTTAGCACAATTAATTTCAGAATTGCCAAAAATTTTATTACCCCCAAAAATTAAGGAAAAAAAAAATTTTTTTTACTCAATTGTACCCCTCAGGGTTTAATAAACACACGGCTAAATAGTCACTTCTAAAAAAAATTTCAAGTAGATTTGAAGAAAAGGAAAATGACTTATTTAATGATCGATTGTAATTATATAATTGTAATTGTCTTGGTAGTAAAAATTAGAATCAATCTACTAAGAAAAAGTGAGAAAAAATTGTAATTTTTCACGCGAAAGATAGGAAAAGATTTTTTTAAGAATTACTTAATTTTACCTCTATATTTAGGCATAAGAACAAGATTTTCCAGACATTAGATTTAATATTTTGTTTATTTATGAAGAATAAATTCCATAATCAAAATAAAGGAAAACGTTTTTGTACCCCGCGGGGATAAAATAAAGTCAATCAAGAATAAGGAAAGTTTAATAAATGAGAGAATTAAATTGTAATGTGAATATAGATAAAAAGATTACACTACAAAGAAGATTTGTATAAAGCAATTTGTGCTTGTGAAAATAAAATTAAAAAAATTTAAAGATAGATAACAAATGCGTGAGAAAAAAATAAACTGTTTTGTCAAGTTTTTTAAAAATATCACTAGGCCTTCTCATAGGGATTTAGTTTCTTATAACTAAAATATTACAATTTTTTTAGATTGGAGTTTCAGCCCCTAGAAAATGTTTTAAGTAATGAATGATAGTTGTTTTTGTTGATTATTTTACATAGGTATATGTACCCCGCGGGGTTTTGATGAAAGTAAAAAAATCAATATGAAAGTTATTTTGACAAAAATGATTTATTAAAGAAAATTTTTTTATTCAATTTTTTTAGAGCAAAATTACTAAAATATTAGTTTCTTTAGAAAAAAAAATTTTCCCATTTTCGAAACCTAAATTTTCGATTACGTGTCTAATGGAGTTCAAAAAAATTTATTATGTTTAAACTACCTAAAAATTTATTATAACCATTATTTCTTTGTTATTTAATTTAGTAATTATTTATCGTAGATGAACCCCTCAGGGTTTATATAAATATATTTTTAAAGAAGTGAATTTAAAAATGTAGAATTAAAGTCAGTTTAAAAAGATGAGATATTACTGAGAAACGTCTTAGCAATATTTTACTTTCTTTTTCTGGGAATAAGAAAGGAATTATTTCCTTTTTTAATTTTTGTATTTTTTTTGAAAAAATATTATTTACCAAAATTTATATTGAATTCATGAAATAACTGAAACTTACAGGAAGTTGAAAATTTTAAAATAATAATTTCCATTTTGAAAAGATCATTTGTATTAGTAATAAATTTTGAATATCCCGCGGGATGCAGAACAAGTTTGTTTAAGTTGTCAAATATGTGTTACTCATTGAATTTGCTGACATTCTTGAGATGATTAGTTGCAATTGATTAATAAAAACTATCAGAAAATAATAGTCCAATGAAAAAATGTTCATAAAGAGAGGATAGAGAATGCCGCAGCATTTTTTTAACATTTAACCAATATTAACGCAGTTTTATGATATAACGGGATTTCTGACTAGAGGCAATTTTTATTTATTTCTCCCTAAAATAATTTATTTGAATGGCCTCCTCAGAGGGTTAAATATTTTCATTAAATTCTATAATCTTTATTCAATAAAAAATTTTTTAAATTTCCTTATTCTATGTATAATAAGTAAATGGCCTCCTCAGAGGATAGATCACTCTAAAATTAACCACCCTATATTTTATTAAATTCTTCATTCAAAAATTGATTTATTGAAAGCGGGGTTCTGATGATAAAAATAATTTATAATATAATTGGCCTCCGCAGAGGATAGATCACTTTTAAATTAACCCCATTATATTTTCTAGGTTTTTCATTTAAATATTAATTTATTATCAAAAATGGGGGTTACTGAGGAAAAAATAATTTGTTAGTTTATTTTTCTATTATTATAATTCTTTTATTTTTATGATTTTTCTCTTAAAAAATAAATTTAATATAAATGGCCTCCGCAGAGGATAGATCACTCATAAATTACCCCCTAATATTTTATAAAATCTTCATTCAAAAATTAATTAATGTCAAAATGGGGGACCTAGGATTTTGAGCGCAAAAATTTATTCATTCAAAAATAATTATTTAATAAAATTGAACCGCGGATTTTGAGGCCAAATAATAAATCTAAATCCCATCTTTTAAAAATTCCCCAACCTATTCCTAACTCAAAATTTTCTCGGCAAAAGGTGAGGAACCATCCGGTGCTACCAGTAAAGCGGTTGGTCCCGTTCCCCAGTGCCTCGTTGTTCAGTTGTTGTTATAGGCAGAGTCGCGCATGCTTGCAATCATGTGTGAACTCCGCAGAGTATAGAAATAGGTGAATCGCACGCAGTGGGGGAATATAGGGAGACGTTTTCCCTACAAGGATGGATTGGCCGGCCGGCAACTCTGTTGAATGAATGAAGAAGTGATCTGCCTTTGCCTATTCCATTAAAGCTTATAAACACCAGCTTACTTCCATATTGCTTTCCCAAGGATAAGTTAGTGGCGATAATAAACTTAGATAATGGACTGCTAATAGCTCTCTGGGAATGGCCGTTTGTGGCGTTCTTTGCCTTTTCTCTGGGAACTTCCGTTACTTTGCACAAAGTTTAAAGCAACATTATTGTTCACGTGATTTCAGGATGAACCCGGCCTTACAATATTATTCATCAATGTGCACACCCCAAGGTACCGCCGAATTATAACTTTTATGATATAATCTGGGACGCCCTGGTATGGTTCGATTCACTCGTCGGGGGATATCTAAAAGAGATCGAGATTTTTAAAACGCCTGGGCCTGTTCCTGGGTTGATTTATTGACCTGGGTTGGATCCTGGGCCAACTCAAGGACATCTCATTAACGATAAAAGCATTCAGACTTGAATTTTATGCAAATACACTATTAGAAACACATTAGTGTTTTTATCCAATTAATTCTATCAAATATTATTTTTAAATAAACTTACAAAATTGGGAATAATAAAGCTAATAAACGATCAAAACTGATTAGTATATACATAAAATAAGTCGTAATGTTAAAAATAACTATATAAACTACATAAAATTTAGTCAGCCAAGTTGGAAAAAAATTTAGGCCAATACACACTCTTACAAAATAAATTAATCTAATTATCAATTACTGAATAGATAAACAGTAAAGTGCTTGTGTTGCTTTTCAATGCAAGATATTTCTGCCTAAATTTGATAAAATTTAATTTGTAAAATAAAAAGAATTCTTCCTGGTTTTCTTGCAATTCATGCCTAGGAATCAAAAAATATTGGAATAGAAAGCTGCCATTCTGTTCCCAACTATGTCCTAACTATGGTTAGGGAATCAGATATCCGTGACAATTTTTTCTACGAGTTCCCTGTTGTACGAATTTTAGTGTCCATAACTTAAACTTGATCCAATCCTTATGAATTTCATATCGTTCGAAAACCTCGATAAGCATTATCTTTTTCAAATGGATGGAACAATTCCGATCACCACATTAATTTCTTGCACTTATCGTGTTTGAACTTTTTAATGGTCTATCAGATTTGATTCATTTATTGGAAAAAAGAGAGAGAGTATTGAGGTCTTAAGATGGATATAAAGAACTAAGTTTCGAGTTTTCGAGTTTATCGGACCGGACCGACTGAGTCGTTTTCGAGCCAAAATTCTACGCCCAACTCGATTCTTCGGACCTGACCGGGTCGGCTTTTTATAATATTTAATTCAATTTAGTACCTATATTTAATAAAGATATAGCAAAGACTCAGATTTGATAATACTATAATAGAAGAAAATAGTGTAGTAGTTGATACATTAATAAATATTTCAGGGACAAATCCAGAATCCTTATATTTTGAATATAATGCCTTTAATTATTTATTCTATTCAAATTAAGAATTAAAAACTAACGCTGTAGAAACTTTTGTTGTCCATTTTTTGATGGAAATTAAAAAAAAAATTATTTAATTTTTAATTTAATTTTTTAAATTAGAGTTTGAACTTTTCAATTTGACCGGCCCGGTATCCTTGTTTGGCTCATGAACTTCTCAAATTCCCTTATGATGGAATTTTTGGTCTCCCTATTAGCATAAAAACATTGGTATTTATCACCAAAGGAAAAATCAGAAAGAATAAAGTTTTGATTAGTCAACCAGGCTTCGATCACAAGACATATACGGGCTAGGGTTCACCTTAGCAACACACTGAAAGTGATGTTTTTCTAGTGTAAAAAGATGCGCTGAGTTCAAAAAACACTATAAAAGTACTCAAAACGGTGCTCGAAGGCATTTTTTCCCGGATTTTCAGACCCCTGAAAATCGAAAACCAAAGGGGGGACCAAGCTGATTTTTGGGGTCAAAAATTCGAATAGACGAATTATACCTCATTCGAAAGAGCTCGACGAGCTGAGTTGAATGACACCAAAATCAACGAAATCTGACATGATTTGACAAAGTTATGACCGTTTGTTTTTACTCCTT
The DNA here is from genome assembly GCA_963681835.1 of Meloidogyne enterolobii. NCBI lineage: Eukaryota > Metazoa > Nematoda > Chromadorea > Rhabditida > Meloidogynidae > Meloidogyne > Meloidogyne enterolobii. The sequence continues at coordinate 706,287 of CAVMJV010000099.1, forward strand.
CCACAAGGTTTTCGCGGAAAAAAGTTTTTGCCGCTGCGGAGGAAGCCGGGCATGTCGAGCGGAACGACGGCCGCCGCTTCGCTACGGTCGCCGCGAGCGCAGCGAGCACGACCGCAGCGAAGCACGGCCATCGTGTAGCGAAGACCATGCCCGGCCTACCCTCCGTAGCAGCACAAAAACAGTTTTTCCAGCGAAGATTCTGTTAGTCATAACTTTGTCAAAAATCATCCAATCGAGCTGATTTTGATGCCATTCAACTCAACTCGTCGAGCCCTTTCGAATGAGCTATTATTTGTATATTCGAATTTTTGACCCCAAAAACAGCTTACTCCCCCTGACCATTTCGAGCCGATGAATTTTTTTAATCTTCAAAAAAATGCCTTGGAGCACCGTTTTGAGACCTTTTATAGTGTTTTTTGAACTCAGCGCATTTTATTACCCTAGAAAAACGTGGTTTTTGTTGTGTTGCTAAGGTGAACCCTTACCCATATACGGATCGTGTTGATTAATATAATGCTTAAAATCAGGAATTTTATTCCCTAGTAATCTGCTATTAAAGTATAAACAATGTTTGCTTTCAATGGAATTGCTATTGTGTTTTTTATGTTATCATTTTTCTTCTGCGGCCTTTGATAAAAATATCTGTAAAATTACGTCACATCTCATACCAGACAAACAATAAGTCATTTAAAAAAGCTGGGCGAACTGAGTCGAATGATACCAAAATTAGATTCGTGACTCAGTTATAGGCCGAAATACAGGCTCTCAAAAATCGAAGGATTATTTGGTGACCGCTATAGCCGGCAAATTGAAGCTTAAAGCCGAAAATTTAAAGCCTGGGAGCTTAAATCGAGGAAACCGTGATGAACCCCGAAAACCCGGATTTTATGAAGATATACGGCGCTTTATGGGTTAATGACAGGAAAACTTGGCCTGTTTCTGGTTCAAAACTAATTTTAATAATCTTAATGGAAAAAAGTTTTGAAGTAAATTTAATTTTTTAAAAGTTTGTTGAGAAAATTTTTTTAATTAAATAAATGATGAATAAAAAAATAATGAGGGACGTCAATAAAATAACTGTAAAAATTCACAAAAATTCCCACAATATTTTAAATTAAAGCTCATTCTCTCACACACTTTCAAATTAATTTAAAAATATTTACTATTACCAGTCTAAGCATATTAACAAGTACATTTCTTGGTTCGAAATATGAGACATTAAAATATTTTTTACATTAGTCCAAGCACTACGGAATTTTTATAAACAAACTAAAGTCTTTATTTTAATTGTTTAAGTGTAATCAAGCGAAAAGAGAAATATAAAATATAAAAAACAGAAGGAATAAGGTAAATTAAGGGCGATTTTACATATCCTCGCCTTTTGCCACCTTCGTTATTCTTGTATTTACTATTCGGATAAACGTGTTATTCTATTCTAGTGTTATTTTTTTCAGTTTATGAGCCGGGGTCCTATTCTTGAACTTAAAAAGAGCTTATAAGTTAGCTCTTTGACCGTTGCATTTCTGTTTATGAGCAAGCTGACGATTGTGATTAAGAGTAAGATCGGGCCATTCTGATCTCCAGTTAAGAGGGAATAAGAAAAATATTGAGAACCCTACCTTAATACTCTTTAATCACACATAATCGTTCAATGACCTTCAGTCACCCCAAGTCTTATGTGTAAAACAAAAATTAACAGTAAATTGGTTCAAATCTTTATCAGAAGTTAACGAAATAAATTTTAAAAAGTAAAATATTAAATATATTTATTTTAATTAATTCACCATTCATCAAACAAATCCAATTCTGACTGTTTTGCAGGGGGGAATTGTTCAATTTCTTGATAACTATCAAAATTACCGGTATCGCCGTCGTGGTAAATTGTTGGTAAAAAGGGTGGCTAAATTTATTAAACATTTTTAAAATTAAAACTTGTAGTGAAACACCTCTTTATAAGATACACCCAATACTAGACCAGAAATAAACCCTTCCTTAAAATCAGGTTGGTACGAATTTTCCTCCTAGGTACGGTATCCTTCACTCTCCCTCACACCTCATTCATCATTAAAATCCGGTTGGTCCTTGGTACGCCCCATATCTATCCGAGACCCCTTATCTATCCGCCTTATAGGAAAAAATTTTTTCAGCCCAAGGTATATCTTATTTAGCGAGGTCCGGTTGTATTTTTAAATATATTTTTCAATTAAAAATATTTAAAAAATACTTTATAATTCCGATTATAAAGTTCCTGCCAATCATAATTACAAAACCATTGATGAGACTTTAATTGAGAATAACCTATTCTGTCTTTGGGTTCAATGCAAAGTAGACGGCGAATAACATCTCTTTAAAAAATAATTTTTTAATTTTTAATAAATCCAGAGCAATAGTCAAAACCTCTTAAATAATCTTATATGTAGAACAATAGAAGAATAATTTTTAATTATAGGATAATAATTTTTAGGATAAATTTTTAGGATAATAATAGGATAATAATTATAGGATAATAATTTTTAATTATAGGAAGGAACCTCATAAGATCCTTAAAGGAGGGGGTTAAACTGAGTATTGACTTTATAATGACTTGTAATGGAACATAGTATACACGGAAAACACGAGGATTTTTCGGGTGGGTTCTTCGATTCAGTTCCGGTTATCCGAGGATTTTACAAGAAACCCTAAACATAGGAACTGATTTTATAAAAGAAAGGAAGGCTTATTATTAAGCTTATCTATTTGATTTTGATAGGATTGGAATTAACTCAATAAACAATTTATGGTATTCCTATTCTTAGATATGCTTTACCATAGACTAAGCTCCTGCGGGGGAAGGGGGGGGGTATTTCAATCATGAAAACGGCAGGCCATTTGCCAACAATGGGGTAGAAATTTCCCATCGAAATTAATGGAACCGATTTTTCTGGCATGCCAAACCTTCGCCATTTATTGGCGAGGGCAAATGGTGGATATTGGAATACCCCTGGTACAACATTTTTTCGTTTATTATTTTATCTAACTAATCTATTTAACATACTTCGCATTTGGACTAAAAGTACGTCTTGGAAAATGCAGACCATTCTCTTTACTATTAACAATCGACTCCTCAATTTCTTCAGGTGTCTTGCCACGAAAAGGCTGATCACCAGCCATCAATTCAAAAATTAGAACGCCCAAAGCCCACCAATCAACACTTTGATTATGCCCTTTTCTTTGAAAAACTTCGGGTGCCAGATAGCTAGGTGTGCCACAGAGAGTATAACTTCTAAAGAAAGAAAATGTTTTTAATTTTTTGTAGTAGATTGATCAATGAAGATCAAATCTCGATAATCTAGATTTTTTAAGCGAGGTATCGTCTCAGTCCAAACTCTATTAATTTTAATAAATATTTCATAAAAAATTTAGACAGAAATTTTATTTAAAAAATTGCAAGTAGGATTTTTCTTGAAATAAGAATTTTTTATGCCGCTTTTTGATTTTTGGAAAACCCTGTATTAATCTATGGAGGACCCAGTTAATAATAGTGTTAGGCAAACGCGATTTTTCGGTATCGGTATCGGTATTTTCGGTAAAATACCGATACCGCAAATACCGCGGTATTTTTGATTGAGGCGGTATCGGTATCGGTATCGGTATTTCGGTAAAATACCAATACCGAAAAATACCGACGAAAAATAGTCGGTATTACCGCGGTATTTCGGTATTTTTTTAAAATTTACCAAATGAGCAAATTTACTACAATAAATGTGAAATAAGTTTATAAATAGTCCCTCTAAATCCATTATATCCAATTGAAAAGATTTGAATAGATATCAGGTGATATAGGATGGTAGGAGGATTGAATCTCTCGATATTCCTTCTATCCCTGATATGACTATTGCATGGAGTATATCGGAGGCTAAGCATGGATCAAGGTAGATTTGAATGGATAAAAGTTTTTCAGAAATTTTGAAAATTTAATATGTCCTTAAGTCAGATTTCTTCATTTTTTGCGCCGCAGGCGAAAATTTTGAAAAATCTTGAAGGCCATGAAGCCAGATTTCTTCCATTTTTCACCGCCGGAAGCCAAAATTTTAGAATTGGAAGCCAACTTTCTTATTTTTTCAGCGCCGCAGGCGAAAATTTTGAAAATTTCGGAAGGCTGTAGGCGAAAAAACTCACTTTTTAGTCTACCTGGAAAATACCGAAATACCGAAAAATACCGCGGTATTTTGATTGAGGCGGTATCGGTATCGGTATCGGTATTTCGGTAAAATACCGATACCGAAAAAATACCGATTTTTTAAAAAATGTGCGGTATCGGTATCGGTATCGGTATTTCGGTAAAAATACCGCGGTATTACCGAAAAATACCGCGGTAATACCGTACCGTGAACAACTCTAGTTAATAATGGCTATGAAAGAAATTTTCAAAAAAATAAAAGCCTTTTTTTATCAAAAAATCCAGGACTCAAGACATTGCTACAAAAATCCCATCCTGTTCCTAATTCTTAATAAATTCTCTCAGAAATTTACTCAAGAAATCCACGGGATTTTCACATTTTTACCCCAAAAAATTTTAGTAAACAGTTGCTTATATTTACAAACTTTTTTTTATAAATTTTGATTTCATGCTTCCGTCAAAAATAAAAAAAAGATTGAAAAAACTTATTTTTTGTGAAGAATTGATTTAAAAAATTTAAAGGTTAAAGTTCATAAAGTACAAGGAAATAAATTATAAAATTTAACAGACTTATTGTGAATAATTTTGGCAAAACCAAAGTCGGTCAATTTGATATGTCCGTGAAGACTGACCATTAAATTCTCTGGTTTAAGATCTCTATAGGCCTAAAATTGGAAATTTAGTTGAATTAGTAAAGGGAAAGAAGGGGAATGAGAGAATCTAAGGGGTAGCTCAAACAATTGAGCATTTGTACGAGGTGAGCAAAAGCTTCTAGCAATAACTGACAAGAGGTAGCAGGATCTGTAGGACATGCTACAGGATCTGTAGCAGGATCTGCCGGCTCCAACCAAACTTTTGACTCCTCTTACATACTATTCTTAATCATATTAGTATGTACATTTTAATAAATTAAAAATGTCCTAAACATTCATCTGAAAAGTTTGTGTAATCAAAACACTGGTGGATGTTACCAAAGCATTTTTGATATTTACACTTAAGGACGTGTAGTATTAAACTTGCTCACTCACATTTTTTACCTCCCTGGTTCGGGTATTTAAACTTGCTCACACACTCAGGGCTTCCAACTATATTATTTTGAGGGCAGCTATTTTAGTGATTAAGGGCTGGAATTTGCAAGACCAAGTCTTTAAAAACTTTAAAAAAACTAACAATATAAATGGAATGTAAATATTCAAGGGCAAGAATAATCTCGGCAGCATAGAATTTAACTGTTTGTGAAGGAAATTTTCTAGCGGCTCGAAAATACGAGAAAAGCTCTCCTCCAGGCAGAAATTCCATTACCATAAATAAATTGGCTGCGTCTTTTGCTGTGTCCCATCTTTAAAAAATTTTTTTGATTAAAATTTTCTCCAAATTTAAATTTATTTTTCGTCTAATTTTCGAGAAAATCCCAATATTTTTCCCTCAAAATATTTTTCTCTCAATCCTAGTGCAAACAAAAACAAACAATTTAACGATGAAAGGGTGATCAAGTGCTTGAAGTATTCTTTTCTCTTGGTGAACGTGTTGTACTTGCCTCCTCTCTACGATTTTTGGAATGTACCTTAAAATGTTTTTTAAAGTCAATTTTAAAGAGAAATGAAGAAAATTTTGAAGGAAAGTTGGGGGGAATTGAGATTTATTAAATAGTATACAATCAAACACCTCTCTATAAGACACATCCAATAATAGGTATAAGATAAATCGAAGCTAAATTATCTAAGCTATTTAAAAACTACATTGTTTAAATTAGGCAGGTTGTGGAGATTAGTTGGAAGAAATGCCCAGGCATACTCTCTATGTAAGTGACACCTCATTATAGGGACGTTACTTTTACACCGAGTGGGTATACTGAGTTCTAACTAAAATTTATGTTAATTCAAATATTTTTTACATAGATTTCAAAGCATAATATCTCCCAGTCTCTCTATGTTGGCATAACTGAACACGTCCAAAAGCCCCTTCTCCAATTGTGCATATAGGGATTAAATAACGTTTCATCATTATTTGTGATTCATCTGAAGAATTTTTGTTTAAAAACAAAAAAATTCTATATACCTTGTTGTACAGCTACATTAGGAACTTCAATTCCCCTCACCCCACCGTTCTGTTGAAAAGTACCATTTGCTATTGTTGGTGAAGAGGGGCCAATTAATAAACTTGGATTGTGTGCCAAAGATAATCTACTATAACGTAAAGCAATAACCTCGCTTATTTCAACAAATTCTGCGTTCAATTCTGCTTGGGCACCATCCTTTAAATTGCGGAAAATAAAGATGCTTAGCCCTAGTATGCTGAACCCTAGTAAGGAAACTTAAGCTTTAAGATGAAAAAACCATACGGAAAACCGGAATTAAGTTTGGAGAAGTTTATAGCTCGGCGAGAGCCTCCTGAGAGCTGGATAAGCAGTACATCCAATTTAAGATAAACCTCATTAAATTTGGGTGATACACCTCACAAATTCTCTAGGACGATCTAAGCCCTGTCGTACATATCGGGCTATACTCCTCAGAAAGGGTACGAGGAAGAGAGTCCACTATATAGAGGTTATCTTCAAAATAAATGTTATAAGAAGAAGTTTACAATGGGTGAGTAAATGGGAAATTAAGAACGTCAATTTAAACTTCATTTCCTACCTGTACACGTTCAGGAGCTGGTGATCTACTAGCAGATAAATGGGCTGTCCAGTGGGCCGAAACATTTCTCTTTTTATTTTTCCTATCATTCCCAGCATTTTCCTCATTTTGTTCATCTTCCTCATCCTCCTCATCATCGTATTCTTCATCATCATCATCTTCACAGTCGTAAAATTCATCTTCATCTTCCAAATCTTCTTCCTCCTCTCTTTTACTTTTCTCTTTTTCCTCTTTTTCTTGATAAAATGCTGGAAATGGACATTTACACTTAAATTCTGTTGACCGTTCCAAGGGGGATAAAGAAGAACAACGTCCATTTTGTAAGTCAATACAACAATTGACTGAAAGATCAACCATTTTTTGATTTTAGAATAAATACAAGTTTAATTAATATTTTTCTAAATAATTATATTATTAAAATGAAGTGGTAAGAATGAAGCAAAAAGTATTAGCTAACCGGGTGGAAGGGACCTTTAGCTTTTGTTTTTCCCTTTTCTCTTAATCTTAAACTCCTCCTCTCGTTTAAGCGTTTAAATGCTGCCAGACGAATCATCATTACAATGGTATAATCTTTATAAACAAGGACAAAGTCGGGTTCGATCCGAAATATCTAAAATAAGTTTTGGGCCCCTTTGACATCCTTGCTCTAGACTACTGTATTTCCTCTAATACAATGATCCCGGCATGGGGGCCAAAGATGGGTCGGAACAGTCAGACGTGTCGGAAATCGGAAGAGCCGGAAATCGGAACTGGCTCAAAATTCAGAACTCGGAAATCAAAATTTTTTTCGGAAGTCGGAAAAAACGCGGAAATCGGAATTCCGACTCCCCTCTGATGGGGGCCATTCCTAATAGAAGAGAGGGCTTTCCTAATAGAGTGCCTCTTCTGGAAGGTGATTCAAAGATAGAATGATATGGCATATTATTTGAGGAAATACGTTAGCTAATGAAATACATTTAGCTCGAAGTCTCTAATAGGATGATCCAGTCATAGGGGCCATTCCTAATCGAGCTAGCTCGAATTCTGATTCGCCTTTAGATCAGTTATTAAAATAAACAAGAAGAATTATGATTTTTTAGTTTAAACAAAATTTAAGATAATAATTTTAAAAAATTTAAAAAATTCTTCAAATATCAATAAACCTATTTTTAGTAATTTTTACTATTTTTAAATAAAATAGTAAAAATTTAAAATAGTAATAAAGCCTCTCATTATAATCAAACTTTTAGGGAAGGAATCAAACAAAAATTCTTTTTCCTCCCTCAAATATAGACATCTGGCAACAACAAATGTGTGGCTTTAAATCTTTGTTCTCTTCTTTTTTTCATTCTTTTTTAAATGCCGCCTATTTAAAAAAAGCTAATATCCGCTTTAAATATAGCAAAAAGTAATGTAGCTAGTGATCGTAAAAATGGCTAGATCTTTCCTCTTTCTAGCATCGCCCGTAAAATATTTTTTCCTATACTTTTTTTAGCAGCATAAAAGTCAATTGCTGGTCTATCCGAAAATCTCAAAAGATCGAAAAAAGTAATTTATCAAAATCCTAACAAAAAGTCTAGTCTTCATGCTGATAAAGAAAGAAGGACGTAGGTGAATGATTTATGGGGCTGTGAACGATATATAAATATTAGAGACCGGAATGGGCGGGCCGTACGAGAATCGTACGAGACATCTCTAAGAATCTCTGAGAGATATCTCTAAGAATTAAGATGTTCGTCCGAGATCTCGTCTCGATCCAGCCTCTAATAAAACTTTCAAATTTTCCATGACAGATTTCAGACAGACAAGGACAGATAAATATAACAGTTCCTTATGTCCAACACCGAAAAGACAGGGAGAGCATTCACAAAGCTTCCGTTCGGATGACATTTACATAGACAGTAAGGTTGCCGAATAGTTGGAAAACTTCGGATATCCGAACCAAGATTTCCGCATAGGTATCCGGATCCAAAGTTTTGGATATCGGGATCCGGATCCGACAACCTATTAAACAGCAAAGATGGGAGTTGATTCGCTCCGGATCCGAAATTTTGGATATCAGGATCCGGATCCGACAACCCTATTAGACAGCAAAGATGGGCGTTCATTTGCTTCTGTAGTCCATCTTACCGAATTTCGTCTTTTAAAATGCGGAAAAGACCATCTCTGATACTCAGGAACTACCAAATATTTATTTGAAGACCATTGCGGTCTGATTTTCTGAGCTATATGGGTGATCTTCTGGATGCAATTTTAGCCACGCTGCAAAACAAAAGCCATCCTAGAGTTAATATTATTACTACAATATCTCCATTACTTCACTCTAATCCTTTGAGAATGACAATAAAAAATAGTAAAGTGGAAAAATCGTAAAAAATTTTTTTTAATGATCAACGGAAATAAATCGATTTGTGATCTTCTTTCCTTTTTTATATTTTTAAAAGCTGTCAGTAATAAAAAAAAAAGAAATTTTTTTTTGAAATTAAATATAAGGGACAGAGACTCTTGAGTAAAACAGCTGTTTAATTTTATAAAAATCTGAAAAAAAGAGGGGTTAAGTGATTGTGGGTGTGAATAATAAATTAATTTATTTTGATACAATTAAATACCATTGTTGTTATCAATAAATTATACCAATGACACACAAACATAGTTTAAAAGTGTATTAGACACCTACGCTTTTTTAATAAAAATAAATAAACAAAAAATTTAAAAAAATTAAGAAATAAAAAATCATGAATGACATCCTTGACGTTGATTTATATTTGCAAAAGCCAAAAAATTAAAATTTTTAAAGCCAAAGAATTTCTTTCCAATCTCGAGTAGGTCTAATTTTAAATAAAATCAACTCCATCAAATAGAGGCCTAGAACAAGAAAAATTAAATTTGGATCAAACGTGGGAAATTCGAGGTTCGCCGGTCTGATTTGGACAAATTAAATCGAGTAGGTCTAATTTTAAATAAAATCAACTCCCTCCTTCGAGAGAAGTGGAAGTTGATTATAAAGAGAGGTCCATCAAATAGAGGCCTAGAACAAGAAAAATTAAATTTGGATCAAACGTGGGAAATTCGAGGTTCGCCGGTCTGATTTGGACAAATTAAATCGAGTAGGTCTAATTTTAAATAAAATCAACTCCCTCCTTCGAGAGAAGTGGAAGTTGATTATAAAGAGAGGTCCATCAAATAGAGGCCTAGAACAAGAAAAATTAAATTTGGATCAAACGTGGGAAATTCGAGGTTCGCCGGTCTGATTTGGACAAATTAAATCGAGTAGGTCTAATTTTAAATAAAATCAACTCCCTCCTTCGAGAGAAGTGGAAGTTGATTATAAAGAGAGGTCCATCAAATAGAGGCCTAGAACAAGAAAAATTAAATTTGGATCAAACGTGGGAAATTCGAGGTTCGCCGGTCTGATTTGGACAAATTAAATCGAGTAGGTCTAATTTTAAATAAAATCAACTCCCTCCTTCGAGAGAAGTGGAAGTTGATTATAAAGAGAGGTCCATCAAATAGAGGCCTAGAACAAGAAAAATTAAATTTGGATCAAACGTGGGAAATTCGAGGTTCGCCGGTCTGATTTGGACAAATTAAATTGTTGACTATGAAAATATTTTCGTTGGTTGAATAATTGGCTTGAACCTTCAAAAGAGTTCACTATCAGATATGCTCAAATAATTATCCTAAATATTTGTTTCATTCTCTTGCTGGGGTTGGTAATTATTTGAGACAAGGTAGGGGAAGTTCAATACGTGTTAAAAAGATTTTTAAATTTTTTTAAATTTATTTATATAAAAAAAATAATTATTTATTTAAAGCTCATTCTTATAAAACAATCTTTTTTGTTCATTAAGCAAATACCCATATCTTCTTTTTATAAAATGGGCTGCCATTTTTGGTTTCCGATCCCTCGTCAAAATGCCTTTATGATTGCCAACAACTCTGGAAGTGCCTTCAAATATTTTTTTAAAAATATTTTTGAATGAAAAAAAACTTGGGGCAGTCATAAAATCAGCAAAATTCCACAACATTTCCCCCGAAAGGTGCCCAGCAAGTCTCAACTCTTCAAAAACTTGAGTCGTTTTTTGAATTATTTCTACTTGGTATTGTTCAGTAAAAGGGGCACTAGGCATCTCATGAAGTCCAGGAATTGCCTCAGCACCGTATTCGGTCATATAAATGGGCTTGGAAGGAAATTGTGATCGAAAATCGTTTAATTCTTTTAACTAAAAAATTTTTATGTTTAAATTTTATGAATGGACTTTTTAAATTTTTATTTATTGAATATAAACGGACGATCCTCACTAGGATAAGTTATACCATAATGAAAAACTCAATATACCTAATAAAGATTTTAAATTCTGGTTGGCCCTGGGCTGTGCCTATCTCATGAAGCTCTTACCAGTCCTTCGGGTCCTCCTCGCTCACACTTTTTCCCAATATTCATCTATATTTTGGGCATGGTTCTAGCAAGACATTGGCACTTGGCTGAGAAATCCCAATATTCCCCCGTATTTTTGGACATGGTTTCCAACTCGATATTGGCACTTGAATGAGTGACATGAAGGATGAACTCTTGTCACTCTATTTAAGATACACTCTATTTATAATACACCTCATTAAAGATAGAAAAATTCGAAGTCCAAGGGTTTATCTTATAATGAGGTCCTGCATTGAATACTAAATATATTTAAGAAGATAGGCTAACTAGAGTTGGGCGGGATCGGGATCCCGGTCGGGATCGGGCGGGATTATCCCGTTTTTTTTGAATCCCGATCCCGATTTTTCTGATCCCGAACCCGAAAGACAAATCCCGATCCCGGTTTTGGCCGATCCCGATCCCGAGCCGGGATCGGGACCGGGATCGGGATTAGCAATCGGATCCCGATGAAATCGGGATTTTATAAATTAATGAAAATATAAATTAATGAGCTGAAAAGAAAGCAATTTGGCTTCTACGCCATCCAAAATTTTCAAAATTTTCGCCTGCGGCGCTAAAAATGAAGATTTTGGCTTGAGAATCTTCGAAATTTTTCAAAATTTTTGCCTCCGGCGGTGAATAAGAAGAGACTCATTTATAAACTATCGACGGAATGGATTTGAACAGATATAATGGATATCCTAGATGTCCATCTAATCCCAATATCTCATTAATCAACGATATCCCTCTTAATCCATCAGAATCACCTTATCGTTAATACTTTATCCCTCCTTCTTAATCCCTGATACGCCAAGAACAAATGCGCGCTGGGACTTAAAATGAATATTTCAGCACAGCAGATGAAAATTATGGAATTATATTGAGGTATATGCAATGTAAATAAAAATTTAAATTTTGAAAATTTTTTTAAACTAAATCCCGATCCCGATTTTTCAATCCCGATCCCGAGTCGGGATCGGGACCGGGATCATTATTCCGAATCCCGATCCCGATTTCGTCCAATCCCGATCCCGTAGTCGGGATCGGGACCGGGATCGGGATCATCATTCCAAAATCCCGATCCCGATTTTACGTCGGGATCCCGATCCCGCCCAACTCTAAGGCTAACCAAAGAATCCTTGATAGCGTCAATAAGCCCTAATCCATGATACCAACCTTAATAATTTAATTAATTTAAAGAAAATCTCTTTTAAATTTCTCACCATAATAACGATTAAGACAAATAATATCGAATAAATTAAACTAAAAAAATTCAAAAAATTATTATATTATCATTTTATTTACAATTTTTCTATAAGACAAATACCCAAATACAGCAGTAATTGGTCTAGTAGGGTCCAAATGGCGAGTTAAAATAGTTAAATCACTAAAAATTTTAGGAAAATTTAATTAAAGTTACCTAAAATATTCAAAAGAAGCGTCTCCTTTAATTAAAGGCTCGTTAGCTAAAGACCAAGCAATTACTGAAGGATGGTTTTTATCTCGATTGATCATCTCGGTAATCATTCTTGCGTGTAATTTTGCCAATGTTTTGTCAAAATTTCTGGGGAATAATTTAATTATTTTGAATTGTCTAGATTTAAATGATAAATTATCACGTATAATCACTAAACAAGGAATATTGAGGAAAAAAGTGATTATTTCAATTCTAATCCGCTTGTCTTGTAAGTGAGCCAGGACCGGTCCATTACGTAATCCTGAGGTTTAGCTATCACTTTTTGACAGCAAATCACTCAATCCATAGATTGTTCACTTTCTAGATCTTCCTAGAATTAGTTTTCGACATTATGTAGTAGTGACACTTCTCAGCTATTGCTTCACTCTAACAGTTCAGCTCTCGCTTTACTCTTAAAGTTTCTCGAGTGACATAAAAACTCTATCCTAGTGTTTGACATCATCTTTGTTTAACCCGATCCGACCCCAAAAGACTTAACCCCGGAAAAAAACTCAAACAATATCTGACTCCAAATTCTTCAACACATTTGGTCATGGGCTATATTCCTACCTTAATCCCACGGCAGACACTTCAGTAATAACAACAATTCCCCTTCTATCAGCTTCATAGGCTCTTTCTTCACTATAAGGGTAATGTGATGTTCTATAACAATTAGCATTAAGCCATTCAAAAATATTTAAATCTTTAATCATTACAGAACGGTCAAAGCCTCTTCCATGAACCTTTTATGTTGAAGATTAAAAAATATTTTGAAAAAAAAACTTCAAAATCTTCATGCATTCCAAACCCAAAACAATAAAAATGTTTATTATTAATTAAAATTAGACCATCTTCTATGGATACAGAACGAAATCCAAAGGTTTCTAAAAACATTTTTTAAGTTAAAATTTTTATTCAGACCTCTATAAACGTCTAACAAAATTCCATTATTTTCTGAGAATAATTTAACCTGAAAATATTTTTGTTTAAAGATTATTATTAAGTTCTTTTTAAATAATTCAGTGAAGTTCTTGGCATTATTATGATTAAAACTGGAACGCATTGGAAGCGTGCAACTCTCGCAAAGTTAAACTCTTGTAGTGAACACCATCGATAAGGATTTCTCATATTTCTCATCACTCTATATAAACTCAATCTAAGGTTCATCTAAGATCCAAGGTCCAGCCAATCGAATGTACCTACATTCCAACTTTATACAGCAAACGTTTATTTAACCAATGATTTTTTATAACCACTGATCGATGGTATTCATTTATGCTTTATTTGTTAGGCTGTGAGGATACTTAGCCTACAAGCATTATATAAATTTAGATACCTCAGCTATATAAAGATTAGGTTTTCCCATTCCTCTAGGCCACCATAAATTAGCTTTCTCTAATTTAGTTTCATTGTTTAGCCCTTCCATTAAAGCAACAATTTTATTCCCATAAGAAATTGTAACAATTATTTTTGGTAAAATTTGTAATTTTTCATTAATTTCAATTGAATAGGATAAATTTCCTTTATTTAAATTTTTTTTCAAAAATCTCTCTAAATAAACCATAACAATCAGCAATTAATTTAATATCATTAATAAATATTTGAGGCAAATGCCAAATTTGAACAGGTCTCAAAATACTCGCATAATTGAAAAAATCAAAGTTTGGAGTCTGCTGGATTATTTTATTACCAGATGATCTTGAAAAACTTTTTTTAATGGCCATTTAATTTTAAGGAAATATTTCAAGCAGAACCCCCGGTCTATTGTGGTTACTCTACTTGAGGGCCCTTAACTCATAGCAGATATATCTAATCATGACAATTTTGACATCATTCGATGCACTTTTTCGAGCTGCATCGAATGGTATCAAAATCTTCCTTCGATGACTTTTCTAAACTTAGTTATGATTTTTCAAATGACTGTGGTCGTGTGCTAGCTATGGTCGAGTAGTAAACTTTCAAAATATTTTTTAAAAATTCCTCACAAATTTATAATATTAAATTCGCCAGGTGGAATAGTATAACTCGAAAGCGTATTGTTTACAGCAACTGTAATTAAATTTGGAAAATTTTGTATTAATTCCAGTTCAAATTGGAAAGGTAAATGTCCGCCTACATGCCTTCCAATTTCTTTACCATTTAAATACTTGGGAAAATTTTTATTTTTTCCAAAAATTTTTTTAATTTTACCACTATAGCAAAATACTGAACACTTCCAAAATGTAAAAATGATCGAGGACGATTATTTTGATTATTAATTAAGGTACTAGGTAGCCAATAATGGCGTTGGTACCAAACCCACCCAACATGATTTTGTAGATCCCTTTCGAATGATAAATCGTTGTAAGCTGCAGGAACGGGTATTTTAGTAGCATTCTGATTTTTAGTGAAAAAATTTTTAATTTTTAAATTTATTATGTAGGTTAATTCAGATATAAATAAATTAGCAAAGGCTGGTCTACAACACGGATTCACCAACATACCGTTCCCTAAGACGGGGAGACGAAACCTAAGAGGAAGAAAACCTAAGAGGGACCAACCATAATTAGAAAGCTTGGAGAGAAAGGTGTATTTAAAAATTTAAACAATTTTTTAGAATATAAACACCATTTTTGGTTTGGTTAACTGTCAATGAGCAACTTTAATATTACTAATTTTTATTAATATTACTAATTATTAATATTACTAATCACTAATTTTTCATATAAATTTACCTCAAATTTAAAGCTCAAATCCATTTCTGCCCAATTATTAATAATACCAATTCCTTCACTATTTGCCGGTTCTCGAACAAATGTCCACAAACCATCTAGAGATTCTAACAAACGAATTTCGTTTTGCTATTGGTGAATGAAAAATTCTTTAGAGGAACAGATTGTGAAAATGAATAATATAAGCTCAACAATACACTGGATCCATAACAGGTGTTGAACGCGTCGATCCCTTTTTCACCTTTTAAAGATCCAGGATGAACAGGGGAATTTTCCCGGTTTCAGGTCCTCCCCTGTTCATTAGCACTTGGGGCTGGGAACTAAAGCCCGGATGGAGGGGTAGGTAAGTATTATTTCGATGGATATCGAAACCGAATATCGAAAAATATCTAAAAATATCGTATTGAGCCAGAAAACACCCGATCCGAGTGACAATGTAAACGATATATAGACAAAATAATTCATCTACCTGCCCAAATAAAATTGCAAAACTAAAATAATTTGTTTGAAATACCAATGAAGCAACAATATTATAAAATATATTTTTACATATATCCGTATAAATTATTTTCATATTTTGGGGATTTTAGAGAATACCTAAAAATTAAGTAACTTTTTATTTGTTCAAATGATACTTTAAAAAATTTTTGACAATAAAAAATTTTTTTATCAACAGACAAACGGGTTTTAAATTTAAAAAAGGTGATATTAAAATTAAGAACTTGTGTAAAAACTGCAAGTATGTTTAAAAAAATTATTTATTTATTTTTACTATTTATTTGTTTATTTGGAGACGAATAATTAATTATAACTATGTATATCAATAAAATATTTGTTTATTGCTTTCAAGGCTATCCAATAATTCATAAAAAATTATATTTTATCATACATAATAAAAAATCTTTAATATTATTTTATATTTTTTATAAAAAAATTATTTTTAATAATTTATTTGAACTAATAGTTAAATTAAAGTAGTGTAGCTCCCCGCACCTTCGGGGTTAGGTTTGGGGTCTTTACCAAAAAATCGTGGAGGTACGGGTCGGTGTACGAGGGACAGGGAACTACCCTACATTAAAGTGAGGATAATGACTCTTGTTACCGAGTCTAGACTCACAACTTTTATTGTGAGGTTTTTTCGTGTGCTTCCGTAGGATTATAATTATACAATTATCCCCGTCAACAAAATTTGCTTGCATCCCTAGTAGGGTAACTGATCAAAATATTGAAATCTGGATCTAAGCTCTAGTAAAGAAGAAAAAATAGAGATTAACATGAACCATTATTAACAATTTCAAAATTTAATGGTTTACCCAAAAATTAATTTATTTTTAAATTATTTATCCATTAAATAATTGAAAATAAAACAAATTAAAATCCAATAAAAATCTCGAACAATTGTTATATTTTATTTTAAACTTCCAAAGAAAGTCTATTTTAAAATTTATTTCTTTACATTATTTTAAATGACTCAACATTAAAGTTTATTTTTCTCCTTTAAAAACAAGTTTTGGAAAATATTTCCTTTTTTTATTAAATTTAATAATTACCAAATAAATTTATTTTTTAATTTAACTATAAGAAAAAAACAAAGTATTAATTAATTATTTATTTAACGCCCCATTTTAATTAATTACTTTTATTCATTTTTTATTGAATAAATAAATATAAAAGCATATATAGAAATTCAGTAGAACCTTTATAAAATAAAAATTTATTTAATTTTTCAAATACAAAAAAATTTTTATACAGTGGAATCCCTCTAAATACTTATGTTTAGAGACGAACTGGGAGTGTCGTAAGAGAATCGAGGTTTCGAAGAAATCTCGCTCCATAACCGAGATTTTCGATTGAGATCTAGTTACGGTTCCGTCTTTAATTATCTTGCCCTCAAGAGCGAATGTCTTCTATTTAAGGCACATCTCATTTTTAAGAAAATACCCTTTCTGATTAATTTTTTTTAAATTTCAGCGTTAAAATATTAAAAAAATTAAATAACGTAATGATAAAAATCGCTGTTTTCTTAACCTTTATCTTTTGCATTATTAAAATAAATTCGGCAATAGAAAATGGAAAATCTGTAGCTGTTGGTTTGTCTATTAAAAATTTCATATGATTAAATAATTTTTTCAAGATGATTTTTCTACTTTAATACGTGCTAAGCGTTCATGGCCTTCTGATGTGCCTGGACTAGAGGATTGTTTTGGAAAATATAAGTAAGTTACCAGATAATTATGATCAGTTTTTTATTGATAAAATAAATATTAATAATTATTATTAAACCAAAAAACTCAGGTATGACGATTGTAAACACCGGATGGAATGTTGCGAGAAGCACCATTCAACAAGCTGTACATGTTAAAAGACAATTATGATTTAAAAGAACAGCATTGAGTCAACTTTTTAACTGCTTGATGTAACAAACTTTTATAAAAAATTTTTCAATAATAAAATTTTTTTTCGGGGTTTCCTAAATTAAATAAAAATATTTTTAATTTAATCAAACATATGGGAGCAAAAACATAATTCAAAAAAAATTTTTTTTTAATTTATGATTTTAAAGCCAACCTCAAGTCCAAACATAACAAAATTTAATAAAAATAAAGGTTGGGGGAAAATAATGCCCTAAAATAGGGTTTAGAATGCGACGAGATCTCGAACAAAAACCATGGTTATCGAGAGACTTTTCGAAAAAGTAATTTCGATAAGGAGGAGAAATAAACCCACAGGAGCTTAAAATATTTCTTTATAATTTTTATTTCATTAGTAATTTGGAATTAAAGTATTTTGCTATAAAACAATTCTTTTACTTTAAATGCCAAACGTTGAGGAGCTTAAGTTTATCCGCTTAATATAAAAATATTTTTTGAATAATAAAAATTTTGTCAATTCTCTAAATTATTTTTAAAATTTAATTATAAATTTATGAGCAAAAACAAAAAAATTTTTCAAACATATGTTGGTACAACAACACTCGGTTCTCTTGATTTTTTCCCGGTAAAAATACTTGAGATCAAACTTGACAAAGATTCAAAGCTGGCAAGTGAGCCAATGTCAATAAATCGAATATAGCCTAGATCTCTTGGTGCATAGCTGAAAATTTTTTTTTTGAAATTTTATATACCCCATATTATTTTTAAATTTCTTACGCTCCCCGCCAAACAATAAATTGGTGAAGTAATGCAGTTGTTGTCGAATCATTTTTATTTTTTCCAGAGGTCTTTCTTTGTCCATATTTTTGCTGTAATACGTGGGCACATCTCATCAAGTCTGGTACCCTAACCATTTTTCCTCCGACGTTGACTAAAGCAAAACGAGCGCCAGAAATTGCACGACCAAAGTAGTGAATCTGTGAGGGGGAATTTGATAATTACCTAGCTGTTATATACAGAATTTATCTGTTTATATTTGGATCCCTCCCCCCTGCCCCGCCCAGTCAATAGTAGGGATAGGGAAAAGTTAAAATTTGAAATTCTTCTGGCTAACCTTTTCGATGTATTCAATGCCAACTAGGTCTATGCACATTGTAGTTATAGCAAGTCCAACCTTAAGAAATTTTATAATTAAAAAATTTTCTGAGAGGAAAAATGGTCCAATTAGAGATCGGATTGAGACGAAATCTCAGTTATCGAGAATCGGGATTTCTCTTTATATGGGTCTCAAACTCTCCCTGTCCCGTCTTCTGTCTTAATACAATTTTCTATGTATAACCGACCACGATGTAGAAAAGGTCAATAATATAAAATTCTCGTTTTGTAGGAACCAAATCGCCAAATCCAACTGTTGTCATTGTTATAAAAGAGTAATAAAAACCATCAAATAATGCCCAGTTTTCCCAGCTTGCCAAGAGAAGGGCTCTAAAATTAAGTGATTGAAATAAGAAATCAGAAATTATAAGAATTCAGAGAAATACAAAATCAGAATCTAAGAGCATTTCTTTAAGAGAACACAAAATCAGAATTTACAAAAATCAGAATTTTTCCGTAAAACAGAATATCAAAATTTTTCAGTAAAACACAAAATTAGAATTTCTCAGTAAAGACGCTAGATCATTTTCCAAATCACAAAATCAGAATTTTTCCTCTAAACTCGATATCAGAACTTTTCCATAAAATACATAATCAGAATTTTTCAGTAAAACACATTTTAATTATTCATTTAATTTTAATAATTTTAATTATATGTAGTTACCCTATGCTCATATAACCTATCAGAATTGCAGCAATTAAGGTTATCGGGATATGGACGTTATCTAATCCAAGTTCGTGTAGTTGTGCTCGCAGCATACTTCTCTGCGGAGAGGAAGCTGAGGCAAGTTCTGCTGCCCCAGAAGATAAAGGCTGTTGTTGCTGTTGTAATAAACGGTCTCTAAACCGATGTTTTGCCCTCGCATAACGAGTATATAGCCAAACTATTTGTTCAGAGAGGAACTTGAAAAAAAATTTTTTTGGGAAAATAACGTTAATGTACAAACTTTTCCAATGTCAGTCACTGTAATTAAAATTAATGGAACACCAAAGAGTGCATAAAATATACAGAACATCCGACCAAGGCTGGTTACAGGCACTAAATTACCATAGCCGATAGTTGTTAGAAGGGTCGATGTGAAGAAAATTGCCTAAGAATTTCTGAATATTTCCGGAAAAAAAAAAAATTTAATTTTAATATTCTTAATTTCCGGAAAATACAAAAAATTCTGATTTATTTTCCCAACGTTGAGAAAGAGTTTAGCAAAAGTTTAGACACCGTTCAGGGGTACACTCCAATTTACCTCGAGCCCAACTTACCGCAGAGCTATAATTTCGTTCAAAATGGGCGAATCCGTGACGACCTTGCATGGTTTGTTTCAGCTCATCGAGACGTTTCGAACCATACCAGGGTCCCGGATTCGAGAATTCTGAACGAAGTTATGGCTCTGCAGTAAGTTTAGCCACCGGGCAGGATTGAACCTGCTACCTTTAGACGATTATTGCTAAGCGCTATCGCTCACCACATACAGGAGCTCTACAACTGAGCTACCGGGGCATCGACTAGTACTTCCTCTTTTATCCCTTTAGATCGTTTAATTTTTTAAATGCTCTAGGTGAATCATCCTTACAGTTGTCATACTCCATGTCCCCTGTGTTACATTGACATTTTCACTTTGTAACAGAGACAGTCCAACATAGTGTGTATCAAATGCTTCAAACAGAATACGACTAATGTTATCAACCCTTTCCAACGCGATTTGTTCCAACTCTTCCTCAGAATAATTTTCATCATTTATTTTTATCCAAAGATATTCCAACATATCATTCCTTTCTTTTTCTATTAATTCCATTGTCTAATTTATTTGAAAAAAATTTTTAGAAAATTTTTTTTGAGAAAAAATAAAATTTACATCTCGCCTAATATCCATCTCGTTTGGACTCTCCAAATGATAAAAAATAAAAGCCCCTCCAACGACATAAAATAAAGATAGCAAAATAAGTCCAATGTGTGGAAGAACGCTTTAAAATTATTAAAATTTATTTTATTTCTTAGTAGGGCCTGATAATAAATTAAATTTAAAATTACATACATCCGCGCATATTTTCTCCACACAGGCATATGCTAAAATAAAAATTTCGAATTAATAAAATTTTTTTAAATTTTCTAGACAGCGCTCTTAACCTTGCTGTCACACCTTTATTATGTAGAACCTCCTGAAAAAATTTTTGAGGATTGCTCCGTTCGATCTTGGGGCTTAGCTCGGTCTCTAATGGAGGCTTGGTCTCTAATAAAAAATAAAAGCCCTTTCATAAAACTTTTTTTAATATTCTGGATATCGGTTCTACGAGAATTTTTGGGTATCTGGGATCGAGCAGATAGAATCGAACAACCTAACAGGAAAATTCTGTGCTTTGTTCTTCTGCTCGGTTCTACAACAACTCTATTAATATTACTAAAAACAGACCTTTGAATCTATTTTTAAATCTGCTACATTTTTTGAAATAACATCTCTCGGAATAAAAGGCAAATTTTGGACAAATTCGGGACGTTGTAAAAACATTTTTTTGTTTTACAATTTTTTTAAACAAAAAGTTTTGACTTTTTTGGCCAAGTTCTTAAGCTATTTGACGCCTTTTCCTTCTTAAAAAATTTTTTTTCCTATTTTTATTACCCCTAGGGAATAATATTTTTACTTTAACAAAATATAAAAAATAAATGTGTTACAGCAAGGGTGGTCTTTTTTGAATTTTTTGGAGTTTGGAGGAGGCATTCCCTATGCTTTAAGATGGGTTACTTAGATTTGCTCATTTTTACTTTAATTATTTTAATCTGTTATTCAAAACAACCTCCTCTTTCTCATCATTTTCTCGCCCAATTAAAGCCCATGGATTAAGCAGCTCTTCATTTTCTTGTAAAATTTCATTACTGCTAATACTGCTATACTCATCGGAATTAATTTTCCTTTGTTGTTTTTCGTAAAGCATTTTTATTTTTAAAATGAATTTTAATGTTATTTAAGCAAAAAGAACCTCAATATAAGATACACCAAATAACAGATACACCTCTATTTACTATACGATTTTTTAAAAATTTGGTTGGACACTAGGGCAGGGACTAGGTCACTAGGTTAGGGAGGCTCCTCGAAGCTTCATAACTCGGAATATTTTGACCGAAACCCGATCCGGCTTTTTTCTCATCCATTGATATCTATCCACTAGGATGAGATGTTTAATGTTAAGCTAATTAATAATTTTTTAAAGATTTTTTATTTTAGAAACACATCATAAAATAAAATTAGGCCTTAAGAGGGTATCTTATAGCGTTGGGGTTTTGGATTCGGGTCGGCGTTCGAGTCATTTTTTCGAGCTTCATTTTTTCGGGCCGGCCTGACCTCTCTTTTTCGGGCCAAAATTAATGCCCGACTCGATCTTTCGGGCCGGCCGGATCGGGCCCCAAACCCTAGTATCTTATAGTGATGTCTGATTATTAGGGATGGGATTTATATGGACTATCAATCGAAAAATATGGACATATAATATGGACTAAAAATCTCAAAATATGGACTGAAATATGGACTAAAATCCAAAATATGGATCAAATATGGACCGAAAAATGAAAATTTTTGATGGAAAAATGAATTTTTACAAATAAATAATTTGATTTTGGTCATTTTAAGTGTTTTCTAAAGGGTTTTTGTCAATTAAAGGTACATTTAAAGTGTTTCCCAGGTTGTTCAGAAAATTTTTTCGAAAAATTTTTACCAAAAATTTTTTTTTAATTTTTTTTTCAAAAATTTTTTCTTAATTTTCTCAAAAAAATTTTTTTTTCTGACAAAAAAATACCAAAATTTGAAAATTTTGACCAATTTTTGCCAAAATTTTCAAAATTTTGGCCAATTTTTGGCAAAATTTTACAAAAAATGACGAAATATGGATAAAATATGGAAATATGGACGGAAAGCCAAAATATGGAAAAATATGGAAAATATGGATTGATAACTCATTATCGGTCTTATCAACATATGCTAAAACAACGTTTTTCGTGCGTTTCACGACCCAACTAGGCCAGGAAAAAAATATGGAAATCCATATAAATCCCATCCCTACTGATTATGTTAAAATTAAAATAAAATAAATTTAAAATTAAAAAATATTTTTTTTAATTTTTTAGTAAAATAAAATGGAAAATAAAATGGACGAAGATAATTTTGAAAAAAAAAATTTCCAAAAATTTATTTCTTTGTTTTACTAGCAATTTTTTTAAATTAGTAAAAGCAGTAAAAGTGTAATTTAATGTATTTTGTAATTGAATTGTTTTAACTACATATTTTTGCCATTAGAAAAAATAAACCTTTTACCCAAATTCTTTTTTTAATTCTCACGGGAATTTCTTTTTTTTTCAACTCTTTTTAAGAACAACAGAAAATGCCAGGATGGCGTAAAAGTAAATTTAGAGAAGAAATTTATATATTCTTTTTTATCCACCAATTTAAGTAATTTCCTTTTGGGCCAAACTAGCGAAATTAGAAAAAAATCAGATGGATGAGAAGAAAAATTTTATCAAAGATTTATTTCTTATAAGGTGATTATAGTAGAAAGATGCCTATATTTATTTAATTATATGGATATAGTGTAGTGCACCGGTGGTAAAAGTTTGGGACGTGACATGTCATTAGATTCGACTCGACGAGCTGAGACGAACGGTATCACTCACGACTTTAGGAAATTATTGTGGACTGAGTTATAGGTCCCGAAAAATTGAAAAATCATAGGGGGAATAAGCTCGGCTCGGCTCATTTGAAAGATCTCGTCGAGCTGAGTCTATAGTAAAGAGATGCCTATTTAATTATATATATTAAATACCTATATTTATTTGATATAACTTGGAATATTTTTTCAAACTCCTATTAATTAGCATTCAGTCAAACCACCTGCTTAAATTAGGGTAGCAACCCGACCCCGAAAACGCCGACCCCAGTCCCGACGGATTTTTTAAAGCAAAAACCCCGACCCGAACCCTGAATTACCCCGGCAATTCTTGATCCCAGACACATCCGACTTTGAATGGCCGGATTGCTACCAAGTTTCAAATTATAAATAAAAGCTGAGCCAAAATGAGAGAGGTCCACACTGCTGAGCCAAAATTTTGATCCAAAAGTTGAGCCAAAATTTTTTTTCAATATGAATCTCAAATGCCATCCCCAATTCTTCTTTGATTTTATATTTTTAAATTTTTTGCTGCCTCTAAAAATCTATCAGAGTTACTTGAAAAAAGGGCACGATAGATACCTAGGTATCCTATTTTTATAAACTCCTCCCCATCAATAAAACATTAAGCAAATATGAAGCAATAAATAACACACTCTCATTTATTAAAAAAAATTAAAAATTGAATTTTTAAATATTTAAAATAAAAAAGCAAAAAATCTAAAAATATTAAAAATATTTTTAAATAAAAACCAGCTGAAGGGTGAGTAGCCAGGGACGCGCGTGGAAGCCCGAGGCTTTAA
This sequence comes from Meloidogyne enterolobii, assembly GCA_963681835.1. NCBI lineage: Eukaryota > Metazoa > Nematoda > Chromadorea > Rhabditida > Meloidogynidae > Meloidogyne > Meloidogyne enterolobii. The sequence goes on from CAVMJV010000099.1 coordinate 730,625, forward strand.
AAGCGCTAGAATAGTTTTTTGCTTGGCGGGTTACATGAAATGTGTTGCATTTTTGAGGCCTCCGACCCCATTTTCGAAGGCACCGTTCAGAAGGATATTGTGCCTTTGGGTAGCTGTGGTGCTTTTGGCAACTGTGATGCGTTGTCGCGGGGCGTTTGGAGGACTTCGGCCCCAAACACAGCGTTCAAAAGGATACTGTGCCTTCGCGTAGCTGTGAAGCTTTTGGCAACTGTGGTGCCAGAAAACAGGTGCCCAAACGCCCTAGAGATTAATTATTCAAGAGGGGGTAATTATTTGAGCATCTAAGTTGGGGGAGGGGGGCTACAATGCAAATAGTATCAAAAAAAGTTTTCCGGTTTTAAAATTTATGATATAAACGGCTAATTTTGGCTCGAGTTGCCATTAATGAATATTGCTATAGATGCTAAAATATACAATTGATGCAAAAGATTATTACTTATGTCCTACAAATAAAAAACCTGAGTAAAATGAGTGATATAAAAGATAATAGAGAGTCCATTGTAATAACGAAGTTGCTCAAATAATTACTCTCTTGAATAATTACTCTCTCTAGCCAGTAGTTGAAGCAATCATTACCCCCTTAAAAAATGATTAGACTTTCTAAATAGCCCTCTATATTAATTATCCTCTTCAGTGAGGGTTTCAAGCAGAAATTACCCAGGGTAATTATTCGAGAATATACGATAATTGCCTTTGCAACTATAATTAAAAGTAAATTATTTTATTTTATTTGCTAAAAGTCTATTAAATGTTTTATTTATTTAGAATTGGTCGATTAAAAGTCTATAGACGCCAATTCTCGCCCACCACCATCTCCCTTTCAGAGCTCTCGAAATTTCGTTCCGATTCTAAATAAAGAAGCGGTAAACATGATTACCGGATGAAAGAGCTAAAAGAGACAAATCGAAATTTCGAACAGCCCTGATCACGTCTATCTACCCTCTCCCTATCCTTAATAGAGTGACATGAAAAGGAAAGGCGGCTTAAATTAAAATAAAAAAGCCAGCATAATTCACGTGAAAAATTATCATATGCCCTCGCCCAATGTTTTATTTAGAAATTTAAGAGCTCCTCCCTTTTTTCTTTCTCTTTATTTACCTTTTATTTTTAGCTTTTCCTTAATTATTTTTAAATATTTTTTTTCTTAATTATTTTTTCTTAAATTTTTATTTTAAATTAATTTTTAATATAATTTAGTTTTATAAATAAAACATTAAAAAAATAAAAAATTTAAAAATATTTTTTAAATAAAAATTGAAAATGAATATTTCTATATTTATTTTCCTTTTTATTTGTTCGTTTCATCATCATATTTACGGGGCTGATAAAGGTAAAAATTTATTTTTTAAATTTTAAACCTTTATATATTCATGACTAGCGGTTTATCATCATTAGTAAGGTTTCCCTGTGTCACTTAATTAGCAAAAAATATGACATGGACATCGGCATCTAATAAGATGGCTTACAATGTTAGCGGATTTAAGGGAGGAGCCCTGTATTGAAGATATGCCCAACACAATTCTTCATGATTAACGAAATAAAAATTATTAAATAAATTTAGAGAAATAAAAATATTAAAATTAAGGAAAAGGTAAAATGCCCGGATATGATAATCCTCCTAAAGAGGTTTCCAGTCCCGAAGAGATGTTCAACCCTGAAGAGTTTTATCCTGAAGAAGAATCTTCACCTGAAGAAAATTCTGATTTTACTCTGACAGAACTATCCGTTTTGATTCGAATTTTAAAAACTGTTTCTATGGTAGATCTGAAAGATTTGAACGATTTGTCTAGTTTTATGAAAATTAAAACTGAAAATGTTTTGGATGGGATTTTTGGAAGATTTAATACCGATTTTGGGGGAAAATTTTTTAAAAATCTTAATGAGGTAAATTTATTGAATTGTCGATTTTCTTCAAATAGCGCTGCTGAAAGTACTACTTTTCAATCCTGCTCTAGAGGGCAGTACTAATAGAGGGGCAGCCTATCTGAGGAAATCCGGTATATCACTATAAATATCTTTCTGAGGAAATTGTTTCTATTTATCATAACTCACTATACATATATAGTAAAGCATCTGGGCTATAGCTATTTCTCTCCTTCAGCTAGTGCAAAAGGTTAATCGGCGGCTGGTAGCGAACCAGCACTTCAGTAGACCGGACTGATTTTTCATCAATTACACCACGCCGCCTACTGCACAGACTTAGGAAATTAATAGCTATATGCTTTCTATACTTGGGACTGAAAAATAATATATAGAATTTAGGTATCTTAAACAGGGGGTATTGCTTGGCAGTGATATCTAAAGTTCGGTTTTAAATTTATTTTTTAAAGATTATCGACTACCATTCGAATAACTATGAAACAGACATTGAAATGTCACGAAGAAACGAAAAATTCATTTTTAAAAAATTATCGAAACTCCGTTTAGAAACGACGGTAGAAGAATTTGCGGAATTTTTATATAATTGGGGAATTATGCCATTGCCTGAGAATACAAGCTTTGATGAGCTGAAACAAGATAACCGTTTGCAAGCATTTGTAATTAATGATGAAAGAATTAAATATGGGTTGCTACACTTGAAGACTAATAGGTTTTGAAATCATAATTTTTTGTCTATTGCATTTTAACATACCTAAATCCTATTTAATTATCGTTAACATAGTTATGTCTAATTGTAGAATGTCTAGACATAGCTTTCTAAATTTAACAACGATTTGTTTAATAAAAATAAGGATAATTTAAATCCTCTCGAAATCTCCTCTATACACGAAATCTCCTCTATACACACTCCTTTAGCTAGTGCAAAAGGTTATTCGGCAGCTGGGAGCGAACCAGCATCTTCAGTAGACCGGACTGATGTGTTAGCCATTACACCACGCCGTCTACTGCACAGCCTTAGGAAATTAATAGCTATATGCTTTACAACATCTCTTGACGATATTTCCTCGAATTAACCTTAATCCCACCAAATTTCAAGATATCCATATCCAGTCATATCACAGTTACATATTTGGGTCTCTCGATAAACATTTCTTCGCTTTTTTGCGAACTTTGGAAAATTTTGGAAAAATCTTAAGTGGTAACTTGCTTCAAAAATTTCGGAACTCGGAATGAAAAAACGCCAAAGTTCAATAACATAATTTTATTTCCCTAACACTTCGATTTAGAATGGTTTTTTGAAAATATTTCTGAAAATTTAGATAAAATTAATTGAAAATATTTTAGCGAGATGTTCGAACATTTATTCAAACTTTGTAAAGACAACATTAATATAGACAAAAAATTTTATGTTTTTTGGCACCTATTTCTTTATGTTCGGATGCTTATTAGAAATTTTGTTCAATTTCATAATGCAAACAAACATTATAATGAAGAATTGGATGAACGAGCAAAGAAAACAAATCTCTAGTACCTACATATACATATTTTTTAAAAATTATTTTTTAAATCATGGGCATGCCCTCTTCGCATGCCCTCTTTGCCGAACGTTCATCTTCCTCATTTAAAAACAAAATTTCAGAATTTAAACAAAAATTTAAGAAAATTGGCCCAAAATCTAAAAATTTCAGAAAATTTATAGGAATTCCTTCCATTTAGAAATTCCATCCTTTCCTTTCTAATAAGGAGGCTTCTTAAATTTATTTTATAAAATTTAGCGAGGAAGTTTCGATTCGAAGTTATATGGAACATTATGATATTTTTGAAATAAAGGCAAATGAATTTCAGCATATATTTAATCAAATGTATCCACACAAACGATTAAATCTTCAATTTGCTGAATCAACCTATGGCATAATCATTTATAATGAAATCTCTCCTGATATGTCCATCGAAGTTCATCCTACAATGGAAGATCTTTGGCCATTAATTTACACCAATCTAAAAGGTCAATAGAATTTTTGTTTAAGTTGGATCTTACTTTTATATCAAACCTTAAATTGGATCTAAATCTTTAAATGGCTGCCTGAGTAAAATAATAGGATAGTAAAGCAGCTGGGCTATGCTATTTCTCTCCTTTAGCAAGTGCAAAAGGTTATTCGGCGGCTGGGAGCGAACCAGCATCTTCAGTAGACCGGACTGATGTGTTAGCCATTACACCACGCCGCCTACTGCACAGCCTTAGGAAATTAATAGCTATATGCTTTACACCTCCATCCCCAGGGAAGACTGTCCCTAGTCTTCTTATCTGCCCTCTTCCCGCTTTTTCTCTCACCTGCGGGGTAGCTTAATCATCGCCTTCTCTGGCGGAATTTCCTTTCTCTAACCCAGGGCCTATGGGATGGATCGTCATTCGTTCAGCGTTCGCTGAACCATCCGGTGCTACCAGTAAAGCAGCTGGGCTATAGCTATTTCTCTCCTTTAGCAAGTGCAAAAGGTTATTCGGCGGCTGGGAGCGAACCAGCATCTTCAGTAGACCGGACTGATGTGTTAGCCATTACACCACGTCTACTGCTCAGCCTTAGGAAATTAATAGCTATATGCTTTACAGGATAATAGTAGCTAACAGTAAAGCCCTGCTGGGCTTTTGTTATTTCTCCTTCAGATAACGCATGGAATCTATATTAGAAATTAAGGTTGTCTGATAGCTGAAAATCTTCGGATATCCGGATCCGATATCCGAACCAAAAATTTCCGTATATCCAATCTTTTTTCGGATATAAGGATCCAACAACCTTAGTATGAGAAATATCAGGTAGAAATAGTAGAAATAGATCGTTATCCCGTTTATAATTAAACTCCTCAGCTACTGCAACTGGTTATTCGGGGCTGGGGCTGATTCATGACAACACGTCCCCTACTTCATAGCCTTAGTGATTAAATAGCTAAATATATACTTTAAATTGTTCTGATAAAGAGTTTTGTTTAATTACTTAAGGTGATATTGCTCATTGGACTGGACAAGATTGTTACAATTTATCTGCAAGTACGCTTGATCCAAACACCCACCAGCCAACATATCCATTTTATTCATTTTTCTATTATGTGGATGATTTGTCTAAAGATATGTTGGATCATTTAATTTTGAATGAATTGGCTGGACAAGTTATACTGAGCAAACAATATCTCGATGAAGAGATTATTGAATTACTTCCTGTTCAGAAACATGGTCAAATGCCTGATCAAGTTCCTCCTCATTTTCATGGAGAACTTACTGAAAATGTAATATTTAATTTTTTAAATCTAATGGTTTATGGCACTTTATAGGTTTATAAAAGATGCCATTCTCGATTTGAAGAGATAGTACAAGCACATCAACCAAGACATGGACGTAGAGGACGAAGGACAGGAAGAAATCGTGGACACAATGGAGGAGGACGTGACTGAAAAGAGTCGCAAAGAATTTTTTCGGATTTTTTCCTTATTTTCTACAAAATATTGAGTATAAAATAAGCTAGTAAAATTAAAAATTTAAATCTCATAGTTGAGTTTACGGTTCCGTTATCCGGAACCGAAGAAACCCTGGATATCCGGAAATTTTCGGTTCGGATCCTATAATTAGGGAAAAAGGAATAAATCCTACTCAATGGCCGTTAAAAAATCCTGGCTTAGGGATCTTCAAAAATGGGTAGCTCGCAATCCACATGTCCGCAAAAGGCATTCTGCAGAATCGGTTAAAACAGAAAAACAAATACGAAATAGAGCCGACGAAGGCGAGATCTCGATCAAAAATCACAGTTGCCGAGATTATTTGGGATAACAAGGAAGGTACCTAATACTGACTTATTTTAACGCGATATTTTGTTTTGGTTGTTAACAAACTTTTTCTGTCCTTTATAGTTTTCAGGCTTTTATTTTTTAAACTACAAGAAACGAGGATTGAATAACAACTATATATTTGATTATTTATTAGTTTATAAAATTTTAGTTTAGTTTTTTTAAATTCATTGAACAAAAACAAATTTTGATATTTAAAGATTTTGATTTTGGATAAAGATTTGGGTATTTATTTTTTAACATTATTTAAATTGTGCTAGTAAACGATGATATTTAGACAAAAAATCTCTTGATAGATGAATAATTATATCTATACGAAAACGATAAAGTAGTGTTAATTTAACATTTTTAAAAATTAATCAAAAGTTAATTTATCTGTCCTTTATGAATTTTATTAATACAATAATTACTTTAACAAATATAATTTTAATTATATTATTTTATTGTTTAATAAAAGTCTATTAAATGTTTATTTATTTAGAATCAGTCGATTTAAACTCTATTGACGTCAATTCTTGCCCATCACCCCCCCCTATCAGAGCTAATCGAAATTTCGAATTTTTATTTCGGCCAGCACTGTTCCCTATCCCTAATTGATTGAGATAGAGGATATCAAATTAAATTAATGAAAAAACCTAACCTAATTACCGTAAAAGTTAATCAGATGAGCGTCCTAGTTTTAGAAATCTAGCTTGCCGATAGCAGGGAAAATCAGTTTTTTATATAATAATATATAAAACATCTCAAATATTATCACATACATTTTGTAACGTACGACGTACTTCTTAAACCAGGGCTCTCATTTGTACTTTATTTGAGAGTACAGTACTCTAAAATCGACCTCCGTACTCTCGAAATTGAATTTGTACTTTATTCAAAGTATGTACTCTAAAATCAACATTCTGGATTGAAAATGAAATTAGGGAAGGATTGGGCAAAAAAGTGAATTTTTTTGGCCTACGGCCTTAGAAATTCTCAAAATTTTCGCCTGCGGCGCTGAAAAAGGAAGAAATCTAGCTTCTTGGGTCTAAATTTCAAAAAATTTTCACCTGCGGCGCAAGAAATTGAAGAAATTTAGCTTAAGAACCTCAAAATTCTCAAAATTTTCGCCTGCGGCGCTGAAAAAGGAAGAAATTTGGCTTCTTGGGTGCCAAATTTAAAAAATTTTCGTCTGCGGCGCTAAAAATGGAAAAAATCTGTCTTAAGAACCCCGAAATTTCCCAAAATTTTCGCCTGCGGCGTTGAAAATGGACGTAAGAAAGTAGCTTGCTTGAGGTTAAGACTGTCAGGGCTTTACTTCTTGTGACAGCGAATTTTGACATGTCGTGTATGAAATGCACAAAATGCTCAGTGGAAACAAGAGATTATTAAAAAAATTCATTTAGGAGAGAAATATAAAAGATTTGAGGACAAATAAATATTTTCTAATTTAATTTTGAGTGTCCTTTAAATTTGGAAATTTTGTCCCTATGTACTCTAAAATCGAGATTTTTGTACTCTTGATTGGTATTTTGTCGATGAGAGCCCTGTCTTAAACCCTCCCTACAAAACACTCCTTTTTTCAAAATGTGGCCGTCAAATTCCAATTTTCTTCCACTTCTTTGCCTCAAAAATTTATCAGATTTATGCCAAAAAGAGTTTTTTTAAATTAATTTTATTTAAATTTTTATTTAAAATTTAACCGACAAACGGGATTGCCGGATGAAAGTGCAAAAGAAACAAATCGAAATTTCGAATATCCCTGATCAAGTTTATCCACTCCCTATCCCTAATTAATTGACTAATAAAAAAAGGCGGCTTAAATTAAAATAAAAAGCCAGCATAATTCACGTGAAAAATTATAATATGCCCTCGCCCAATGTTTTACTTTGAAATTTACTTAGGAGCTTCTCCCTTTTTGCTTTCTCTTTATTAACCTTTTATTTTTAGCTTTTCCTTAATTATTTTTAAATATTTTTTTCTTAAATTTTTATTTTAAATTAATTTTTAATTTAATTTTAGTTATTAAATAAACTTTAAAAAATATTTAAAAATATTTTTTTAAATAAAAATTGAAAATGAATATTTCTATATTTATTTTCTTTTTTATTTGTTCTAATTTTCTTCATCATATTTACGGGGCGGGAAATAAAGGTAATAAATTATTTTTAAGTTTTTTCTAAATTTCTAGCTTACGATTGTCTATGTAATTTAACTAAAATTTTACTACCAGGTTTTTCCATTAGTTTCGTTACGAAAATAATTTTTTGTCTTTGAATTAAACGTTTAATAATGAGAACAATAAAAATATTAAAATTAAGGAAAAGGTAAAATGCCCGAATATGAAAGTCCTCCTAAAGAGACAGACGAACCTCAAGAGACGTCCAAACCTCAAGAACCGCCCAGTTCTGATGACGAAGCTGAAGACGATCCTGTAGACACTTTTAATTTTTCCCTGACAGAATTATCTGTTTTGATTCGAGTTTTAAAAACTGTTTCTATGGAAGATTTGAAAGATTTGAACGATTTATCCAGTTTTATGAAAATTAAAACTGAAAATGTTCTGAGGGGGATTTATGGAAGATTTAATAATGAATTTGGGGAAAAATCTTTCAACAATCTTGAAGGGGTAATTTTTATTTAAAATAATTTATATTAAAATATCTTTATGAAAAAATTTTTAAACGGGCGGAACTTTATATGTAAATTAGGTCTGTAGGTAAAATATAGGTAATAATTTTTAAATGACCGAGTCGTCTTGAGGATTTAAATCTCTCAAGTCGGCTTTTCTCTAAAGTCGTCTTGAGCATGTAAACAGGTGACATGCCTCGAGTGGCGAGGAACCAGGGTCTAACTTTGCTCGTAAATTGGACTACCTACTTCTACTAGGGAAAAAATTCCCCGGCCCCCCCTCCCTCCCCGTAAAAATGAAAAAAAACTTTCCCCGTCCCTTCACCCTCCCTCCCTCCCCCCCCTCCCCCCGTCGGGGAACAAACCTACTTACTACCAATGAATATAAAAATCCTAGCACTACCGTTTCACATATGAGTGAATAAATAACCTTTGTAGCAGGGGTGGAGCTCGTCTTGTATCTCGTGTCTCGTATCTCGTGAAATCTCGTGTTTTTTAGAGGTCTCGTATCTCGTGTCTTGTATCTCGTGTTTTGTGACACGAGCTCCACCCATGCTTTGTAGTTAATTAAATTTAAAAGTTTTGGTAAATTTCTGATTTTTTAAATTTTTATTTAAAAAAAAGATTATCATCTACCATTCGCAAAATTATGAAACCGAAGTTGAAAAGCCACAAGAAAACGTGTATTTCATTTTTCAAAAATTATCACAACTCCGTTTAGAAGCTACGATAGAAAAATATGCAGAATTTTTAAATAATATGGGGATTTTGCCCATGCCTGATGATACAACTTTTGATGAGTTAAAAAATGATATTGACCGATTGAAATACTTTGCATATAATGATGATCAAGGAATTTACTATAGGATGCTACATTTGAATAGGTAGAATTCAATTATTGTTATTTTAACTTTGAATCTACATTATTGTTAACTCAGAACTATGTCTAAATCGTTGTCCAATGATTCAGTAGTTGTCAAGTAGATTAAGTAGAAATTAGAGATCGTCACGGGACGAGATTTTACAGAATCCCGTCCCGGAATCCAGGGTCTTTCGCGGTAAACGGGATTACCGGGATTCCTGGATTAATCCCGCGGGATCCCGTCCCGGTTCAATTTTGAAACGTAATCCCGTTCCGGGATCCCGGGAATGCGATATTATTTTTTAAAATTTAAATAAAATTTATTTAAATATTTTAGAGAAGAATTGGAAAAATTATACAAAAATTGTAAAGACAATATTAATATAGGAAAAAAAGTTTATAATTTTTGGCATCTATTTCTTTTTGTTCGAATGCTTATTAGAAATTTTGTTGAATTTCATAATAGTGACAATCATTATAATGTTGAACTAGACAAACGAGCGAATGATACTGGAGAATTGTATATTTTTTATAAAAATTATTTTATTAGATATAGCAACCTCTCTTGGAAGCTGGGCCGGGTAGGAGGTTCTGTAAGGATGATTCATTCACGTAGCAGCATTTAAACGCATAGGGGGGGGGGGGGGTTAAACGATCTAAAAAGGAAAAAGAGAAAGCATTAGTCGATGCCCCGCTAGCTCAGTAATAGATCTCCTATATGCGGTGAGCGAAAGCGCCTAGCAATACCTGCAAGAAGGTCGCAGGTCCTGCCCGGTGGCTAAACTTTTTCAAACTCTTTCTGATCTTTAGGGATTCCTTCCACCCTAGAAAGACCATTTGAAAGTCGGCGTACTTGTTTATCCAAATTTATTCTCTTTAAATTTAGCCAGGAGGTTTCGATTCGAAGTTATATGGAAAATTATGATATTTTTGAAGTAAAGGCAAATAAATTTCGTCAAATATTTAACCAAATGTTTCCAAATAAAGAATTAATGTCTTTAAAATCAGCGGAATCAACAGATGACATAATCATTAATTGTCCATTCTTGCCTGATACGTCGATCGAAGTTCATCCTACAATGCATGACTTTTGGCTTATAATTTACACAAATTTCACGGGTAATAAACAAAATAAAGTTAAATACTTTTAGAATGCTTATCGGGTATAGCCGGATTTTACTTTTAATTACTTTTAGATAGAGCTGGATCCTGACCCTTTGGGGTTGAAGATTACCTAGTTTGTCGTAGTCGATAATGTCGGGGTCGACGTTCTAGCCAAAAAGTGTTCGGGGGTCGTTGTTCGGATTAGAGTGGTCGAGCCAACTTCACTCGATTTGGGATTAAATTCCTTTAAATGGTCGGCTGTTCATATCAGTAGGGGATATACATAAGTACACTATTTCTGATAAAAAGTTATTTTTAATTATTTAAGCTAATATTAATTACTGGACTATACAAGTATGTTACAATATATAAGTAAGAACGGAGGGAGGGGGGGGGGGGCAGGGGGGGGGGTGGTGTGGCTATAATGTTCTGCCTCCAAGTCCATCCGGGTATATTGCTTCAATATTAATATTTTATATGTTGATAAAATTATTTAATCATTTAAGCTGAACTTGGTAACTGGAGCGGACAAGAATGTCTTAATATATACGCAAACACGCTTGATCCAAACACTAAACAGCCACTTCCATTTTATTTATTTTTCTACCAGTTGGATGAGTTATCTAAAAATATGTTAGATCATCTAATTTTGAATAAATTGGCCGGACAAATTATAATGACTAAAAAATATATTAAGGAAGATACTGTTGAATTAATTCATGATGATCCGGCAATTCCTCCTCATCTGCATGGAAACCTTACTATAGAAGTAAAATATTTTTTTTAATTTACATTGTTGTAAACTAGGGATTGGATCAGAAAAATGTCAAGTTAAAGTATAAAATGATTATTTTGTAGGTACATGGGAGAGAATTTTTTTCAAAGTACACTTTTGGAAAATACTCATAAAAACTTATTTCCCCTCAAATCTCTTTTAAAACAGGAAAATCCAAATAGAATCCATGATATTTATTTCATCTTTATAGGTTTACAAAAGATGCCATTCTCGATTTGAAGAGATAGTAGAAGCACGTCAACCAAAACATGGACGAGGAGGACGTAGAGCACGAAGGACAGGAAGGAATCGTGGACGCAATGGAGGAGGACGTGAATGAAAAGAGTCGAGAAGAATTTTACCGACTTTCCTTTATTCTCTACAAAATATTGAGTGTTAAAATAAGTCAGTAAAGTTAAAAACGCAACAACACTTTATAAAGTTGCTAATTGAAATCGAGAATTCAAATAGGCAAACAAAGTTGAAAAGTTTTTCTATTAAAAAGCTTGTAGTAAAGTTAGCCTGTATCGTGATTACGATAAGGATCGCGAGGAATATCCCTAGGTTTTTAATCACGATCCCGACTATCCTGATGATACTGACACCGACGTAGAGGAAGAAGGACGGGAGGAAATGATCCAGATACCGGTCAACTCTAGTCAACTTTGGGCCAAAAATCGTATATTATAATATGTGGGTCTTAAACAGCGAAAAACCTTCTGACTTATTTTAACCCAATATTTTGTTTTGGTTGTTAAAAAACTTTTCTTTCCCTTCTAGATTTCAGGCTTATATTTTTTAAACTACAAGAAACGAGGATTGAAGATTGGATAGATTATTTATTATTTTTTAAATTTAAGTTTAGTATTTTTAAAATTTCAGGCAGTTGATTGTTCAAAGATTTTTATTTAGTGGATAAAGATTTGGGTAGTTTTGGGTAGTTTATTATTTTTTTTTAGATTTGGGTAGTTATTTTTAAACAATTTTATTCAATTTGTGATAGTAAACATTAAAATTAAAAAAATTTTTTTATAGTTAATATTAATCCAAATTAATTTCCCATAGGTCAGAAATAGTAAATCCTGGCTTTAATTGTTCTATAGTTACACCCAATTCTTCTGAATAAACAATTGCTCGAGGTTCAGAACCTTTTATTGGTCCATCAGAAAAATAGGCCTAAAAACTTTTTAAAACCAAAAATTCAAAAAAATCTACCGCAAACGCGTCTACTCGAAGAGGCTTTTCCAAAGGTTCTTTTTCTTCCGTTTCTTGAGGGATAGATGGCGGTTCAGTAAAAACATCCCCCACCATTCCTCCAACATCTTGGCGTGAATATTGGACACCAAAAACGGGTGAGGATTGAAAGGCATTGAGTAAAGCTTGGATAGTTTTGCATGTATGTTCTAAACGTTCTTCAGGCTTCACTTGAAACCCTAGAATATATTCTCCACTCTAAATAAATAATAAATGAAATTTTCTTTAAAGTATCGTAAATAACGTATATGCTCTATTAATTACCCCACCCCCAAATAATTACCCCACTCTATTAGTTACCCACTCGAGCGAAGGGTTGAAACAATAATTACTGCCTTAAAATTAGTTATAATTCGCCTTCCAAAAATAACCTCTATTAATTAACACACCTATAGCAATTAACCTTTCCGGAGGGAGGGCGAAACAATAATTACTCAGAGTAATTAATACGGTATTTATTGTCTTTTGAAGCCTTTTTAGAGTATTTTAAGGGAGGTTCTTTTTCTGAAGCTAAATTTTTGATGATAAAATTTATTTGAATATTCAAATAACGTGTCGATAGACCAGCACGTAGAACTCCCAAAATTTTTTTAAAGTCGTATAGAGGTTTATCAACCTTCAGGGTTGCTGTTCTAGAAAGTTAGAATATTCGGAACCGAACCGAAGATTCCTTCGTTTCTGAGCCGGAATAAAAATCATTATTCAAAAGTTACTTGTAAAGAAGTATCAAGGACCAATGCATGGCCAAATCGAGAGTCTCTAATACGACAACTTTTTAGTTGTAAATATGGAATTGATACATTATACTGAATTTTTAGATATATATATTTTTAACTGTTTAAGACCTGTGTGTTTAAAGCTGCATGCCAAACAACTCTAATATTTGTAATTATCATCATACCCAGATTGCCCTTAAAGATTTAAAGTTAAAAATGGTTAGCAAAATTAAATATGTATAGTAATCTCTATATAGTGGACAAAAGGAGTAGAGAGAAATAGGATTCTGCTCTCGATAAAGAGATTTTGAGAAAAATCTCGTTCAGTCATCCCTTCAACATAAGGAGAGTTTTAGAGATAAAGAGAATCTCCCTTTAACATAAGGAGAGTCTCTTCTCAGTCTCTCCCTTCAATATTAAAAGAGAGAGGCTCTCACTACAACACAAGGAGAGTTTCTTGTTTCCTATTTTAAAAATTCGTTTATTAAAAAAGATCACACTAGAAAAGATAAATATAGAGAATTTTTCACGATATAAGGATTAGGTCCCTATCAGGGTTGCCGCGGGTACAAAAAATCTTCGGGTACGGGTTTCGGGTATCGGGTTGGAGCATTTTCCTTTCGGGTATTGGGTTTCGGGTTGGCAAAAATATCGGGTACGGGTTTCGGGTTATAAAATTTTCATTTCGGGTCACGGGTTTCGGGTTGGCAAAAATTTCGGGTACGGGTTTCGGGTTTGGCGAAAAATTCGGGTTATTTTCGGGTGTTCGGGTATTGTTGAACTAAATTGTAAGGCGACAAGCTGTGTTGCTTACTAGGATATAGGGTGATATAGAGAGAGGCAAATTTGAAGAGATTAAAGAGACATTGGTGGATTTGGGGATTAAGAGGGATATCTTCGTAAAATCCCAATTTATTGGTAAAATCCCACTATATACTAAATCCCTCCGCTTTATCTTCATTAAAGCATCTAATTTTCTCCCATTTTCAGCGCCGCAGGCGAAAATTTTGAGAAGTTTGGAAGACCAAGCAGCCAAATTTCTTCCATTTTTGCACCGCAGGCGAAAATTGTGAAAATTTTAATGATCCTTAAGCCAGATTTCTAGCTTTTTCACCGCCGGAGGCGAAAATTTTGAGAATTTTAGAAGGCCTTAGGAGAAAAATTCAATTATCAGAACCGCAGGCAAAAAATTTTTATTGAAGTTTAGTTGATCATGAAGCCGGAACTCTTAATTTTATGCGCCGCAGGCGAAAATTTTGCAAAATTCATGACTAAATTACAATTTTTAATGGTATTCAAGATTAAAATATTAAAAAAATTTAAAAATCTAAATTAAAAATCAAGTTTAAAAACATTTATTCTTGAAAAAAACTTATTTAAGTCTCATTTCCAACCCTGAAATCGAACCCACTCCTTTGAAAAAATTGAGCCAATCGCCTTACCCACTCAACCACCGCCCAACATAATAAAAATATAAGAAATTATAAATAAATATCTCTTTCTATAATTTTTTAAATTTATTTTAAAAAATAGGGTAAGGCTAAGTTTTCGGGTAGAAATTTCGGGTTTTAACCAATTTCGGGTCACGGGTTTCGGGTTGGAAAAAATATCGGGTACGGGTTTCGGGTTGGAAAATTTTCAATTCGGGTATCGGGTTTCGGGTACAAAAAAAGGCCGGGTTTCGGGTTTCGGGTATCGGGTTTCGGGTTTCGGGCGGCAACCCTGGTCCCTATTACATAAAAGGGAGCTTATATTTTGAACAAGTTTTTTAACGAACTTGATCGCTACTTAAATTCCAAACACCATCGATTCTGTCACATTGTGTTTCTAATGATAATAAAATTAATTTCTCCTCAGAATTGAGTAAAGTTGTTCTCATTTTCATTTCGCGATACTTTAAATATATTTTAATACTATATTTATTTAAATTATTTTAAAACCATTCTTGATGCTTCATAAGCTCTATTTATACCAATAACTGTAGAGAAAAATTTGGTCTAGAAAAAATAATTTTATGAGAAAATCTATTCTGATCTCATTATAAGATAATCACTTGGGAAGTGGCTCCTCATTTAAAGAGTAATATGTCCCCGAAGGACTTGGGAATTTGATTCCCTCCTCCCCCTAGTGGGTCTGCCTTTTGAAAGTAATCCTCAAGGCCCTCCCCTCATCCCTCCATCTCTTTACTTCCTACTTAATCCCACTCCCGAATGAGAACTACTATGTACCTCAGTATCCAACCACCCTATAAATGTATCTTAAATTGGAAGAAAAAATATAAATATTTACACTAGACGGATTAACGCATGTAAAGACAAATTCAAATTTTGTTCCAGAAAGTCCTTTAGACATTATATAAAGCGATTCTGCTTGCCCACGAATTTTCTTAAATAAAATTTTAAATATTCTTTAAGTGTAAAATACAGATTTAGCAACACGAGTAGTAATTCCAGTTATTGTATTATGTCCAATACTTAAATTTATACGAGGAACTGCTACAGCATGCTTAAAAGTATTTTTTTTCAATTTGAAAAGGGAGGATTTTATATTTTTATGGGGTAGTTTTGGATTTTCTGTTTGTTTAAAGCATCCATTTACTCGGGAGTTGAAGGAGAAAATTTTAACCCAAGGGGTCAACTATGCTGATGAATAAATATTTATGGGAAATCAAAAATAACGAAAGATGCGGACGTTCGCAAAAATAATGCTAACGTCCGCAAAAATGATGCGGACATCCGCAAAAGTATGCGGACGTCCGTAAAAATGACCGGACGTCTGCAAAAGCCCATTTTCTTCATAGTTGAAAAAATTTTCTGTCTAAAAATATTTACCCAAATCAAGCGTAAATTAGTGATTCTTAACAATCCTCTATCTCCATTATTCCCTTTAGTATCCTCCACATTATCTATCCTCTCGACAATAGACTCTCCTGCTGCTAATCGTAGCATTCTACATATAATTTTAATTTAATTAAAAAAATTTTTTTTTCACTAAATTATTATGCTAACCGAGTGTCCAAATCAAACAAAACATCTCTATATTGCCACATATTGTCAGAAAGGGCCATATCTTTTTTTGGCATTTTTGGGGGTTAATTTTTTTTATTTTTATCAAGTTTTTATTTTTATTTGTTAATGAAAGGGTTCTTAGATATTGTTGGCATGACAACCGTGAAATAGGTTGTAGAGACGTTGAGGGAATGCCTAATTGTCTGAGAGACCTGAGGGTAGAAAATTTTAAAGTTTACCAACTCAAATTGAAAAATGCTGTAAAATAAATACCCAAAATATTTATCCAAAAACAAAAATGTTTAAATAATCAAGTGGATAAAATAAAAAAATAACTAAACTAAAATTTAAAATAATAAAGTGGTAGGTATCAGGGGTGACGTTAGTCTCGTATCTCGTGTCTCGTATTTCGTAGGACTAGCGCCGACCCCTGGTATGTATAATCTATCTAATATGCTTCTTCGACTTCCGTTTCTTGTAGTTAAAAAATAAAACCCTGAAAAAGCCTTAAAACTTTAAAGGACAGAAAAGTTTGTTAACAACCAAAACAAAATATCGGGTTAAAATAAGTCAGTATTAAAATTGAATTTAATTCGTAAAGAATTTCAATCTCAATAACCGAGATTTGTGATAGATCGCTTCGGTCTGATCGTTAATAAATATATTCATTTTTATTTATCTGTGCTGTAATTGATAATAAATTAAAAAAACTTAAGCGATCCCCGCAAGCTTAAGCGAACCTTATTAAAATAGGATTTACTCAGCTTTAAGGATTTATCAGATATTGAGACTGTATAAATGCTTTTTTGGTAAAAACTTTTTAACTTGTCCACATTTTAAATATGTACCCAACTTTATAAGGGGTTGGCACGTTTTTTAACGCCAAAAAATGGAACTAAGATTTATATTACCTAGTTGGCTTTCTTATAATTTTAAAATTTACTGGCTTATTTTAACCCTCAATATTAGGTATGTAGAAAATAAGGGAAAACAAAAAATTATCTGAACGATTCGTTTCATTTACTTCCTTCTCCATTGCGTCCTCGATTTGCACGACGTCTTTCACCCCTATGTCGTCTACGTTGATATACTTGCATTTCTTGATGTACTTGTATATCATGCCCATGTTCTTGTTCAATTCCTTC
Source organism: Meloidogyne enterolobii (assembly GCA_963681835.1). NCBI lineage: Eukaryota > Metazoa > Nematoda > Chromadorea > Rhabditida > Meloidogynidae > Meloidogyne > Meloidogyne enterolobii. Next base: position 747,835 of record CAVMJV010000099.1, read on the forward strand.
TTGGCGTCCTTGTTGATATACTTGTTGGCGTCCTTGTCGATGTCGTTGATGTCCGGCATGTTCGTGTCCTCCTTGTTGTCCATATAGTTGTTGAGCTACTCGTTGACGTGTTTCTATTTGCGAAATTCGAGTTTTGCATTTACTATGAATCTACAACGATAAATAAATACTATTCTACTTTACAAAAATTTTTTAACGATGCATTGAAATTCTGAAAGATTAACGATAACTCTACCTCCAAATAAGCCAAAGGAATTGAGTAAATTAGTAACTCGTCAATATTTAGGCCAGCTCAGTTTTGTCAACCGAGCTATCCTAATACAACGGTTCGGTTTTCACTCTTTAAAAAAATTCACTTTGAAAATTAATAGAAGCTAGAAGGGCACGAAGAAAAATAATAAATCAGTATTTTCCGGGCATGGCACTCGGAAACTGGGTATCTCATAAAACCCTGGTTCTACGGGTTTTAGAGTTTTAACGTTACTTATTGAAAGAAAGTTTTATAATTTAATGAAATATATCACTTCGTTACGAAGTCTTCCATGAAAATGAGGAGGAACTTGATCAAGAATTTGATCATCTTTCAGAATTGGAATTAAAACAGCATTATCTTCATTGAGATATTCTTGATTTGCACTTTTTATAATTTTTGCAGCTAATTCATTCAGAATTGAGTGATCAAACATATTTTTATATAAATCATCCAACTGATGGAAAAACACATAAAATGGAAGAGGTTCATTAGTGCTTGGATCGTGCATACTTGAGAGTATATCGTCACATTCTTCTTCGGTCAGATTAAAAATACTATTAACTTAAATGATAAAAAAAGCTTTTTATTAAAATATATTTAATAAACCCAGTTTCAAAATTATAAGACTACCCAAGTAGGACTTCCAAGTAGGACCCATTTTATAAGACTTCCAAGTAGGACCCATTTTTCCTATTAGTAAATATTCTTGAATATTAGGATCTTGAAAGTTTTAAAGAGTTTCATTGAACTCGAAAATTTTTATGAGCATTTTTTTGAAAAATGGGGTGTTTAAAAATTATAAGAATAGTATTCTAATCCGTTTTTCTATGATATAAGTGATCCAGAAATTCCACGAAATTTCTATAAACAGTTCCATCAATACCGAGTATAGAAGTAAAAAGAACGAAATCTGCTTCATTGAGATCTCACAACCCCAAAATCAACGGAAAACCGGCTTACTGTACTTCAAAAAATAGCTGATCATTTGGAGAATTAATATCAATATTATAATATGCCCAAAGGGGGTCGGCCCAAGTAGGCGCACGGCCAAGTAGGCGCAAAGTCATAACCTGCTTCAAAATTTCCGAATCTTACCAAATTTGGTATTAAACGATTCCTCTCATCGGGTTAAAGAGAATGGTACCAAAATTGTTAAGGTCCATAAATTTTTCAGGTAGTTATGGCTTTGCGCCTACTTGGCCGCGCGCCTACTTAGGCGTGTCCCGCCCAAAGGGTGTGCGGACATACATTTGTTCTAAAACATGAAAAGTCTACATATTCCTCAACAGGACAATATACTATCCAAGACCCAGTGGCCGTAGGTCCTGAAATCGTACATTGAAATATCCCGATATGTCCGTCCCGATATGTCCGCGTGCCGCCCAAAGCGCGTATAATAAAAGTAAGATCTGGTTTTATACAAAAATAATGTTTTGACCTTTAGCCTTCTTTAGACCTTTTTCATTTTTGTAAATTAATGGCCAATAGACTTCCATTTCAGGATGAACTTCGATATACTCATTTCGAACTATTTCACTTTTCAATACTATGGTAGATTCAAATTTTAAATCTTGCAGCTTTAATAGTTTATTTTGACCAATTGCTTGGTTAATTTGGTTAAATATTTTTTGGAATTCATTTGCCTTTACTTCAAAAATATCATAATTTTCCAAATAAGTTCGAATCGAAATTTCCTCGCTAAATTTTATTAAAATAAATATTTGGGTAATTAAAAAGTTAAAAAACTTAATCAAAATCAGAACTTTCAGATGGCTTATTCACTAAAATGGCTATCTGAAAGACAGACACTTCAGCTAGTCTTGATTCCGTTGGGGAATTATTTTTTCAATCCTTCCTTGTCATGGGGAATTAATCGAAGGGGGACAATTATTCGAGTTTTGGCATTTGAACGCTCAGTAGTGTACTTGAGTGTGGGAATTATTGTTTCAACCCAACTCTAGCATGGGGAATTATTCGAGGGAGGGGAATTAATCGAGGGGGGGGGGAATACGGTAACTTTAATTTTTAGATTTAACTAATAAAAGATATACTAGAGATCTGTTTCTTTTGCTCGTTTATCCAATTCCACATTATAATCATTGCGTATTGTATTAGAAAAGCTAATAAATTCTTTAATAAGAGTTCGAACAAAAATAAATAGATGCCAACAAATATAAATATTTTTATCTACCATAATGCCTGATAAATTTTTGCTTAAACTTTTTAACACTTTTCTGAAATAAATTAATATATTTTATTTATATTTCCAAAATATTTTTTGCCTAAAACATGATAAAGCAGGTACTTTTCAATGTAAGGAAAAAATTTTTTTTAATATACATACTAGTAAAGCAACTGGGCTATAGCTATTTCTCTCCTTTAGATAGTACAAAAGGTTAATCGGCGGCTGGGAGCGAACCAGCATCTTCAGTAAACCGGACTGATGTGTTAGCCATTACACCATGCCGCCTACTGCGCAGCCTTAGGATTATAATACTTCCTTCACCGGCCGGTGGAATAATACTGCACAATAATTGAAGAGAAGATTAGTCGAACCTCTTTTCCCTATGCTGTCAAAGCTTTAATTGCTTGCACATTTCCTCCTAGAACCACCTTAAGGCTGAGTGAATATGCGATCAGATAAGTGAGCCTATTTGCTCTATGAGAGTGGCCGTTTGTGATCTTCTTTGGATCGCTCTGGGAACTTCCGTTACTTAGCGCAAAGTTTAGAGCACCATTATTGTTCACGTGATTTCAGGATTAATTCGGCCTTACAATATCAAAAATTCAAAAATTACTTATCCATGTGTACCAATTTATCATATACTGAATCAAAATTATATGCAACTGCTTGCAAACGAGCTTTATCAATTTTTAACCCATTAAAGGACTCATCTTCCTCCATTGGCAAAATTCCCCAATTATTTAAAAATTCTGCATATTCTTCTAAAGACATTACATTACTGCGTTCTAATAATTTTTTAAAAATGAATTTTTTTGGGTCCCGTGGCTTTTCAACTTCTCTTTCATAAATATTCGAATGGTTTTTGATAGCCTTTTTAAAAATAAAAATATTAAATTTAGGGTTTAAAAGCTCAATAAAGTATGCTTTATTAGCTTCTTAACTAATTAAATACATAATTAGGCTTGAGATTTTTATAATAAAATGTAGCCATATGGGTATTGTTAATGCACTCCAGCCTTCACACCAGGGCTGGGTGAAACTTTTCGCGCTGAAAAATGTGAAATATGCGAAAGATGCGAAATGCGAATGCCCTGCTCCACACCAGAGGTGGTTCGGAATTCCGATATCCGACTTCCGAAAAAATATTTCCGATTTCCGAGTTCCGACTTTTGAGCCAGTTCTGATTTCCGGCTCTTCCGACTTCCGATACCTCTGACTGTTCCGACCCAGCCCTGCTTCACACCCGCGCGAAAATTAAAAATATTTATAGTACATATTGAATTTGTTATTAGGCTGCGTAAGAAAATTCAGACAAAAATGGTTTAATATTTTTAATAAATTAAGAAATTTACCACTTCAAGATTGCTAAAGAATTTATCACCGAAATCTGTATTAAATTTTTCGAAAATCCCCTCCAAAACACTTTCAGTTTTATTTCGCAGAAACTCGTTTAAATTTTTTACACCTTTCAAATCCTCAATTGAAACTGATTTCAAAATTCTTATCAAAACAGATAATTCCGTCAGAGAAAAATGAAAAGTGTCTTCAGGTTCCTCTTCAGAATGAAACCCTTCAGGGTCGAACATCTCTTTGGGTAAAGTTGCTTTTTTTGTAGGAGGAGGACTTTCGTATTCGTACATTTTACCTTTCTCTTAATTTTATTATTATTAGGGAACGGATTTATATGGACTATTAATCGAAAAATATGGACATATGTATAATATGGTCTAGAAATCTTAAAATATGGACGGAAATATGGACTAAAATCGAAAATATGGATCAAATATTCCCTAATTATTTTTTGATCTAATTTATTTAATAATTTTTAGGTTTGTTTTATTTATAACAAGTAAAACAAAATCTTTTTTAGAATTTTTATTTGTGCTAATAAAACGAAAAACTAGTATTATTTGAAGAATTAGTTCTGTCGTCGTATATTTCAATTTTATTTGGGTTTTAAGGTTACCTAGATATTAGAGATCGGAAATTTTGAAAAGCCTGGGCCTGTTCCTGGGTTCCGGGTTTGATTTATTGACCTGGGCCGGATCCTGGGCCTGTAGTCAGGAAAAACCCAGGCCCAGGAAAAACCCAGGAAGGTCAAAAAATGCCTGGGCCTGGACTCTGGGTACAGGAAAAACCCAGGCCTTGGTCCAGACCCAGGCCGATCTCTACTAGATATTATGTCAAATTTTTAATAACTACAAGTGCCCAACCCCTATTAATACATATAAATGTTTAAATTTTAAAAATAATTAAAATTTTTACCTTTACGATCTCCCACACCGTAAATATGATCAAGAAAATTTGAAAAAATAAAAATGAAAATAAATATGGAAATATTCATTTTCAATTTTTATTTAAAATTTAAAAGAAAAATTTTTTTAATTTAAAAATAATTAAGAATAACCTTAAAATGGGTAAATTATACCCATATTTATAGCAAGGAAAATGGCAAATTTTACCTTCAAAATTTTCGAAATTGGCGCGCATGATTGTGAATTTTCACGTGAATATTTTGGGGGCTTTCTTTCATCTTATTCTCTCCTGCCGCTAATTATAGCCTTTTAATTATTTAATTAAATATATACGCTCTTATACGATGTATATGATACATCACAAGAATTTACAAATGTATACAAAATTCTATCAATCAAAAACAGTGGTTCCTAAATACCGATTCCAATTATATCCTGGGTTATAGCTATTTAACCTTTGGCCAAAGAAAATGTTATTCAGCGGCTGAGAGCGGGCCCACATCTGAAGTTGATCGGAAACCGTGAAGAGGTCTTCTCTGCCCTCTTCACGGTTTATCTAAAACCAACGTGATCTTTTTTTCAACTCCGAGTATGAGATTGATCGTCATTCGTTCAGCATTCATTGAACGATCCGGTGTTACAAATAAATCAGACTTGAGCTATAACTTCGGCTAGATTGACCGGACTGATGTGCTATCCATTACACTAGCTACAACCAGCTTAATCAACAATCCGAAATATCTCTAGGGTTTTTTTTTGGTTTATATTAATTATTCAGCCCTTTCTTACCAAATTTACATATATTAGAAATTACGAATATGTGTGTAAACCAAACCAGAAAACGGTGTTTCGAAATTTCGGATTAATTGAAAGCCGATGGTAGTAACTAGGGCAAGCAAAATATGCACGAAAAATCCAAAAATATCCACGAAAAATGTACTGAAAAAGCCAAAATATGCACTGAAATATGTAAAATTTATTGAAATATGCACTGGATATGCACTCAAAATTACTAAATTTAGTTTTGTTAAAGATTAAAAATATTGTTGGACCACCCGTTCATAGAAATCTAAAACCGGTTTCCGGCGAAAACCGATGAGTAAAATCGCCCGGTTTCACTTTTAAAAATACATATTTACACCCTTAATTATGAAATTTTTTGAATTTATTCAACATTTGCTTATTGTAGAAAGAAGAAAAATTTTATTGTAAAATGAGAATTTTAATTTTTACTAACTCAAATTGAAATTTGTTTAACCATATAAATACCCAAAATCTTTATCCAAAAATCAAAATCTTTAAATATCAAAACTGCTTGGAATTTTAAAAATACTAAACTAAAATTTAAAAATAATAAATAATCAAATATATAGTTCTTCAATCTCCGTTTCTTGAAGTTTAAAAAATAAAAACCTGAAAACTATAAAGGACAGAAAAAGTTTGTTAACAACCAAAACAAAATATTGGGTTAGAATTAGTCAGTATTAGAGACCTTTTTTCTCTGAACCTTGATTTTTGATCCAGATCTCGATTTGGTCGGTTCTTTCCGTATTTATTTTTCTGTTTTAGCCGACAAAAAATTAAATTAGTTGGACTTCCTTGCCTAAGCAATATCCACTAGTTAAGGACACACTATTATGAGATTCAGATTTCCAAATTTTTCTGACTTATTTCAACACTCAATATTTTGTAGAAAATAAAGGAAAGTTAGTAAAATTCTTTACGAATCTTTTCATTTACGCCCTCCTCCCCCTCCTCCATTGCGTCCTCCTTGATTTCTTCCTGTCCTTCGTCCTCTACGTTGATACACTTGGCCAGTATATCGATGTCCTTCTTGATCATGTCCATGTTCTTGTTCTTGATCATGTCCATGCTGTAATGATTCAATTCGAGAGCGGCATATTTTATAAACCTATAACGATAATTAACTCATTTTACTGTAAGTAAAAGAATTTTTAATTATAAAATTATATTCATCTATTAACTAAAATAGTCAATATATATTTATTTTCCATTTTTTTTCAGTTTCTATGAAATTTATATGAATTTTTTACACATATTCGAAAAAGCACTTCGAACTGAGTCCAACGGTACTTGAATCATCGAAATCTGACTTAAATCAACATAGTTATAAGCCTTTCAACATCAAAAAAAGCATGCCCACAGAATTTTGCTACATAATTTTGTTCAAAATCGCCAAATCAAATCGATCATAGCATCAATCTACCCAGCTCGGACAACTCTTTCGAATGATATATAATAAATTATATGTCAAGCAAAAAAGCTCAAAATGGTAAGGGAAACATAAAAAAAGGGGGGGGGCGTAATCCGAAGAATAGTAAGGAAAAAGGTAGTAAGGAAAAGGGTAGTGCCCGGCGCCGGAACGGATCCGGCCGAATTTTACTGTACTCCGCGTACCAGAAACCCGGACCGGATTAATCCGGAAAAATCCGGCCGGATCCGGGTCCGGCAAATTTTTTACATCGGATTCAGCCGAGTCAGTTTTAAAAAAACCGGGTCCATAACTTCGAAAGCTCGATCTCTACATGATTTAAAAATTTAATTTAAAAATAAATTACTGCTGAAGTAAGCTTTCCATGATAATGAGGGGGAAGTATCGGATTGTCACTCATTAATTCAACAAAATTTTCATTCAAATACTTTTTATTTTTACTCATTATAATTTGTCCAGCTAATTTATTCAGAATTAAATGATTTAACATATCCTTGGATAAATCATCCAACTGATGGAAAAATGAATAGAACGGAAGAGTTGGCTGATTAGTGTTTGGATCAAGCGTTTGTATGGACAAATTGTAACATTCTTGTCCAGTCCAATAATTTATATTAGCTTAAAAATTAAAACATTTTAAGGTCTAACTCGTTAATATGTCTTCGTGGCTAAAATTTAACGTTAAATGAGGTAATCTAGGAATGGGCCGGGTAGCTAAAAAGTCTCGGATCAGGTTTCAAAATTATTCTCGAATTCCGGTACTTCTAGTAAACTCGTTCTATTTTTGTTGAAATATTATAGCATTCTTGATTAGTACAGTAATCAATATTAGCTTGAATAATTAAAAGAAACTTTTTATCAGAAATATTATAATTATGTATATCCCTACTGATATGACCAGCCGGCCATTTTAATTAATTTAACCCCAAATCAAAGAAGACGGGGCCTCACTAATCTTAACAACGAACCCATAATACTTTAAGGCCAAAACCCCGAGCAAGATATTATCAACCATTACAAACCAGGAAATTTTCAACCCCGACGGGTCGGGCTCCAACTCAATATAATAGGAAAATGCGGCTATACCAATAAGTAGTTTAAAAATATTTTAGTTTATTTTGTTTATTACCCGTAAAATTTTTGTAAATTATTGGCCAAAAGCCCTCCATTATAGGATGAACTTCGATCGACATATCAGGCAAGAATTTACTGTAAAGGATTATGTCAGCTGTTGATTCCGCTGATTTTAAAGACATTAATTTTTTATTTGGATACATTTGGTTAAATATTTGCCGAAATTTATTTGCTTTTATTTCAAAAATATCATAATTTTCCAAATAACTTCGAATCGAAACTTCCTCGCTAAATTAAAATAAATTTGGATAATCAAGAACGACGACTTTCAAATGTCTTTCTATGGTGGAAGGAATCTCTAAAGAACCCCCCCCCCCTCCCCCCCCCCCCAGCTAGGTTGCTATTATTTAATAAAATAATTATTAGTAAGAATATACTAGAGATTTGTTTCATTTGCTCGTTTGTCTAGTTCAACATTATAATAATTGTTACTATTATGAAATTGAACAAAATTTCTAATAAGCATTCGAACAAAAAGAAATAGATGCCAAAATATGTAAATATTTTTATCTATATTAATGTTGTCTTTACAATAATTGTAAAAAAGTTCGAACATTTCACTAAAATATTTTTAATAAATTTTATTTAAATTTCCAACAATAATATTTTTGGAAATCTATCTAAATTTAGTTGTTAGTGAAATAAATTTATGTCCAAAACAAGGATTCTTCGAAATCTACAGATTAGAGCTTTATTGTCTTAAATTATCTTAATTTGTATTGTAAGGGACATGGACCCCATGATCCTTCAAAATTTCTTTAATTAATTTTAAACAAAAGGATCATGGGGTCCATGGTCCAAATTTTTAGACAATAATAAAATAATAAAATTATATTTTATAAACATGTTTACATTAAAAATGTGATTTTACATTAAAAAATCACATTTTTTAATGTAAACAGCCAAATTGTTAAAATTGCACTTTTTATCTAAAAAATATTTTTTATATAAAATCCTTTGTTAAATTGTAGTCCCCTTATCAGTTAAAAGTAAAAAATAAAATTTTTATAAAAAATTCGTTAATTTAAAAAATTTAATAAAAAATTTTCAAAATTTATTAAAAAATAATTAAAATTAATTTTATTTTATATAAAATTAATTTTTCTTCAACAAAAATATTTTTTAAATTAAATTAAAAGTCTGGATTGCCTCAACTGGAGCCCCGTACGGGTCTACAAAGGTAGTAAATAAAAAATAATAAAAATTTTTTCAAAAAATTTAATTAATAATTTTTAAATTAAAATAAAAAATTTTTCCCAAACAGACCTCAGTAATCTGTTTGGGTAAAATAATAAAAATTTTTTTTATTAATTTTAAATTATTAATTTAAATTATTAATTAATTTAAATTAAAATATTCATTCGAGTCTAAGGGGGGCCAATATTTCCTTGCCAGATCCTAAAAATTATATAGAAATTCTGATTTTTATATAAAAGGTCTCTTTGAGCGCAGCATTGATATAGAAGAGTAAATAAAAATAAATAAAATAATTTTATCCAATCTAATTTAAATAATTTATCAAAACAGAGTTTTTGATAAATAAATTTTGTATCAGAGCAAATAATAAGAATTGCTCTTCTTTTTCTTGAATCAATTGCGTGTTGATTCACTAAAATTGGATAATAAAAAATTAAAAATATATAAAATAAAATTTATAAAAGAATCTAAATAAATAGAATAGATTCACTGGAATAAAATATTAAAATATATATAAATTAAAATATTAAACTCATTAATAATAAGAGTTTATAGTCTGGCAAGAATTTCTGTTAAATCAGAAGAATAATAATAAAAATAATTTTAAATTAGAAATAATTTTAATTAAATAAAATATAATAAAATATTAAGTAATTAAAATAAATAAATAATGGCCGCGCCTTTAAAATCCTCTATTGTCTCAGCCTTCAAATCGTGGGTTGAGTTTAAATCGATTGATTATGCCTTGGAATTTGAATTAAATGATTCGGCCCAAGTGAAAAAGATAAAGTTAGAAGGGCTTTATGAGGAATTGAAAAATGAAGTCCGCGCTCAAGAGGCTATTATTACTGATGTAAGAAATTGTTTAACCGCCTGGGGAGATTTGTTGCGAAAAATGGGCGGAGAGGAGCGCAAGGCGGGAAATGAAGAATATACCGAGTTTAATAATATCCACCACGTGGAGGATACTTTGGGAGTTTTTGAAAAGAATGCTCGCCTGTTGCGTGAACACACACAAAAAGTTGGACTTCAATTAAAAATTTTAAAACATGAGGCAGAAAAGGAAAGGCAGCAGGAGGATATAAAATATTCAGCTGCCTTAGCCTCTGTGGGTAGTCAGAATGTGGCAGGAGCGTCAAGTGGAGCACGCTCCTTACATTCTTTGTACCAGCTCCCTACCTTACAAATTAGAAAATTCAGTGGAAACAGGAGGGAGTGGTTAGACTTCTATGAATCCTTCAAATGCGCTATAGACAACTCGGTTGCTTCAGAAATTGAAAAATTAACTTTGCTCCGCTCTCTTTTAGAGGGAGAAGCCAGAGAGTTGGTTTCGGGGTTTAGACTTGAAACTCGTAGTTTTGAGGAAGCTATGAAATTATTGCGTGACTATTATGGTAATGATCAGGCCCATATTCGAGATCTACATATAAAATTGGCAAACCTCAAACCATGCCAAAGTTTAAAAGATACAAAAATTTTCGCATTTGAATTAGAAAGATTAGCGCGTGAATTAAAAAATGCGAATGAAAATATTGAGGGCCCAGCTATTTATTTGGCCCTAGAGAAAAAATTAAATAAACAATTTTTAAGAGAAATTTTGGTAAAGAAAGCCGAAGAGGGCTCAACTTGGAGCACCTCAAAGTTCCGGGAGTCACTTCACAATGCCTTACAGAGGGAATTAGCTATCAATGAAGTCTTAGTTGATAATGAACATGAAAAGGGACACGCTCAGAGAGTATCCCGACCCTCACCAAGAAATGTTCCTTTTAATGGAAAGGGTCATCAATATACATATGCAGCAATAAATGAGCCTGTAAACCCCAATAAAGTATATGAAAGAATTCCACGAACCTTTGGCCAAAATTTAAAAAGAGAACCCAGGTGCGTATTTTGTACTGGTACCCATTGGAGCGACCAGTGTCAAAATTATAAATACGCGAACGAAAGGATTCAATTCGTCCGCACTAAAAATTTATGTATGGGTTGTTTGAGTAATAACCATACTCGGCCTCAGTGCCAAAAGCTAGCTACTTGCTTTCATTGTAAGGGAACTCATCCAAGTGCCTTATGTTTCAAGAAATTCGGGCAAAAACAAAATAATAATTTTAATACAAATAAAGGCAACAATTATAATAAAGATAAATTTCAAAATAAGCCCGACAAAAGAGTTTCTTTTAATTTAAAACCACCGTCAATCAGTAATTGGAAGGGTACGGGGGCCAACAATGTACCCTTAGGAACAAATAAAAATTTACCTCCGTTTGATAACGGGGGATTTAATTCAAAGGAGTATAAAAATTTCAAAAATGCGGCGGAATCTCCGAATCGGGAGCTCCCGCAACAAGTTAATTGTCAAATGATAGAACCTTTAAATAATGAAGGATTAGGAAAAGCCTTATTAATGACAGTCGAAATTGAAATATTTAATCCTAGAAATGAAGATTTAAAATTAAAAGCACTGGCGTTTCTTGATCCAGGCTCTCAAAGGTCCTTCATTACAAAATCGATGGCCGAAAAATTAAAATTGATTAACATGGGTACCGAAGAATATTATTTAACCAGTTTTGGGAATGCCACGCCCAAACAATATAAATGTGATCTAGTAAAAATTGGAATAGGCAATGGATTTCAAAAATTAACTATGGTTGTTAATAAACTTGACTTCTTGGTAAATCCCTTACCCTATTATAACATGAACGAGCTATACAATAATCTTGATAAACTTTACGCGGATAAATTAATAACAACAAAATGGAATTACCCGGATTTATTATTGGGTATGGATATTTGGAATGAGCTCCGTGTACAAAGAATACAAGTTTTACCTAGCGGCTTTACGGTACTCAGTCAAGGCTAGGACCTATTCTAAGTGGTTGGGGGCAGATTGAGGAAGAATCTCAACAAATGCCTACTGGAGTCTATAAGGCACATACCACTCATATTTATTCGGCTATTGAATTTATGTCGAATGAACGGCCAAAAATGAACAAAGAAAATGACGAGGAACACCAAGAAAATTTAGCCAACCTCTTTGGTCTTAGTGGAGTGGGAATGGAAGACTTATCCCCTCGAGTAAAGGATGAGGAGGTTTTAGAACATTTTCAAAGAAATCTCACTTTCGTTGAGGGAAGATATGAAGTAGCTCTTCCTTTTAATGAAAATATAAATTTTTTACCCACAAATTTCCATCACGCGAAAGTAAGGCTAGTGGGTACAATTAAAAAATTGCAAAAATTAGGTTTGATTGACGAATATGAAAAAATTATTAATGAACAATTAGAAAAGGGAATGATAGAAAGGGTTTATAATCCCAAGGAGTCGCAGGGACCGGTACATTACCTCCCGCACCGGGCAGTTCTCCGCTTTGATAAGGCTTTTACTAAAGTGCGCATTGTTATGGACGCTAGCGCCAAGCCTCCTGGACAGCCAAATATGCCGTCCTTAAATAATTGTTTATATACTGGGCCCTTATTACTTAAACAGTTAGTCGGAATTCTTCTTCGGTTCCGACTCTTAAACAAAGTACTCCTAGCCGATATAGAGAAAGCATTTCTTCAGTTAGGAGTTAGAGTAATGGATCGTGACTGTACTCGATTCAGCTGGTTAGAAAATCCAAAGGAGATAAACCCGGATCAGATAATCTATACTAAATGTATTGTCTATAGATTTCGAAGAGTTTCATTCGGGCTTACTTCTAGCCCATTCTTGTTAAATGCAACTATACAAGAACATTTAAAATTATTTGAAACTCGCTTAGCAAGGAGTATCGAAGAAAATCTATACATGGATAATATAATGATTCCGTTGGAAGACGACGATAAAATTGATATAGTCTGTCAAGAAGCTAAAATATTATTTTCCAAAGCAGGAATGAGACTCCGCGAATTTTTCGGCGCAGCCAAAGAGGAGTTTGGAGATATTCCGGAAGAAGATTTAGCCCCAAACTTAAGCGAGACAAAAATATTTGGTATTAAATGGTTATTTGAGGAAGAATTATTAGTAATCGAATTTCCAAAAATTCATGATTTTCAGACAAAAAGAGAAATTTTGTCAGTCATAGCCAAAGTATATGACCCTTTGGGCGTCGTTTCTCCGGCTTTAATTCCCGCAAAATTATTAATGCAAAAAATAGTAGAAGATAATTATAAATGGGACGATAAAATTAATGAAGAGCATTACAATAATTTACTGGTATTGCTCCAAACCTGGCAGAAGGATGGAGCTCCCATAAAAATAACTTTCCCAAGAAAATTTTGGTTAAATCCTCCAGAGGAGGAGGAACGCGAGTATCACTGTTTTACAGACGCAAGCCAATTTGGATTCGGTTGTGCAGTTTATATGCGTTCAGAGACTCGACAAGTTTGCAAAACTAATTTAATATTTGCAAAAAGTTTATTAAAACCTGCCCGTCTCTCTTTAACAGAAGCTACAATTCCGCGTCTGGAATTACAAGCTTTATTAGTAGGAGTAAAAGTGTTATCTTTTATTCAAAAAGAATTGGGGTTTAAAACAAGTCAAGCTACTATTTGGACCGACAGTAGCTGTAATATCGATCGTTTAAATAAATATGAAAAATATGATCGATTCACCGCTAATAGAATAGTCCAAATAAGAGGTAAATTTTTAATAAATCACATTGCGGGAAAAGAAAATCCCGCCGATTTGTGTTCAAGGGGGATTAAACCTCTTGATTTACAAAATAATTATCTTTGGTGGAATGGACCGACGTTTCTCTCCCAGGAGAAAGAGTTTTGGGTGAGCCCTAAATTAAAATATATTCCTGGAAGTGAAATAATTAAAGAAGAAAAAATAGAGGCAATAATAGAGCGAGAGCCGAGCAAACCTTCTATAATTCGAACTAAAAGATTCTCCAATTATTGGAGATTAGTTCGTGCTCTAGCTTATGCATTTAAATTCTTGAGTAAAATTGGCTCAAAAATAAAATGGATAGGATTACTGTCAAATTATTCGATAAATAATAATAATATTATTAATAATAAAAACAATTTATCTTCCGAGGAATTAAAATTTTCAATAAATTATTTGATATTAAAAGCACAGGAAAAATTTCCTCCAAAGGAAGAAATTATAAAACAATTAAATATAATTAAAATTCAAAATTTATTAGTTTGTCAAGGACGCTTAAGGGAGGCTGATATCCCAAATGAAGCGATCACTCCCATTTATTTGCCAAAAGAAGCCTGGCTCACTAAATTAATCATATTGAATATACATAAGGAAAATAAGCATTGCGGGACCCAGTTATTATTAGGAATCTTGAGGATGAGATATTGGTTGCCTCAAGGTCGAAGAGTAGTTAGGGAGACACTAAAGTCTATTCGGTACGGCTGCCTTATTTGTCGTAAATTTAATTTGCAGTCGTACGCAAATAAAAGGTTCGATTTATTACCGAAAGAAAGAGTTAATATGGCGCGTCCCTTTAGTATGGTAGGCGTTGATTATTTTGGACCACTCAATATAAAAATACAAAATCAACAAAATAAGGTTTACGGTGCTCTATTCACGTGTATGGTAATTAGAGCCATTCATTTGGAAATGAGTTATGATCTTTCGGGGACTTCCTTTCTTCAGGCTTATAGAAAATTTATTGCTAGAAGAGGAATCCCAGTTGTACTTTACTCGGATAATGCCACTAATTTTCAGTATGGCGCAAAAATAATCAAAAAATTAAGTAAAGAAACTTGGTGTACTCAAGAAGTCCAAGATTGGGTCGCCCATAAAGGCACTCAATGGCGGTTTACCACACCCCGAAATCCGCGCGAAGGAGGTATTTGGGAACGTATGGTCAAAGTAGTCAAGGATTCTCTGCGAAGGAGTATCGGTCGGCAATTATTAGACCATGCAGAGCTCGGAACTCTATTTATCGAGTTAGAAGCTATGGCTAATAGCCGTCCTCTAACTTATCAATCAGATGCAGAGCCAGTTCGTTCCCTGAGGCCCATCGATTTTTTGCTTCAATCCTCACCCGAAATAAATTTCGCTAATTTAGGAGATGAGTCAGATTTTGAGGAGGAATTAAATAGAGAAGAAGGTTTAAAAATAATAAGAAAAATTAATGAAAGATTAAACAAATTGTGGGAGATCTGGCGCGTACAGTATTTGCTTTCCTTGCGCGAGAGATCTGAATATAAGGGTAAAGGATCTGGCAAGGAACCACTTATCGGAACGGTCGTTATAGTTGAAGACGACCTTCCCCGTCCCTTGTGGCGACTCGGTCGCATTATTGAATTAAATAAGGGCCGGGATGGGTTAATAAGAACCGTAAAATTAAATATAAATGGAAAAATTTTTAAACGGTCTATTAATCAAATATATGAATTAGAATTTTCAGAGTCTCGACCCAAACAACAGACTAATAAACAACAACAATTAAAAGATAAAAATATTGAAGTTGAGATGAGTTCAAGTGATTCAGAAGTAGATACTCCTTTTCCCGCCTATGCTCGGAAAAGTTCTGATTCAAGAAAGGAACCGACCACTGTTATGTCGGCAATGATTGTATCTAGTTTACCATCAACTCAAGTTTCAAATGAGAAGGCTTTAGAAAATGAAATCCAAATAATTGAAACCGCACCAAAGGAACAATCATTAAATAATGAAGAAAATAAAAATAAAGAAGGAAAAAATAATGAAATAATAAATAAACAAAGGAAAGCTTCTGATAATTGGTTATCGAAATATAAAATACCGAAGAAGCCTATACAAAAATATGGAAGAGGATTCCGCAATTTCCCACAGCCTGGGGTAGTAATGGTCAATAAATATCTAGGAGCTGGAAAAATTACAGAAGAAGAACGTCAACGTTTAATTAAAATTAATAAAGTTGCTGCTTTACGAAATTTTCAACAGAAAAAACAAGAAGAAGCATTACGAAGAAACCAAACATACTACGAATTACACAAGCACGAAAGATGTCCAAGAGTAGAAAAAACTAATATTGCTATAAGGGCTGCAAGACGTGAACAACAAATTATTTATTTACAACAAGAAGAAACATGGCCGGCCCCAAAAATGGAAGTAGAACCTTGGGCATACAATATTTTTACACCTTGTGAGGGACCGCAACACGAGAATTGTAATTTATCTAAAACGGCCAGTAGAACGGCACATTCTAGGCCAATTCCAATTAGTATGGCATTTCCTCTAATGACAACATTGGCGCACATGTTAATCTTTAATTGGTTAGGCCGGCAAAGATTTGGAACTTTAGAAATTTGGAATGCCGTTCGAGATCAACTATGCGCCCCAAATGAATCCATTCTTTGGAAAATTTTAAAATTTTGGCAGCATATTCGCTATAATCCGAAGAATGCTTTTAAAGATAAATTTTTAGCCGATATTGTAGCCATTCGTGTTGCAAATTGTAAAGTGCTTCGCAACCTATATGGCTATCACTGGTCCGGAAAAATAATTTTAGAGGAAGCACGACAAACACCGGACCTAGGACTAAATAATTGGCTAAAATATATTACAAAAATGCTATCTAAAGTTTTAACTAAAAAGAAGTTTATGATGTGTAGAGGTCCATCAAAATTATATTTAATTGATTCGCCATTTATCATCGCATCGGACGCTTCGGTGCCAAGTATTCACAGCTGGGAAGGATGTAAACTAGTTCATTTTGATGGTGGTCGAGACCTACATCGAATTATATATTTTGGATACCGAACAGAGGAACTTCTAATAGTTGTGAAGCCAAATGAGACAAAAATGAATTCAATAGCAAATTCTCTCGAATTTTGGCGAGCAAATGGAATACCGATCGGCATTAACTTGATACATAACGAAGATAAATTGGCAAGAGAACGATTAAAATTCACGGAACAATTCCGAAATTTAGCCGAATCCTTTAATACCGGCTATTATTATTTTGATGGGTCAATTGAAAATTTAAACAAAGTAAAGGGAAATATTCTTCATACTCCTTCTATAAATTATGAAGTAGAATCAACATCACGTCAATTCTTACCTTCCTTACAACAAATAAATCAAGTTCCTGAACCACCACGCCCTTCTTTGGAATCGCGCCTAAAATTATTGATTCAACGACTTTATGAACAGAATCATCCGCTTAAACCTAGTACATCACAAATACCCTCTCGTAAATCTGGTGGTTCTATTATAAAAAATTTGGGAACAATTGCTCTCATTTGTTTATTTATTTTATCCTTATTTGGATTCTCAGCGGCTCTGGTGACGAAATCAAAGGTAAATACACCAGGGGGCAAAAAATTAGTTTATCGAGTAAGCGCGTCTCCATATCTTACTCAAGCATTTAAAGAGCAAAATGCAGAGCAAGAAAGATTTCGGCGAAAAAATTTAGAATCCGAAATTAAAGGGGACCCGGTCTTTTGGTGTGCTACACAATCTAGCGCACTCTGGAAATTTCCTCATAGAGATGAGGCGTCCTTTTGTAAAAAAGGATTCCGAAAATGGAAACCTTTTGTTCTGGAGACATTTTCCCAGACTATGCGTCCACAGCCAGTAGAAGCATTTATATGTTCAGCAAAATACACTCGAGAAGTGTATTATCTTAATCTACTTGGAGATAAATTTATAGAGTTAGAACAAAAACTTTTGCCTCTTAATAAAGATGAGTGTTTAAAAATGACTGAAAGTAAAATTTGTCCCCATAATAAAAAGAAAATGGAAAAAAAGGATGGATTATGGAAAACTGAGGAGGCCTTAAAGGTTGACTTCCCTGGGAGATTCTCCTCGTTATTTGGAGGTGCGAGGGAATCCTCAGTTGTTAATTGCCACCTACAGCCTACCACCCTCCATTATAACCCTCAAACTCTAAAAATGTTCTCCCCTCTCTATTCTGTGGAGAAATGCCATTATATGACCGACTTTTGTAATCTCCCGGACAATTCAAGTATAATTTGGGAGTCACATTGCGAGTCTAAAAATTGCAAAAGTTGCAATTATGAATATTTAGGAAGATGGGAGGGAGATTATAGTAGATCGGGAAATACCCGAGTCATTTGGATTTCCTCCTCTAAAGAGGTTGCCTTGTCATTTTTAAAAGAGGCGCCTCACGAAATAGCTTGTAACGGTAAAGCTATTCGTAAATCAGAGCAAGGATTCGCGATAGAGGAGCGAGAGTTTACAAAATTATTTATTGAAAGGAGTAAGCGCTCAGTTGATGAAGAACAGCTTGCGGCAGAATTAACTGCAGCCGAACTAGCTTTAAAAAATTTTTACGATAAATTATTGGAAGAAAAATGCCATCAGCAAACGGTTAGACACGATAATCCCACATATCATGTGAGACAGGCCTTTCATAAAAAGGATCTGGTAGCTACCTGGCTAAATGAAGACACAGCTCAAGTCTTCTCTTGTGTAGCTATTGAAATTACAAATATAAGGTTTCGGCCGGTGTCAAGCTGTTTCAAATATATTCCGGTCGAAATAACTTTGTCTAATATGACAAGGTTAGGATTCTTGGATCCTGAATTAAGGATTCTAAGTGAATCTTCGATTCCCGCCGATTGTGAACGTTATCGTTTGAGGTTTCTAGAAATCGGCGCAGATCAATGGGTTAGAATCGATACTAGTACCGGAGTGTGGGAAAAAATGGAGCAAGCTAAAATTCACATTTTCCACGATAATATAACCTCCCCGG
The DNA here is from genome assembly GCA_963681835.1 of Meloidogyne enterolobii. Classification (NCBI taxonomy): domain Eukaryota; kingdom Metazoa; phylum Nematoda; class Chromadorea; order Rhabditida; family Meloidogynidae; genus Meloidogyne; species Meloidogyne enterolobii. Next base: position 766,738 of record CAVMJV010000099.1, read on the forward strand.
ACATGAATGTGGCCCCAATAGTCTTCCACGAGTGGGTCATGCGAAACCGTACCGACGAGCCAATTTTCGTTCATGTTAATGAACTGTCGGAATATGAAAAATGGAAGGAAAACGTAAAGTCCGAAGAATCTAATAGAGCAGTAGCATTGGGTGCTCTTCCAGGAGGTCTTCGTCAAGTAGCCATGGATTACATTTGGAATAAATGGCTTCTTATCGTAGAATGGTGGAAAATATTAAGTTGTCTCTATTCGACCTTCTTGTTCTTTAGAGACATAGGAATTCCCTTACTCACGGTATATTTTCTTTATCCCGCATGGACTACTATTTTAGCCTTTATGGGACGAGCTCCTCCCGCAAATACTCGTGCCACTTATCAAAGAACCCCGCAAGGTGAAGAGGTGGAATTAGCCTCTATTGCTCCCCGAAGGCGTAGAATCGAGTATTTCTCGCGACAAGGTTCCATCGATACTATCCGTACTCAAGGATCGATGAGACAAGGGCGTAAATTAATTTCGCCCTCAGTCGCACGTACATAAAGGGAAAAAGAGAGTGTTGATGTATATATGTAAATAAATAATTAATTAATAAATAAAATAAAAAATAAAAGTGAATAAAAATACAAAAAATACAAAAATACAAAAAATACAAAAATACAAAAAATACAAAAATAAAATTCATTATATACATCACAATTTTAAATATATATTTAATCAAATAAACTTATTCAACTGGTATATACCGTTCTAATCCGTATATAATTCTCCTCATTAGATTAAAATTTTAATTCCAAATTAATTATGAAAATATTGAATGAGTATTGAGTATAATGGAGACGCGCATTAATGAATAAATTAATTAAATAAATTAAAAATTAAAATAAATATTAATTAAATAAAATTTTAATTAATTAAATTTAAATTTCTATTAATTACAAAAAAAAAAAATTTTTTTTAATAATAGATGTACAACACGTTTTACACTAACGTGGAGCAAATGCTAAATCATGAAGTAGAATTTTATATAGATAATGAAAATGTTTTAATAATTGAAATTGAAATGTTTTTGGACGAGGATATGAATTTAATAATTATTGGGGACCCCTTCTTAAATGGAGAAAATCCCTTTTGGGACGAAGTAGAAGAAGAAAATAATGAAGAAGAAGAAAATAATGAAGAAGAAGAAAATAATGAAGAAGAAAATAATGAAGAAAATAATGAGGAAGAAAATGAAGAAGAAAATAAAGAAGAAAATGAAGAAGATGAAGAAAAGGAAAGTGAAGAAGAAAAGGAAGACGAAGAAGTAACTTATGTGGATATAAATTGGGCTAAAGAGGGAAAGTTTGGAATAGAGATTGGAGAAGAAATAAACGAATTCTGGGAGATGGGAGAAGAAGTAAAAGAGTTTTGAAAAGAAAGAAAATAAAAATAAATAAATAAACAAATAAATAAATAATTAAAAATTAAAATTTTATTTTGCGGGGGGAATGTAAGGGACATGGACCCCATGATCCTTCAAAATTTCTTTAATTAATTTTAAACAAAAGGATCATGGGGTCCATGGTCCAAATTTTTAGACAATAATAAAATAATAAAATTATATTTTATAAACATGTTTACATTAAAAATGTGATTTTACATTAAAAAATCACATTTTTTAATGTAAACAGCCAAATTGTTAAAATTGCACTTTTTATCTAAAAAATATTTTTTATATAAAATCCTTTGTTAAATTGTAGTCCCCTTATCAGTTAAAAGTAAAAAATAAAATTTTTATAAAAAATTCGTTAATTTAAAAAATTTAATAAAAAATTTTCAAAATTTATTAAAAAATAATTAAAATTAATTTTATTTTATATAAAATTAATTTTTCTTCAACAAAAATATTTTTTAAATTAAATTAAAAGTCTGGATTGCCTCAGTATTAACCAGATCCTTATCATTATATAAACGTAGAAAATTGGTTTTAGGTATATTTTGGGCTCTCTTCGGCACGCCTAAGCAAACATTAATGATTTTGCACACCCCTATTAGTATAGTAAAGCAGCTGGACTATAGCTAAATATTTCTCTCCTTCAGCTAGTACAAAAGGTTATTCGGCGGCTGGGAGCGAACCAGCATCCTTAGTAGACCGGCTCCGGCTCCTGGTATTGGACTTTGGATAACTCGTGACATCTCTGATATGCGAAAGAAACACGCATATCGCCTTCCGGTGAGAAACCATTCAACACCCATCAATTTTTAATGAAGGACAGAGCTCTGTGTTAACAATAATGTAGATTCGAATTTAAAATAAATGATGATATCTTTTTTGATATCTTTTTTTTGCCCTTGATACCCTTAATACCTTTTCTCCCCAAATGGAAAGGCCCTTGATATCCTATATTGAGTATAAAGGTATCCTCTTATCAAATAACCCAAATGGAAAGGCCCTTGCTAGTATGTGCTGTGTTTCTGTATATCCTAGACATAATTGTGTTAACGATAATTAAATAGAATTTATAGTATATGCGATAAAAGTTTTTTTAATCTCAAATATTATTAAATTAACCTATTAGTCTTCAGTTTTAACAACCCATATTTAATTCTTTCATCATTATTTACAAATGCTTGCAAGTGGTTATCTTGTTTCAGCTCGTCAAAGGTTACATTTTCCGGCAATTGCATAATTCCCCAATTATATAAAAATTCTGCAAATTCTTCTACCGTAGTTTCTAAACGGAGTAGTGATAATTTTGTAAGAATGAAATCAACATTTTTTACTGGCATTTCAATGTACTTTTCATAATTTTCCGAATGGTAGATGATAATCTTTTTTAAAATAATAATTTTAAAAAATCAGAAATTTACCAACACTTTTAAATTGAATTAACAACTACAAAGGTTATTTATGCACTTACCGTATTTACTCGATTAATTCCCCTGGGGCATTATTTTTTAACCCATCCGTGGCATGGGGAATTATTCAAGGGAGGGGAATTATTCGAGTTTTGAAATACCTATAAACGTTTAGTAGGGTATTTCGGAGAGGGGGATTATTGTTTCAACTCATCCGTAGCGGGGGGAATTATTCGAGAGAGGGGAATTATTTGAGGGAGGGGAATTAATCAAGTAAATATGTGAAACGGGAGTGCTAGTATTTTTATATTCATTAATAGTAAGTAGTCCGATATTTTGCTACCTGTATTGAAATTTACGAGCAAAGCTAGGCCCGGGTCCTTCACCTCTCGAGGCATCTCAACTGTTTAAATGCTCAAGCCGATTTGAGCATTTAAAACCTATTACCTTGATCTTACATACAGAACTAATTTATTTAAGTTCCGTCCGTTTAAGAAAATTTTCTCGATAAAAATAAATTTACCTCTTCAAGATTGTTGAAAAATTTTTCCCCAAAATCATTATTAAATCTTCGATAAATCCCCCTCAGAACATTTTCAGTTTTATTTCTGATAAAACTGGATAAATCGTTCAAATCTTTCAAATCTTCCATAGAAACAGTTTTTAAAACTCGAATCAAAACAGATAATTCTGTCAGGGAAAAATTAAAATTGTCTTCAGGTTCCTCATCAAAATCTTTGGGTAAAGTTTCTTCTTTTGTAGGAGGAGGACTTTCGTATTCGGACATTTTACCTTTTCCTTAATTTTATTATTATTTTTTGATCTAATTTATAAGTGTGTCTAATTTTTTTATAACTAATTGTGCCCGACCCGTGTTAATATAAATGTTTAAATTTTAAAAATAAATTTTTACCTTTATGATCCCCTGCCCCGTAAATATGATCACAAAAATTAAGAAAAATAAAAAGGAAAATAAATATGGAAATATTCATTTTCAATTTTTATTTGAAAATATTTTTAATTTTTTAAAGTTTTATTTATAAAACTAAATTTATATTAAAAATTAATTTAAAAAAAAATTTAAAAAATTTGCAAAATAATTAAGAATAACCTTAAAATGGGTAAATTATACCCATATTTATAGCAAGGAAAAAGGGCAAATTTTACCTTTAAAATTTTCGAAATTGGCGCGCATGATTGTGAATTTTCACGTGAATATTTTGGGGGCTTTCTTTCATCTTATTCCCTCTTGCCGCTAATTGTAGCCTTTTAATTTTAATTATTTTATTAAATATATACGCTTTTATACGATTTATATGATACATATATAAGAATATACAAGTGCATACAAAATTATATGACCCAGACAAGAAAAACCCTGAAATCTTATCACTAAGCGGGATAGCTTAATCATCGCCTTTTCTGGCGGAATTCTATTATATTTCTCAACCCCGAGACTTATGGGATGGATCGTCGTTCATTCAGCATATATTGAACGATCCGGTTTTACAAATAAATCAGACTTGGGCTTTAACTTCGGCTAGGTTGACTGGACTAATAGTTTAATCAACAATTCAGAAAGATTTTTGGGTTTTTAGCCCTTTCTTACCAAATTTAAAAGTATTAGAAATTATGAATATGTGTGATACCCAAAACAAAAAAACGGTGGTAACCAAAAAATGTTACATCGAGAAATCTCGGACAAACTATTTGATAACAAAACAGTAGTACTGTATTGAAGACTATTAGAGAGAGGAAAAGCTTAATATTTACCAACTTCAATTGCCTAAAATTGTTTAAAAATACATACCCAAATCTTTATCCAAAAATCAAAATCTTTAAATAATCAACTGTTCGGAATTTAAAAAAATACTAAACTAAAATGTGAAAATAATAAATAATCAAATATATAGTTCTTCAATCCTCTTTTCTTGTAGTTTAAAAAATAAAACCCTGAAAACTATAAAGGACAGAAAAAGTTTGTTAACAACCAAAACAAAATATTGGGTTAAAATATAGTCAGTATTAGAGACCTTTTGATCTAAGAATATCGGTAAACTTAATTTTTTGATCCAGATCTTGACTAGGTCGGTCCTATCCGTATTTATTTTTCTTTCAAAATAGTTGGGCTGCCCAGCTTAAGCAATAACCACTGGTTAAGGACACTCTACTATAAGATTCAGATTCTTAAATTGTACTGACTCATTTTAGAACTCATTATTTTGCAGAAAATAAGGAAAAATGTTAGAAAAAATTCTTTGCGACTCTTTTCAGTCACGTCCTCCTCCATTGCGTCCACGATTCCCTCCAGTCCTTCGTCCTCTACGTCCTCCACGTCCATGTGTTTGTTGATGTGCTTGTACTATCTCTTCAAATCGAGAATGGCATCTTTTGTAAACCTATAAAGATGAATGAATATCAATTTACTTATATTTTATAAATTTTTCAACTGTACGGAATAAAATTAAATGTTACATTTTCAGTAAGTTCTCCATGAAAATGAGGAGGAACTTGATCAGGCATTTGACCATGTTTCTGAACAGGAAGTAATTCAACAATATCCTCATCTATATATTGTTTGCTCAGTATAACTTGTCCAGCCAATTCATTCAAAATTAAATGATCCAACATGTCTTTAGACAAGTCATCCACAAAATAGAAAAATGAATAAAATGGATATGTTGGCTGGTGGGTGTTTGGATCGAGCGTACTTGCAGATAAATTGTAACATTCTTGTCCAGTCCAATAATTCATATTAGCTTAAATTTTAAAATGAAGTCTAACTGGTTATAATACATTTATGTCTTTGTGGCTGAAATTGACGCTAAATGAGGTAATCTAGGATTGGGCCGAAAAAGTCACGATCTAAATTATTTTCGGATTCGGGTACTTTTGCTAAACTCTTTCTGTGGGAGTATACTATAACATGATGCGAATACTATATCAATTTATCATTAAATAATATACAATTAATTTTGTTTAATTTTGCTTATTACCTTTATAATTTTTGTAAATTATTGGCCAAAAGTATTCCATTTCAGGATGAACTTCGATCGAACTAGGCGAGAATTCAGCATAAAGGATTATGTCAGTTTTTGATTCTACATCTTTTAGATTTAATGGTTTGTCTGGATACATTTGGTTAAATAATTGCCCAAATTTATTTGCCTTCACTTCAAAAATATCATAATTTTCCATATAACTTCGAATCGAAACTTCTTTGCTAAATTTTATTCGAATAAATTTGGGTATTCAAAAATATTTTGCAACTAAACTTCAGAAGGACGAGATCCTTTACAATCTTTACTAAGTTTAAGAAGGTAAAAGTTGGAGTCCATAAAAATTCCAAAATTTTCAAAATTTTTAGTTATACCACCCAGAGTTGTGTCGGAAATGACGAAGATGTTAGAAATAAGAAATGGCTCGGATCTAAAATTTTCGGAAAACGGAAGTCGGAAATGTCAGACCTTGATACCAATTTTATAATACTAAGTCCTATTAAAGCTCTACAAATAAAATAATTTTTATTAAAAAATATACTCTTTTCCTCCAATATCTAATTGTTCATTATAATGTTTGTTATAATTATGAAATTGAACAAAATTTCTAATCAACAGTCGAACAAAAAGAAAAAGATGCCAATAAATGTAAACTTTTTTGCTTATATTCATGTTGTCTTTACAAGTATTGTATATATTGTCGAACATTTCCCTAAATTATTTTTAATTAATTTTATTTATAATTTCGGAAATATTTTTATAAATCTACTTCAAACTCAATTCGTTTGGAAAATGAACTCAAATATTATTAAATTAACTCATTATTCCTCGATTGTTGTAGTAAATTATATTTAATTCCATCATTAAAATATGCATATGCTTTCAAATTTTGCTTATTATTTTTTAGCTCATCAAAAGTTGTATTCGCAGGCAATGGCATAATTCCCCAATTATTTAATAACTCTGCAAAGTTTTCGATTTCTGCAAAGTCTTCGACTGTCAGGTGTAAACGAAGTTGTACTAATTTTTTAAAAATGAAACCAAAATACTTTTCCGACGTTTCAATGTCTGCTTCATAGAAATCCGAATGGTGCTTGATAATCTTTTCAATAAAAAAATTAAAAATAGAGCTTAAAAATCACCAAAACTTTTATTATAAGCCCACTTAAAATCCCAAAATTTCAACAACAAATCTTTTAATTTTAAAGCAACAATTACTGATAACTAGCTCAAAGTTGCTATTGGTGTTTATACCCCAGGTCTACTCAATAATAAACACACCTCGCCTTACAATATTTTATTACCGTATATGCTCGAATAATTACCCTGGGTAATTATTGTTTCGACCTCTCGCTGGAGGGGGTAATTAATCGAGAGGATGACTAATTTTGGGGTATACCTATCTCAATAAATCGAGGAGGAAATCCATTTATTTTTTGATATAGATTCTCATAATGTTTCAATAATTAAAATAGACAATGATTTTTTTAATATTTTTAAAATTAGAGAAGGAAAGGGAGGGGGTAATTATTAAAGAGGGTAATTATTCAAGCATTTAAGTAATTTGGTTGGACGGATTTCTCGATTAGTTACATACTCTCCCACCAATAAAACCCCTCTGTATTAATTAGTGTAAATACCCATCCTCGAATGCCCTACCAATTTCAAAACTTGAAAAGTTGCCCTCCTTTATAACAAAAAGTACCCAGGTAATTATTAGAGAGAATATTATAATAAATTATTTGATAAAATTACCACATCAAGATTTTTATAAAATTTTTCTCCAAAATGATTATAAAATCCTGCATAAATCTCCCCCAAAACATTTTTAATTTTATTTTTCAGAAACTCATTCAAATCGCCCAAATCTTTCACATCTTCAATAGTAACTGATTTTAAAATTCTAATCAGAACTGATAATTCAGTCAGACTAAATTTAAAAGGGTCTTCAGGCACATGATCAGCAGGAAACTCGCTTTCATATTCGGGCAATTTTCCTTTTCCTTAATTTTATTATTTTTATTTACTCTCTATTATTTTATAATTTTTAATATGTATAGTAGATGCCCAAAATGCCCAAAACGAAAAGAAATTTTTGCCCGCTGTATTAAAAATATGGAATTAATGATTATTGGATAAGAACAGGGTTCGATATAGAATATTTAAAAATTCGCAATTTTGGGCTAAAAAATCCGCATTTTATAAGAAAATCCGCACTTGAGCAATTTTTATTACTATAAATCATCTTATGAAAATCACAATAATTAAATGAAAAATTAAATTTAACTTGAACCAATGCAATCTAATTTTAATGGATAATTTTAATGCTCAAAGATTCAGAATTATGAAATACACTTAAGCCAAAATTCTTTTTTTTTGCGCCACAAGAGAAAAATTTTGTGATTTTGGAATGAAATGAGCCAGATTTCTTGTATTTTTGTGAACAAAATTACATGAAAAATAAAGGATCCTCATAACTTGAAAAGGCCACAAAAATCCGCAAATCCGCATTTAAAAATCCGCATAATCTGCATTCCAAGAATAGACTCAAAAGCCGTAGTAACTTTACGAGATACCGTTAATAACTAGTATTTGCATACAATCTTAGTTTTTTAATTATAAATGTCTAAAGTTAAAAATGAATTTATTACCTTTATCCATGCCGTAGATATGATGAAAAAAGCAAAAACAAATAAAAAGGAAAATAAATATGGAAATATTCATTTTCAATTTTTATTTAAAAAAATATTTTTAAATTTTTTTTTGACTGTTCAGGTATTTAAAATTTAATTTTAAATAAAAGAAAAAAATTTTTTTTCAATAAATGTGTTATCATTCTATTTGCTTAACGTCTTATAAATGGCATTAATTGGGAGGAGTTTAAATAAAATATTGAACTTGAACTTGCACTTAATCTTAAAATAAATCAGAAAATCTTTAAAGGCAAAAAAGTGCAAGATAATTGGGAATGGACAGTCACGTTTAAAAAAATCTTATTTTTGCAATTTTAAAATCTGTAGGGGAGATAAAGACAAAAATTATTGAGTAAATCATGTGCATTTTTAATAAAAAAAATTTTTTTGAATTATTATTTTACATTACAAAATTAGATAAATAAATAATATTTTTAATGAATAATAATTAATTAAATATATTTAAAAATTTTAAATTAAAATAATGCCCAAAAAAGATAATTAATTTTTTGACTATCTCTTATCATTCAACAACAATATTGTTTAATTATTCACTTTTGGCTATCTAATACTCTACATATCTTAGAAAAATACATACTTTTGCTGCATTCAATTCCCAGATGTTTAGTATAACAGTAAACTATTGTTATAAAATTTGTATCATTCAGAAACCGCAGGTATATAGGATACAGTAATAGCCTACTTTTCACAATTACAGGTTGTTTGTAGACTAGTAGAAGGAGGAAAATTTCAATATTTACTAACATAGGTAAATTGCTTAAAATAATTTAAAAATAAATACCCAAAATCTTTATCCGAAAATCAAAATCTTTAAATAATCAACTGTTTGGAATTTAAAAAATACTAAACTAAAATGTAAAATATAATCAAATATGTATATAGTTCTTCAATCCTCGTTTCTTGTAGTTAAAAAAATAAAACCCTGAAAACTATAAAGGACAGAAAAAGTTTGTTAACAACCAAAGCAAAATATTGGGTTAGAATAAGTCAGTATTAGGGACCTTTCTTGTTATCCCAAAGAATACCGATAACCGTGATTTTTGATCCGGATCTCGACTAGGTCGGTCCTATCCGTATTTATTTTTCCTTCAAATTAGTTGGGCTGCCTAGCCTAATCAATACCCACTAGTTAAGGACACTCTACTACGAGCTTCAGATTTTTAAATTGTACTGACTTATTTTAACACTCAATATTTTGTAGAAAATAAGGAAAAATTCAGAAAAAATTCTTTGCGACTCTTTTCATTCACGTCCTCCTCCATTCCGTCCACGATTTCGTCCAGTCCTTCGTCCTCCACGTCCACCTTGTTGATGTCCACGTTGATCATGTCCTTGTTCTTGTTCTTGTCCATGTTCTTGTCCATGTTCTTGTTCATGTCCTTGTTGATGTGCTTGTTGCAATTGTTCAAAACGAGTACGGCATCTGTTATAAACCTATAAGGATAAATAAATATCAATTTATTTTTAAAAAATTTTCTAAGTGTTAGAATAAAATAAAATAATCGGTCAAGAATTTTATCCATTAAAAAAGCTTTTTTTAATTTAAATATATATTACTTCTCTAGTAAGCTTTCCATGAAAATGCGGAGGAACTTGAACAGGAATTTGATCAGGTTTCTCAACAGAAAGTAATTCAACAATATCTTCATCGAGATAAACTTTATTTTCACTCAGTATAATTTTTCCAGCCAATTCATTCAAAATTAAATGATCCAACATATCTTTGGATAAATCATCCAAATAATGGAAAAATAAATAAAATGGGTAAGTTGGCCGATGGGTGTTTGGATCAAGCGTTTGTATGGATAAATTGTAACATTCTTGTCCAGTCCAATAATTCATATTAGCTTAAATTTAAAAAAAAATTAAAGTAGGAATGGGCTGAGATCAGAAATGGGCCGAGTAGAGAAAAGTCCCGTATTATGTTTCACAATTATTCTCTGATTCGGATACTTTTGCTAAACTATTTCTATGGGAGTATACCGTATATACTCTATTAATTACCCTGGGTAATTATCGTTTCGACCTCTCTCTGGAGAGGGTAATTAATAGAGGCGGGTTAATTAATAGAGGTTATTTTAGGAAGACTAATTATAACTATTTTTAAGGGGGTAATTATTATTTCAACCTTTCGCTATAGGGGTAACTAATAAAGGCGGGGTAATTATTTGAGGGAGGGTAATTAATAGAGTATATACGGTATGTACATAACACGATGCGTATTTCTCATCAAATAATATAGAATTAATTATGTTTAATTTTGCTTAATACCTTTATAATTTGTGTAAATTATTGGCCAAAACGCTTCCATTATAGGATGAACTTCGATCGACATATCAGGAATGATTTCACTATAATAGATTATGCCATATGTTGATTCAGCGTATTTTTGATTTAATCGTTTGTGTGGATAAACTTGATTAAATATTTGCTGAAATTCATTTGCTTTTATTTCAAAAATATCATAATTTTCCAAATAAGCTCGAATCGAAACTTCCTGGCTAAAATTTTATTAAAATAAATTTGGGTAATCAAAAAATCTTTTAAAGGATTTTCAATTTCTCCTCTTAAAAAGTATGCACCAGCTTCCCAAACGCCTTCCCAAGAATAAGTTAGTGGTGATTAAGCTTTAATATCTCAGAAAAAGGATGTTTGTGATGTTCTTTACACCTTTTGAGAACTTCCATTAACCTTAGCGACTAATGCTCTTTACGTGTTTTCATGAGGATCCCGATTTTACAAACTAAGCCCTATTAAAGCTCCACAAATAAAATAATTTTCATTAAAAAATATACTCTATTCCTCCAATATCAAATTGTTCATTATAATGGTTGTTTGCATTATGAAATTGAACAAAATTTCTAATAAGCATTCGTACAAAGAGAAATAGATGCCAATAAATATAAACTTTTTTGTCTATATTAATGTTGTCTTTACAATAATTGTATATATTGTCGAACATTTCCCTAAAATATTTTAAATTAATTTTATCTAAATTTTTAGAAATCTACTTCACACTCAAATTTATATGGAAAATGAAGTTAAGTAAAATACTAGATTCGACAATCTAAGATTAGTGACTGGACCGAGGTCTTAAACAAATCCTTATCATTAAAAAATATAAAAATATAAGAATCCAGCTTTAGGTATTGTAAAGTGTAATCAGCAGGAAAGGTTAAAGAGCACTTTAATTCATCCTTCCGTTACTTTTTCAGTAGGTGTTACGACAATTGCGGATACGCAAGTGCGGATGCGACAATTGCGGATTAAAAATTTTTTAAAAATGATTGAAATGAAATTCCGTTTTTTTGTCCCGGCTGTCAACTTCAGACTTCTGACGGTTTCCGAATTATTTTTAGACAGATCTGGCACTTAAAACTTTAAAAAATCTTAAACTTTTTAAAAATTTTATATCCGCAATCGTCGCATCCGCACGTGCGTATCCGCAATTGTCGTACCGCCTTTCAGTAGGCATATTTGTAATGTTTTATTATTTATCCCCCATTAAATTTCATTATATAATGTTCTCCATTTTTCCATAACATAGAGTTAGGCCTAACACTTATATTATTATTTATTAATGTAATGTTATATTTTCTAAGTGAATAAAGCGCTTACTTAGCGTTAACATCTATGCCTCTGTAAGCCTGAGGACCTGATCAACCGAGACGTAGATGTTACCGCTAAGTAAGATGGTAAGCGCTTTATTCACATATGAAATATAACATTCCTCAGTCTTTTACCGATTGAGGATAAAGGTATCCCGAACTTAAGTTTTATCAAGTACCCCAAATGGAAAGGCCCTTGCTAGTACGTGCTGTGTTTCTGTATATCCTAGACAATTGTGTCAACGATAATTAAATAGAATTCATAGTAAATTCGATAGAAAGTATTTTAATCTCAAACATTATCAAATTAACCTAGAAGCCTTCAAGTGTAGCAACCCATATTTAATTCCTTCATCATTATATGCAAAGTATTGCAAACGGTTATCTTGTTTCAGCTCATCAAAGGTTGTATTTTCAGGCAATGTCATAATTCCCCAATTATATAAAAATCCCGCGAATTCTTCTACCGTCGTTTCTAAACGGAGTTTCGATAATTTTTTAAGAATGAAATTAACACTTTTTACTGGCATTTCAATGTCTGTTTCATAGTTATTCGAATGGTAGTTGATAATCTTTTTAAAAAGTAAAATAAAAAGTAAAAATTAGGATTTAGAAAATCAGACGTTTATCAAAACTTTTATGCTAAGCTTTCAGAAAATCTAAAGATGAACGAGGAATAATTCTCCTGCCCTCAGCAGCAAACTTGCGATTTGCTGATAATAAAAAGTAATAAACAGCATACTAATAAGCCTCCAAATTCCTATACATATCCACAGTCAGTTTTTTCAATGCGGATGTTTTACGTGTAATTTCTTATAGGGTTCAGCGGTATCGGGATCCCGACCGGTATCGGGCGGTATTATACCGGTCTCTTTGAATACCGATACCGATTTTACTGATACCGCTACCGAATGATAAATCCCGATACCGTTTTTGCTGATACCGATACCGAGGCCGGTATCGGTATCGGTATCGGGATTAGCGTCTGATACCGATGAATATCGGTATTTTTTAACACCCCTAAGGATCGATTTTTCATTTGTTTTATGGACGAAATTAGCCACATGGCCTTCTAAAATTCTCAAAATTTTTGCCTGCGGCGCTGAAAATTGAAGAAATCTGGCTTCTTAGTCTATAAAAATTTTCAAAATTTTTGCCTGCGGTGCTGAAAAAGTGAATTTTTTACCTACGGCCTTCTAAAATTATCAAAAATTTCGCCTGCGGCGCTAATAAAGGAACAACTCTGGCCTATTGACTTTACAAAAGTCTTGAAAATTTCGCCTGCGGCGCTGAAATGGGAAAAAGCAGGCCTTTTGGCCTTAAAATTTTTCGAAATTTTCGATTTTGGCGCCTTCGGTGAATTAAATTTTGGCTTAAAAGTAAAATAATGTTCATTAATGAAACACAGGTGTTTTGTTAAAGAACGAAGCCTAATGAAAAAAAGTTTTATCCAGGTCTGGTTCCAATATTGAGGGATATCATTCGATTATCGGGGGTATCCCTAGTACTCCAATAAGTCTACTGATATCCCACCTAATCCCCAAAGTTGATTTGAGATATAAAGCTGAATTTGGGGTATACCCGTGGATGAAGATGATATCGGAGGATTAAAGTGGATATCGATGGATTTGGAAGGTCTTCTATTGGTTCCTGAGATGTTTTTGTCTCGAGAATGGCTTTATAGTGCTAATTTATCATTTTACTATAGATTAATACCTTTTTCAAAATGAGGAATAAATTTATTTATTAAAGAATTTATTTATTTTTTTCTGATTAAAAATTTTTTAGGAAATACCGATACCGATTTTTCAATCCCGATCCCGAGTCGGTATCGGTACCGGTATCGGTATCATTAACTCAAATCCCGATACCGATTTAGGCTAATCCCGATCCCGAGTCGGTACCGGTATCGGGATCGGTATCATCAATCCGAAATACCGATACCGGTTTTTTCTCGGAATACCGGTACCGCTGAACCCTAATTTCTTAAGTAATGTAAAGCTATTTATTTCCTAAGGCTGTGCAGTAGGCGGCGTGGTGTAATAGTAAAACATCAGTCCGGTCTACTTAAGATGCTGGTTAACCTTTTGTACTAGCTAAAGGAGAGAATTAGTTATAGCCCATCTGCTTTACTGTATTTTCAAAAATTAATCCTGAGTATTTTAATGGATTATTTATAAATTTACCACATCAAGATTGCCAAAAAATTTTCCCCCAAAATCATTATTAAATCTTTCAAAAATCCCATTCAACACATTTTTAGTTTTCTCTTTAATAAACTCGTTTAAATCGTTCAAATCTTTAACATCTTCAACAGAAACTGTTTTTAAAACTCGAATCAAAACAGATAATTCTGTCAATGAAAAATTAAAATTATCTTCAGGCGGAGATTCCACCTCCAAATAAAACTCTTCAGTGTCGGGCATCTCTTCAGGAGGACTCTCTACGGATGGACTTTCTTTGGGTGGATTATCATATCCGGGAATTTTCTTTTTTCCTTAATTTTAATATTATTTAATAATTTTCAATTTAATTAAATATGCATGTATCAGGAATGTATTTTCTTACGCTTCCGCCTTCCTCTTTTTCGGCCTCTAACGCCAAAAACACACCCCTAATGGTGGCCTTAATTTCATAAAAATTTGTTATGATCTCCCTGAAAATTTTCACGGCGACTCTAAAAATTGAGAATCTGGTCTTTTGGTTTTCAAATTTTTTCTCATAAAGTATCTAAAATTCTCAAACTTCTTGAAGCGCCAAAAATGGAAAAATCTGGCTCCAAAACTTCCAAAATATCAAAAAAAATGGAAGACTCTGTAACTGTTTTTCAATGTAGATCGTTTCTCTTCTGAAGCTCCGGCATTTTTTAAATTCCTACCTCTAATGTTTATGTCCAAATTTAATAAATAAATTTTTACCTTTAGGATCTCCTGTCCCGTAAATATGATGAAAAAAATAAGAACAAATAAAAAGTAAAATAAATATAGAAATATTCATTTTCAATTTTTATTTTTTAAACTTTTTTGAATGTTTTTTAAAATTAAAAATTTAATTTTAAATTTTAAATAAAAAAAAATTTTTTTTTTAATAAATGGAGATTCCTTCGACTTTTCTTAACGTCTTATAATAGGCATTAATTGGGAGGAGTTTAAATGAAATATTGCGCTGCACTTTTTCTCGACATAAATTAGAAAGATTTTTGAGGCAAAAAAGTGGAAGAAAATTGTTTATTGGCATTTGGCTGTCACATTTGAAGAAAAAATTTATTAAAAATTATTATGTAACTCATTTGCTTTAAAAAAAATTTTTTATTAAACTATTATTTTATAAATTATAGATAATATTTTAAAAGTAAAAGCAACTAGTAAATAATGCCGAAAAAATTGCTTTGACAATCTCATAATTTTGTTATAAAATTTTGGTTGTAAAATTCTTAAATTTTGAAAAAATTTTGATGAAAATTAAAAGTTTTTATCAAATTTTAATTTTTAATCAATCAATTAATCAAATTTTGAGATAAAAAATTTTTAATATTTCCCCAGATATTTTTTTTAAAAGAGGAAATTTTAAAAATTTTTTTCAATAAAACAGAAAAATGTTGTTATTAAAATTTGTATTGTTCAGAACCGCGGTATATAGGATACGGTAATAGACTACATTTCGCAATTCCACTTTATTTGAAGAGTAGTAGAAAGAGGAAAATTTAAAAATTTACCAAATTAAATTACTTAAATTGTTTAAAAGCAAATACCCAAAATCTTTATCCAAAAATCAAAATCTTTAAATAATCAACTGTTTGGAATTTAAAAAATACTAAACTAAAATGTAAAAAATAATAAATAATCAAATATATAGTTGTTCTTCAATCCTCGTTTCTTGTAGTTAAAAAAATAAAAACCTGAAAACTATAAAGGACAGAAAAAGTTTGTTAACAACCAAAACAAAATATTGGGTTAGAATTAGTCAGTATTAGGGACCTTTCTTCTTAACGTAGAAAATCTCGGTAACCTAGATTTTTGATCCAGATCTCGACTAGGTCGGTTATATTAATTATTTTTCTGTTTTAGCTGATAAAATATTAAATTAGTTGGGCTGCCTAGCCTAAGCAATACCCGCTAGTTAAGGACACTCAACTAGAGGCCGGTGCAAGTCAGTATCCTGTCCGAAATACTGCTTTTTTTTTTAAGGTTTCATGATTGTCAGGATTTTCCGGATTAATACTGATGGATCTTGTCCTGTTCGAAATTTTAAACCCAATCCTGATATAGGATCCTGCAAATGTGATTTTACCGACCTCTAAACTCAACTAAGAGATTCAAATTTTTAAATTTTACTGACTTATTTCAACACTCAATATTTTGTAGAAAATAAGGAAAAAATCCGAAAAAATTCTTTTCGGCTCTTTTCATTCACGTCCCCCTCCATTGCGTCCACGATTTCGTCCAGTCCTTTGTCCTCTACGGCCTCCTTGTCGATTTCCACGTTGATCATGTCCTTGTTCTTGTCCATGTCCTTGTTCATGTTCTTGATCATGTCCTTGTTGATGTGCTCGTTGTAACTGTTCAAATCGAGAAAGGCATTTTTTATAAACCTATAAAGATGAATAAATATCAATTTATTTTATACAAATATTTCTAACTGTATAGAATAAAATTAAATAAATGTTCAATAATTTAGCGATTAAAAAGTTTTTTTTATTTAAAAAATATATTACTTCTCTAGTAAGCTTTTTATGAAAATGAGGAGGAACTTCATCATGCATTTGATCAGGTTTCTCAACAGAAAGTAATTCAACAATATCTTCATCGAGATAAACTTTATTTTTACTCAGTATAATTTTTCCAGCCAATCCATTCAAAATTAAATGATCCAACATATCTTTGGATAAATCATCCAAATAATGGAAAAATAAATAAAATGGATAGGTTGGCTGTTTAGTGTTTGGATCAAGAGTACTTGCGGATAAATTGTAACATTCTTGTCCAGTCCAATAATTCATATTAGCTTAAATATTAAAAATATTTAAAAGTAGGGATGGGCTGAGATCAAGAAATGGGCCGAGTAAAGAAAAAGTCTTGGATTAGGTTTCAAAATTATTCTCTGATTCGGATACTTTTGCTAAACTACATATTTCTATGGGAGTATACTATAACACGATGCGAATATATCAATTTATCATTAAATAAAACATAATTAATTTTGTTTAATTTTGCTTAATACCTTTATAATTTGTGTAAATTAAAGGCCAAAAAGCTTCCATTATAGGATGAACTTCTTTCGACAAATCAGGAAGGATTTCACTATAATAGATGATGCCATATGTTGATTCAGCGTATTTTTGATTTAATCGTTTGTGTGGATAAACTTGATTAAATATTTGCTGAAATTCATTTGCCTTTATTTCAAAAATATCATAATTTTCCAAATAAGCTCGTATCGAAACTTCCTGGCTAAAATTTTATTAAAATAAATTTGGGTAATCAAAAAATCTTTTAAAGGATTTTCAATTTCTCCTTTAAAAAAATTCCTAAAAGAGTGAACTCGGCAGAGGAGTGAACTCCTCGGCAGAACTCCTCGGCGTTTGCACTCCTCGGCAGAGGAGTTCAAACGCCTTCCCAAGAATAAGTTAGTGGTGATTAAGCTTTGATATCTCAGCTATAATCCAATAAAATAATTTTTATTAAAAATATACAATTCTCCAGTATCATTTGCTCGTTTGTCTAGTTCAACATTATAATAATTGTTATTATTATGAAATTGAACAAAATTTCTAATAAGCATTCGTACAAAGAGAAATAGATGCCAATAAATATAAACTTTTTTGTCTATATTAATGTTGTCTTTACAATAATTGTATAAAAGGTCGAACATTTCCCTAAATTATTTAGAATTAATTTTATTAATATTTTTAGAAATAATATTGGTCTATGTGAACCATCTTACATCTATGCCTCGGTAAGCCTGAGGACCTGATCAACCGAGGCGTAGCTGTTACCACTAAGCAAGATGGTAAGCGCTTTATTCACATAGGAAATATAACAACAACCCTCAGTGTTTTACCGATTGAGGATAAAGGTATCCTGGAGGATAAAGGTATCCTCTTATCAAATAACCCAAATGGAAAGGCCCTTGCTAGTATGTGCTGTGTTTCTGTATATCCTAGACATAATTGTGTTAACGATAATTAAATAGAATTTATAGTAAATGCGATAAAAGTTTTTTTAATCTCAAATATAATTTCAAAACCTATTAGTCTTCAAGTGTAACAACCAATATTTAATTCTTTCATCATTATTTACAAATGCTTGCAAATGGTTATCTTGTTTCAGCTCGTCAAAGGTTACATTTTCCGGCAATTGCATAATTCCCCAATTATATAAAAATTCCGCAAAGTCTTCTACCGTCATTTCTAAACGGAGTTTCGATAATTTTTTAAGAATGAAATCAACAGTTTTTGATGACATTTCAATGTCTGTTTCATAATTATTCGAATGGTAGTTGATAATCTTTTAAATAATAAAAAATTAAAAATATGGTTTAAAAATCAGACGACTACTTCTAAAACTTTCATCATAAGCACTAGTGATGTTCGAGTATCTCAATCCCGACTCCCATTGTCAATTCTCGACTAAGTTGGGAAATTTTTACACCCCTAAGAATGATTTTCAATCAAATTCTCGACTAACTCACTTATTTTGATGGTGATCCAACACTCTAACACTAAAGCCTCTCTATTAATTAGTGTAAATACTAGTGTTTTCGACGGTCGTTCCGGTTCTGGTAGGCCGTAAGTTCCGGGATTTTTTTGTTTCCAGTTCCGGGTTGCTGGCAAAGTTCGGGTTCCGGCAATACACTAGTAAATACCTTTCCTCAAATATCCTACCGCACGTTTAAATCTCAAAACTTGAATAATTGCCTCTCTCGATTGCCTCCTTCGATTATTAATTGCCTCCCTCGTAACAAATATACCCAGGGTAA
The DNA here is from genome assembly GCA_963681835.1 of Meloidogyne enterolobii. Taxonomy (NCBI): domain Eukaryota; kingdom Metazoa; phylum Nematoda; class Chromadorea; order Rhabditida; family Meloidogynidae; genus Meloidogyne; species Meloidogyne enterolobii. The sequence continues at coordinate 785,871 of CAVMJV010000099.1, forward strand.
TTATTCAAGAGAATATTAAAATAAATTATTTAATATAATTACCACTTTAAGGTTGGGAAAAAATTTTTTCCCAAAATCATTATAAAATCTTTCATATCTTCCCCCCAAAACATTTTTAGTTTTATTTTCCATAAACCCTTTTAAATCGTTCAAATCTTTCACATCTTCAATAGTAACTGTTTTTAAAACTCGAATCAAGACAGATAATTCTGTCAGACAAAAATTAAAAGTGTCTTCAGGTTCATCCTCAAAATCAAACTCGTCAGGGTCGAACGTCTCTTCAGGTTCGAACGTCTCTTCAAGAGGATTATCATATCCGGGCATTTTGGCTTTTTCTTAATTTTATTGTTTTTATTACACTTTATCTTAATAATTTTTGATATCATATTAACTATGTCCAAAATTAGGATACAACTCTAGCTATAAAATAATCAAGAACTAGTCAAAAAGGGTCGAAGACCGTGAATCAAGATGGAGAATTATGTTTTTAAGTTTTTCTTAAGTACAATTAAATAAAAAATTAAACTTGACTTCTGCCAATACATAATCCGCAGATCCACATTTTCAAAAATACCTAATTCTCATTGGCTTGTAAAAAACCAAAAATGAGAAAAGATCCCTGGATATCTAGTTATATGCATCAGACCTGGGCGAAACTCAAAATTTTTTTCTGACGAAACGAAACGAAACAAAATTTTTTAAAAATCGTTTCGTTAACGAAACGAAACGAAACAACCAAAATCTTACGAAACGAAACGAAACAAAACGAAACATTTTAATATTCAAAAAATTTTCAAAACTGCATTTATTTCGAAATTATTCGACCTCAAATACGTTATTAGTCGACTATGACTTATAAATGATTTAGTTATTGGTTTATTTACAACAATTGTGTCCCATAAGCCAGGCCCGTAGCAAGGAAAATTTTCGGGGAAGGGGGGGGGGGTCAATCATTTTCGAAGCCAAATTTTTGGCGACGCTTTTTTTTAAATAAAATTGAATATTTTTCAAGTAAAATTTTATTTTAAGCGCCGCAGACGAAAAATTTTAAAATTTTGAAAGGCCGTAGGCCAAAAAATTCACCATCTTGCTCCATTGCCTACCCAAATTGTCTCCATATCTCCATTTCGAGAGGAAGGCGATATAAGCTAGTGCTTCGCCGGAAGTTCCGGTTCCAGTATTTCCGCAACTCGCAATCCGCAATTTTTAAATTATGATGCGAGTCCGGTAATAGAATTTGTCGTCGATTAAGTAATATGTATATGTGGATTAGGGAGTGGAGTATAAACGGATTTGTAGTATATAAGTAATTGCTATCTTCCTTTTTCAGCGCCGCAGGCGAAAATTTTGACAATTTGGGAAAGCCAAGAAGCCGAAATTCTTTTTTTTTCAGCGCCGCAGGCGAAAATTTTTTAAATTTTCAATAAAAGATGGTAAATTTTATAGATTTTGGCCTTAGTTTAGGCTTAAAAAATTGTTTCGTTTCGTTGAAAAATCACAGGTGTTTCGTAACGAAACGAAACGAAACAAATTTAAAAGTGTTTCGTAACGAAACGAGACGAAACAGTAAAAATCATACGAAACATACGAAACAACGAAACGAAACGAAACGTTTCGCCCACGTCTGATATGCATATCTATTGGTTAAATAAAACCCGAGGGAAGAAAAAGAATGGGACAGAATAGACACTTACGAGATACTGTTAATAACTTGTATAAGTATCAGGGTGGCCTTTTCCAAAACACCACAATAAGGAACAGCCCCTCAAAAATGGGGAACTAATAGGGAAACTATGTCAAAAATAGGATACAATTTAGGGGTACAATTTTAACTCAAATAAAATGCTTTATTCTGCATATTTTTAGGATATAGTTTAGCTGAGAACCAGTTCAGAAACGGTTCCCTTTCCGATTTTTTGACCACAAAATTTAGCCTACTCCCTCCTATGGTTAAAAATAGGGCTAAATATGGCAAATGTATAAAATAGGGAAAAAATAGGGCGAAAAGATCAAAAATAGGGAAATCCCTTATAATTAGGGTAAAAAGGCCAACTTTATTTGTATACAATCCTAGTAAGATTAATTAAATGTCCAAATTTTAAAATTAATTTCTTACTTTTATCCATCCCGTAGATATGATGAAAGAAATTAGAACAAATAAAAAGGAAAATAAATATGGAAATATTCATTTTCAATTTTTATTTAAAAATATTTTTATAATTTTAAAGTTTTATTTATAAAACTAAAATAAATAAAATTATTAAAATTTTATTTTTTAAATGTTTTTTAACTGTTTAAATTTTTAAAAATTCAATTTTAAATTTTAAAGAAAAAAATTTTTTTAATAATAAATAAGAGTGCTTTCTAATTTTCTTTGACGTTTTATAATAGGCATTAAGGGGAGGGATCCCTCCCCATTAATAGGCATTAATGGGGAGGGATTAATGATTTTGAAAGTTAATTTTTGTGTCAAATTGAAAATCGACTTTTATTTAAGTATATTTTGGTAGAGAAATATGTACATACATATTTACCTATTTTACTTTAAAAATGCCATGTCACGTACATATGCACTTTATAAAATCAAGGTGTTGTCCTTTGATTTTTTTGACAGTATACCATAAATTTTAAAATAAATTTAAAACTTTCAGAAATTTCTAGGCATACTGTAAGAAACGGTCCCAGACACAGTGGGAGTAGGTTCCGATCATGAAGAACTTTTACAGAAGCCAACCCCAACTTTAAAATATAAAGAAAAATCCCATTATTTTTAATTGGACTCATAACACACAAATCCGCAAAATCGCATTTTTTAAAATAATCCTCATCGACCTATCAATAAATCAGAAAATGAGGAAAAATCCGCAGAAATCAAAGCCCTGTTTTAATTTGAAAATAGGACCAGGCGATTTTTAAATTTATGGCATACTGTCTAAAAAATCAAAGGACAACACCTTGATTTTATAAAGTGCATATGTACGTGACATGGCATTTTTAAAGTAAAATAGGTAAATATGTATGTACATCTCTACCAAACTATATTTAAATAAAAGTCGATTTTCAATTTTTAACAAAAATTAACTTTCAAAATCATGAGGGACTTCATTCCCATTAATTTCTCTTTCGCAAGACGCGCAAAAAAATAATTCAATTTTTGTGTTTGCTAATTTTTTGCGGATTTTTGATATAAAATGAGGATTTTTTCGATCAAATTTGCGGATTTTAAAAAATTCGAGATCGAAGCCCTGTCTTATATTATTAATTTATATTAATATTAGTTTTCAGGATTATCAGGATTCCAGGATTTTCAGGATTAATCCTGCAGGATCCTGTCCTGTATGAAATTTTAAAACCCAATCCTGATACAGGATCCGTCCTGTTAATTTTCTCGGTTCAGGATTTTATTTTGTCGCTGAAAAAGGACGATTTTTGTCTTCCTGGCCTTCTAAAATCCTCAAAATTTTCGCCTGCGGCGCTGAAAAAGGAAGAAAGCTGGCATCAAAATCCCAAAAGTTTTGCCTGCGGCGCTGTAAAGGGAAGTTGAATGGTATATCAGAGGATTTGGACAGATTAAGGAGTATTTTGAGTTATATCGTTGAATGAAGTTACTGGATTTTATTGATATTCGTATAGCGAGGGATTTGGACTTCCGAAGCGGCATTACTTGAACTAGGGTTTCCCCTATTACGTGGTACTCGACTTACACTACTTGGAATACCAAACTTTTGACCCAACAACGGGGGATTTTGACTCGGTGATGGGGGAAGTTGTTTCAATAGTGCGGATGACGTTCCAATGACGTGAAAAACTTTTTTCAGCGAAGATTTCGTTAAGACATATTAGCCAAAAATTTCAATTTTCAGCGTCGCAGGCGTAAATTTTGAGAAAATTTGAGATTTTTTGAAAATCCCGAAATCATGGGCAGGATCCTGGAAAAAAATGTCAGGATTTTCAGGATTAATCCTGCAGGATCTGTCCTGTTCGAAAATTTAAAACCCAATCCTGTACAGGATCCTGCAAATGCCATTTTACCGATCTCTATTAATAATTAGTTTATAATTTAAAAAATAACGAATAAATGGGTATTTTCTTGTTTTTGTTTTAATTTTATAGGCCTGATAACCTTTTTTACATGCCTATTTTTGTGCTTTTTTTGGCTTTTTGGTGCCTATTTTAGGCGCCTATTTCACTGATTTTACTTGCCTAACTATCACAGCTTTAATCATGAGGGACCTCATTCGTTTAATTTCCCAAAATCTTTATCCAAAAATCAAAATCTTTAAATAATCAACTGTTTGAAATTTAAAAAATACTAAACTAAAATGTCAAAATAATAAATAATCAAATATATAGTTGTTCTTCAATCGTTGTTTCCTGTAGTTAAAAAAATAAAACCCTGAAAACTATAAAGGACAGAAAAAGTTTGTTAACAACCAAAACAAAATATTGGGTTAAAATAAGTCAGTATTAGAGACTAGATTTCAGTCTCTATAATCCAGATTTTTTATAAAGATTTTACTTCGGATGTGTCCCGTGGTTGATAAAAAAATTGAAATTTTTAGTTTAAATTTAAAAAAATATACACCCAAATTTAGATGGGCTACTATGTATAGCATTACACGCTGGACGCCACCCATTATAAAATGCGATCTTTTCAGAATGCGTGGACGCCATCTATTAAAATATGAGATCTTTTTAAATTAAAATTTTCATGTTTGCTTCAGATTTTTAAATCTTACTGACTTATTTTATAACTCAATATTTTGTAGAAAATAATGGAAAGTCGGTAAATTTCTTTGCGACTTTTTTCATTCACGCCCTCCTTTATTGCGTCCCCCTTGATTTCCTCCAGTCCTTCGTCCTCTACGTCCTCCTCGTCCATGTCTTGGTTGACGTGCCTGTACTAATTCTTCAAATCGAGAATGACATTTAGCATAAACCTTTTCAATAATTTGGCAATTAAAAAAGTTTTTTTTATTTAGAAAATATATATTACCTTTTTGGTAAGTTCTCGATGAAAATGAGGAGGAATTTGATGAGGAATTTGATCAGGTTCCAAAGTAATAGTAAATAATGTAGCTTCATCGAGATACATTTTATTTTTACTCAATATAATTTCTTCAGCTAATTCATTCAAAATCAAATGATCTAGCATATCTCGAGACAACGGTTCCAATTGATAGAAAAAGTAATAAAATGGATAAGTTGTCTGGTGGGTGCTTGGATCAATCGTTTGCTTATATATCTCGCAACATTCTTTTCCAGACCAATTAGCAATATCAGCTTAAATATTAAAAAATTTTAAAGTTGAAGCTCGTTATACTTTAACCACTTTGTGGTTATAAATTGAGCGCTAAATGAGATATACCCCTTGAATTGTGGATTAAAAAATCTAAAAAAATTTCCACCCTCATGGATTAAAAATTTTTATCGAACTTAACAAAATTATCCTAAGATATGGTTATCGGATCCAATAAATCCTGGATTCAGTAACCAGAACTATTCCGCTGTAAATTAGATCTCTTCAGCAAGTCGGCAATCCCATTAAAACACACGCTAAACTAAATTGTATACATTAATGCGAGTAACTATAACGAGATTTGACTGATAACAACTTTTGATTAAATAAAATATAATTATTTTTGTTTAATCTGCTCATTACCTTTATAATTTTTGAAAATTATTGGCCAAAAGTCTTCCATTACAGGATGATATTCGACTGAATAAACTGGGACGACTTCGCCATTAAGAATTATGTTAGAATTTTCTGCTTTCTTTAATGTCATTAATGGTTTGTTCGGATTCATTTGGTTAAATATTTTTTGGAATTCATTTGCCTTCGCTTCAAAAATTTCATAATTTTCCAAATAACTTCGAATTGAAATTTCCTGGCTAAATTTTATTAAAATAAATTTGGGTATTCAAAAAATATTTTAGATTTAAATTTAAGATGGTCGACTTTAGATGCCCATGTTTGGGTTGATTTGATTTAATTATTAAAATAAATTAAAGAGTTTGCAAAAGTTTAGCCACCGGGCAGGCCCGCGACCACCTGCTAGTTGTTGCTAGGCGCTTTCGCTCACCATATACAGGAGTAGAGTCAAGCGGTATCGGGATTTAGAGAAAAACCCGGGATCGGAATTTTGGAATGGAGATCCCAATCCCGGCTCGGGATTGAGATTGGCCGGGACCGGGATTGGTATATTTCGGGAGCGGGATCAGAAAAATCGGGATCGGGATTCGAAAAACCCGGGATTATCCCGCCCGATCCCGACCGGGATCCCGATCCCGCTCAACCATCTAGAGGAGCTCTACCACTGAGCTACCGGGGGCATCGAGTAATGCTTTCTCTTTTTCCTTTTTAGATCGTTTAACCCCCGCCTAAGCGTTTTAAATGCTGCTAGGTGAATCATCGGGACTTTGATGTTAAATATATGAAGGAAAAGGGAAATGAATATTTATATTTTCTCCTATTTCCTTTTGTTGGTCGGTGGGCGAGTGGTTAGGTTAACTGACTTCACCCATCTAGCTATTTTGATAGGTATGGTGTTCGAATACATCGATTGAAATGAGACTGAGAAAATTTTTCTTCTCAAAAATAAATATTTTTAAACTTTGATCTTGATTTTAAATATGCAAATTTATTTTTTTTAATATTTTAAACCTGAAAAAATTTTAGAAATTTTAAACTAGTCATGAATTTTCCAAAATTTTCACCTGTTGCGTAGAAAATGGAAGAAATCTGTCTCTTGGCCTTCCTAAATTCTAAAAATTTTCGCCTGCGGCGCAGAAAATGGAAGAGATCTGGCTCTTGACCTTCCAAAATTCTCAAAATTTTTGCCTGCGGCGCTAAACTCAATGAAGGGATACAGAGGCTTTAGGAGAAATTGATGGATAGATGGATTTCTCCAGTTATACTTGCAAATCCCCGATATCTCTTCAAATCCCTCTAAATCCCATTATATCCATCTTAATCCTCTGATATGCCTTCATATCCCCTCACTCCCTTTAAGAGGGGGAGTAAGAGTTACCTTGTGGGTTTGGGGATTATGAAGGATAACTTGGATAAAGTACTTCTTGCGCCTTCAACTAATAACGAATTAGATTTAGAAAGTGAAGATAATGAAGATTAAGTTGATTTTTTAATAAAAATGTTGATTTTGCACAGTAATATTGGATAAAAATGCTGGATTTTGTAAATTTTCACTTCAACCCCGACCCCCGACCCCGACCCCGAACCCCGACATGATTTTCAGCCCCGACCCCGACCCCGAACAATTTGAGCAACCCCGACCCCGACCCCGACTTTGTCAACCCCGAAAACCCCGACCCCCGACTTTTTCAACCCCGAAGGCTCGGGGCGCAACCCTAGTTAAAACCAATGAAGCGAATTGATGATTTACTTTAACCATTTCATTTTCTTTTGTATAAATATCCAAATGGTGTTCGATAAACTTTTTTGGAAAGAAAAAAATTTAAATTAGAGTTTAAAAAATTCAGACATCTAACAAAATTTTTCCCCTTTACCTTACAAAAATCGAAAAAAGGTAATTCCAAGGCTGGTCCCCCCTCTTTTTCCTTTCTATTTTTTCGATTTTTTAAACTTTTTATGGCAAATTATATATCGTTCGAAAGAGCTCTTCAAGCTGAGTAAAAAAAAAAGCTTGTATAAATAAATACCCAAATCTTTATCGAAAATCAAAATTTTTAAATGTCAAAATTTGTTTTCGTTCAATGGAATTTAAAAATACTATACTAAAATTTTAAAAAATAATAAATAATCAATTATGTATAGTTCTTCAATCCTCGCTTCTTTTAGTTTAAAGAAATAAACCTTAAATCTATAAAGGGAAAGATTAGTTTGTTAACAACCAAAACAAAATATTGGGGCAAAATAAGTCAGTATTAGAGACTGGATCTGTCTCTATCTCAATAGCCGAGTTTTTTTTGCCTTTGTCTGGTTGCTAATAAGCATACCTATTAGATTTTATTTATCTATGCTGTAACTGATAGGAAAATTAAATAACTTGGACTGATTAGAATGTACTCAACTCTTTTTATCCGTATTTAAAATACCTAACTTTACAAAGGTCTGGCATGTTTATTGTCAAAGCCATAAAATTAAATAAAAATTTTCTTTTATAATTGATTTTTTCAAGATTTTTAAAATTTACTGACTTATTTTAACACTCAATATTATATAGAAAATAAAGGAAAAGTGAGAAAAAACTCTTTCCAAATCTTTTCATGGACGTCCTCCTCCATTGCGTCCTCGATTTCTACGAGTTCCACGATTTTGTCCACGTTGACTCTCAGACCCATGCCCTCCATGTATATATCCTTGATGACTGGTATCTTCAGATCCTCCTTGATGTTCATATCCTCCTAGATGTTGATGTTCAAATCCTTGTTGAGAGACATGATCATATCTTTGTTGATGAGCTTGTAATTGTTCAAATCGAGGAATGCATATTTCACAGACCTATAGCAATAAATATTTTATTTTATAGAATTTCTTTTTTTAATTATAAAATTTAAGCTCAACTACCTTTTATGCTACAATTTTTATTATTTCGCATTTTAGGCCAGTTTAGGTTCGATTAGCAGTGCTTTATCTATTCTAATATTTAATAATTGAAAATAAATTTCAACTTGAAACTTAAGGAAATCTAAATACGCTATAAAAAATTAGAAATTCTGTGATATGGATTAAACGGTTATTACGATCACGACATCTCAGAACGGGGTATTTTAATGAATCCTTTTTTGGCATTTTCGATGTTTAATCAAGAGAATTCGGCTGATTCAGTTTAATAAAAATAACTGCCCGTCAATTTGAAGAGCTCGAAATCTACATTTGAATAAAAACTACCTAGTTCATTATTATTTAAGAAAATAGCTTTAAAATTAAAAAAAATTATTACTTGTCTAGTAAGATCTCCATGAAAATGCGGAGGAAGTTGACCATGATTAGGTATCTGAATGGAACTTAATTCAACAACATTTTCCTCGAGATATTCTCGGTTTCTACTCATCATAATTTCTCCAGCTAATTTATTCAAAATTAAATGATCTAACATATGTTTGGATAAATCATCCAAATGATAGATAAACAAATAAAATGAAATTAGTGGCTTTTGAGTTTCAGGATTTAGCGAGTGCTTGCAAAGATTATAACATTCTTGTCCAGTCCAAAAAGTAGTTTCGGCTTAAATATTTTTAAAGAATTTTCAAAGATTATATTCATCTACTAGAGTACATCGAGTACCGAGTAATTGGAAAACCGAGTAATTTGGAAATGTCGAGTTTGAAAAACCCGCGCTCGAGTTCAACTTTTTAGGTCGAGTTCGAGTAGTACTAATATCTTACTCAACCACCAATTGAAGAATTAACTCCAATATTATTTTAATAAGTTATAATATTTTCATTCCCAAAACGGGTATAATTAAAGTAACCTTTATCATTTTTGTAAATTAACGGCCAATAGACTTTCATTTTAGGATTAACTTCAATCGACTCATTAGGAATGATTTTACTATAATTTAAAATGCCAGGTGTTAATTCTCTATATTTATGATTTATTGGACTGTAAAGACACATTTGGTTAAATATTTGTTGAAATTTATTTGCTTTCACTTCAAAAATATCGTAATCTTCCATGTAACTTCGAATTGAAATCTCTTCGCTAAATTTTATTAAGATAACCACTGGCGGGACAATTGTACCGTTTTGTATAATTGTGTCCTCAAAAAAGCCTGCAAAAATTCTGTAGGGATACCCGACAAGTACCGTACCTCAAAAAATATCATTCGTGGTGACAGTAAACGATGGCCCCGTGTAAATATTTATTATACCCTATTAAAGCTCCGAAGGCGTTTGTTATGATTTAATGAAATAATTTTTATTAAAAACATACTAGTGTGAAGTTTCAATTCCTCGTTTATCTAATTCAATATTATAATGTTTGTTCACATTATGAAATTTAGCAAAATCTCTAATAAGCATGCGAACAAAAAGAAAAAGATTTTGAAAAATGAAAACATATTTTGTTTGTGGGATTCCAATGTATCCTTCATGTTTATTCGTAAGGTAGATAATAAACTTTTTAATAATAAAAATATTAAAATTATGGTTTAAAAACGCATTCAAAGATAATTAGGCTAGCTTTTTAAATATTTTATTAAATACCGTATTTGGTACTTTTCCGATATGCCACACACCCCTAAATTAATGCTCAAAATGTCATATCTAGGGTAAAAAAAGGTGCTGAGTCTAGCAATACAACTCTCTTTCCCAGGATATGCATTTGGACCGAGATATAGGACTCGAAATGGTCAAAACCACAGCGGGAGTAAGCTCATTTTTGTGGTAAATAATTCGAAAATGCAAATCATTCGAAAGAGCTCATGGATTCGAGTCGAAATACACCAAAATTAACAAAATCTGATTTGATTTGACCGAGATACAGGTCCCTGAAAATTGAAGAACCACACACATTTTGTATCGTAACTTGGTCCAAATTGTTAGACCGCGGTGATTTTGATGTTATACGAAAAAGCTCGTCGAGCTCTTCGAATGAGTTATTACATGCATATCGAATTTTTTACCCGAAAATTATGGTTTTTGACCAATGGTTTTTGACCATTTCGAGCCCAATATTTTGGAATACTGATAGAAAACTTATCAGTATTCAAGATTTACAATAATTCAGATGAAGGTGTTTAATATTATTTGATAAATTAATAAATTTACCTCATCAAGTTTCGTAAAAAAATTGTCCCCAAAATCCTTTTTAAATCTTTTATAAATTCCCTCCAAAACAATTTTAGTTTTATATTTCATAAAACAAGATAAATCGTTTAAGCCATTCAAATCCTCGATCGAAATTGATATTAAAATTTTAATCAAAACAGATAATTCTGTCAAAGAAAAATTGCCAGTCATTTCACCTCCACTTTGATATCCTTGATTTCTGGCATATGCATGTTCTTGTAGACTTGCTTGTTCTTTAATTCGAGATTTGCATGATTTATAAGCCTATTACGGAAAATAAATAATGTATTTTAGAAATAATTTTTTAAATTTTAAAATTAAAATTCAACGATTACACTAAAATAATCAAATCTGGCCCTATCCCAAAAGAAGGACGAAATAGTTTTTTAACATTACCTGCAAGGAAAGGAAAAATGAAAAAGAAAAATGGAGAAAAATGGAAAGAAAAAATAAGACGGATGGACACGGACAAACAAAACACGGACGGGCTAAACACGGACGGACTCGGGTCAGACCAAATACGGACGTCTATACGAGTCCGTCCGTGCTTTGTCTGACACTTACCCCCCCCCCCGTTTCCTCTGACCCAAGTACGTCCGTGTTTTGTTTGTCCAAGTACGTCCGTGTTCTGTCTGTCCGAGTCCGTTCGTCTCCATTTTTCTTTACATTTTTCCTTTTCTTTCAGGTAATGAAAAATGAAAAAACGATTCCGCCCTTCTTTTGGGATAGGGTCTCAAATCTCATATTCTATTATTTGATTAAAGTATTGACAATTATTGAAAAAATAGCTTTATATGTAATATAAAATTACTTCTTTAATAAGCCTTCCATGAAAATGAGGAGGAACTTGATCAGGAACTTGATTAGCTTTCGGAATAGAAATTAATTCAACTATATTTTCATTGAGATATAGTTCCTTTCTATTAACTATAATTTTTTTAGCCAATTTATTCAAAATTAAATGATCCAACATATTTTTGGAAAAATTATCCAACTGATGGAAAAACAAATAAAATGAAATTGTTGGCTTTTGAGTTTCAGGATCAAGCGTATCTTGGTATAAATTATAACATTTTTCTCCAGTCCAATGAGGAATATCATCTTAAATAATAAAAATATTTTTGTTACAAAATATTTTTTATAACAAAATTTTTTAAGTATTATTATGATTAGAGCTGTGAATTTTATGCATTAAAAATGCAAAATATGCACTATAATATGCATAAAAATTTGCCGAAATATGCACGAAAATATGCATAAACCCCAAAATATCCAAGAAAATATGCAATAAAAATACAATTTATACATAGAAATTTTACATTTTCTTAGTCAAAAACATTCGAACACCTATTTGACTCCCAGTTTATATGTATTGTTCAACAAATTGAGTATTTTTAACTCTTTTGGACATTTTGAGATGTGGCGTTTTGTCGGTGTGACATTTTGGGGTGGGACATTTTTGGGTCGCGTCCAATAAACAACAAAAAATTTTTAAAAAAATTCTTGATTTTTACCAATTTTTTCCAAAATTTTTACTAAATTTTCAATTTTTGGCAGGATTTTGGGCAATTTTCGCGATATTTTCCCGAAAACACTCAAAATATGCAGTAAAATATGCATTTATGCACCAAAGTCTGAAATATGCAAAAATATGCATTATATGCAAATAGAAACCCCCTCTAAAGTTTTCAAACCAAGCTAAAACAATGTTTTTTGTGCTTTATACATGATGCCAAGTTTGAAAAAAAATATGTATTTGCATAAAAATCACAGCTCTAATTATGATTTATTTAACATTTTTTATTTTTCAATAATTTTATTTTACTTATTTAGTACCACCCGGCCATTTATTTTACCCAGACGGTCAACTGAAGAGTTAACTCCAATATTGTAACGATGTTTTCATTTCTTACAAAATATTCTGTATAAAAAATATTTCGTTAACCTTTTTCATTAGTAAAAATTAATGGCCAATAGTCTTCCATTACAGGATGAACTTCAATCGTCCTATTAGGAATGATTTCACAATTATATGACATGCCAAAGCTATATTCTTCGTATTCCATCTCTAATTTTTTGTCTGGATACAGATCGTTAAATATTTTTTGAAATTTATTTGCCTTCACTTCAAAAATATCATAATATTCCAAATAACTTCGAAATGAAATCTCTTCGCTAAATTTTTTTACATAAATTATAGGATTATATGGAGGCTGTCCACAGCTGTTTTGAAATTTCAATTTCCGATTCTCGAAATTTTGTAATTTTTTAGATTTCTATTTACGATTTCGAAGATTTCTTTGTTGGAAACAGCTCTGCGGCAGACTTGAGAAGTCTGAGGTATTTCGGATAGTCTTTTTAATACTGATTATGCGTCCAATGAATTTTTATGCGTTCAATCAAAAAAATTATTTTTTGATTGGTGTTGCACTAAAGGGGTATGGTTCCATAACATTTCTTCATATTCGGGACCATATCTTACCCTATTCCTCGAAATTTCTCAAAGTTTACATCGTTTTTCTGAAATTCTTAATAATTGGTTGTATCCTTCAACAATTTTGACAGATAGGGTAAGGAATGGTCCTAAACCCAGTGGGCGTACATAAATCCCGAACATGAAGTTATGGAAGCATGCCCCAACTTAACAACACCAAAAAAAATCCAATTTTTTTATTTGACGCATAAAAGTTCATTGATCGCAAAAACTAGACCAGAGCCAATAATTTTTATCAAAAAAATATACGAGTGATATGTATCATTTGCTCTTTTATCCAATTGTCTTTCATAATGTTCATCAGAATATCTATACAAAGTAAAATTTTTAATCAACATTCGAACAAAAAGAAATAAGTGCCAAAAAATATAAATATTTTTATCAAACATATTAGTTCCATTTGAGAAATGATTTATTAAACCTTGCAAATTTTCACTGAAATAAATTATAATATATTTTATTTAGATTTTCAAAATATTTTTAGCTCGATTTCAGTAAGTTACCACCAGTGATGTCAAAGTTCAAGTTCCAGTTTCGGAACTAATTAGTTCCAGTTCCAGAACTAAACTACGGAACTAACGTTTATCTGGAACTAGTTTGAAACTAGAACTACGGAACTAGTAAATTTCCGGAACTAGCTTGGTTTTGGAACTAGTTTTTGGGGGTATATTTTTGACAAAATTTCCTCGACGAAGTTTACGGGATTTTTAATATTGTTGTAAATTACCTGCAGCGCGCTGAATATGAAAGAAATCTGACTGCTTAAGCTCCAAAATTCTGAAAATTTTCGCCTGCGGCGCTGAAAAAGTGAATAATTTGGTTACGACCTTAGAAATTCTCAAAATTTGGACGCATGGAAAGGAAAAAATTTTAAAAAAATATAAAATTAGTTATTAAAAAATATTTTTTTTGAATTTCAAAAAATTCAAAAAGTAACCTATCCATTATTGGCAACAACGACTTAACAGGTGGTAATGCTTTCAACCAATTTTTATCATTTTTAAGTCGTTCAAAAGGATTCTGATTTTGTTGGAGTATTCCCCAATCATTTAAAAATTCTGCATATTCTTCTAAAGACATTGCAGAAGTGAGTTCCATTAATTTATTTAAAATAAAATCTATTTCAATTTCTTTATTATATTTATGCGAGTGGTTTTTGATAACCTTTTTAAATATAAAAATTATGGCGCTGGTCTAGTTTATGCGTCCATTGAAACTTTATGAGTCCAATCAAAAAATAATTGGATTTTTCTTAGTATTGCAAAATTGGGGTATGGTTCCAAAACATTTCTTCATGTTCGGGCCCTACGCCCACTGGGTCTGGGACCATTCCTTGCCCTGTTTCTCGAAATTTCGGTAAGTTATAGCCAATTTTTAAAAATTTCTGAAAAACGATTATAACTTTCCAAAATTTCGAGGTATAGAGTAATGAATGGTCCCAAACCCAGTGGGCTTAGGTCACGAACATGAAAAAATGCTTTGGAACCATACCCCAACTTTGCAATACTAAGAAAAATCCAATTTTTTGTTGATTGGACTCATAAACTTTTCATTGGACTCATAAAAGTTCATTGGACGCATAAACTAGACCAGCGCCAAAATTATAGTTCAAAACTCAATCAACTATTTTTAGCGAGCTTTTTAAACAATTAAATATTATACATATAATCGGATCTCATAATAATATGCGCTATGCCCATTTCTGTATTTCTTCGGTTCGTATTCCCCCACCTTTTTTCTGACCATTTCTTCATTTTTCCTTCCCTTTTTCCCTATTTTTCACGAGGCAGGTATCAAAAAGGATTTATGAGAAATATTTCTAATTTTTAAAGGATAAAAAAGAAACATGAATCGTTTTCGCCACAAAAATTTAGGAAAATATTTCGGTACGTAAATATGTGTTGGTATTGTTATCTGCATGTTTTACCATGAATTCCAAGCTCTTAGAGCCTGGACCTCAAGAAAAATAATGGAGAAAGGGAAGGAAATGAAAAAATGGTCAGAAAAAAAGAGGGGGAATACGAACCTAAAAATTGCCCTTATTTCATCATCATCATGCTGGTCTTACGTCATACATATGTACCCGCATTTTTACCGGTTTTATTTACCCTGCTCACTATTCATTGCATTCGAAAAGTTAGTCAAAATAGTTTAATATTATTTAATAAGTTAATAAATTTACCTCATTAATGTCTTTAAAAAATTTTTCACCAAAATCCTCATTAAATCTTTCATAAATCCCCTCCAAAACATTTTCAGTTTTATTTTTCATAAAACTAGACAAATCGTCTAAAATTTTTAAATCATGCAAATCCTCAATAGAAATTGATTTTAAAATTCTAATCAAGACAGATAGTTCAGTCAAAGAAAAATTGAAATTGACTACATCGGGAAAAAGGAATTATTACTTTTGAATAAAAAGTTCGCTGAAACCCGGTAGATCAAACCAGGGGCAGTCAAAATCCAGAACAAAACTTAGAGCTAAAACCAATGCTAACCGCTTAGGATTACTTTTAATGACGGGATGTATCAAACTTTTAGTTATGATGCAAATTTTATAAAAAAATTTTACCTCTATCCATCCCGTAAATATGATGAAGAAAATTAGAACAAATAAAAAGGAAAATAAATATAGAAACATTCATTTTCAATTTTTATTTAAAAATATTTTTAAACTTTTTGAAGGTCTTTAAAATTAAAAATTTAATTTTAAATTCTATAAATAAAAGAAAAAAATTTGTTTAATAAATGAAATTATTATCCCAATTTTCTTAACGTCCTTACTAGGTTTTCCATCTAACGTTTAATAACCGTGTAATAATTAAAAAATAAAAAAATAGAAGAAAACGAAGAAGAATCTTTATCAAAAATTTAAGATTTACTTGATTAGGTCTATACAAAGGAGAAAATATTGAGTTTTGTGGCGCTGCATTTAAGCTTGGTAGTGACACAATATGACTGATTTGTTACCTTTTCTAGTGAATACTTATATTTTAGTCAAAGGGGAGGGATTGAGCTTTAGCTGAGAGGGAATGAGCTATAGACTGAGCTATATGTGAGCTAAGGTGAGCTATAGGTAAGCTATAGGTAAGCTATAGCTGGGCTATATCCCTTTATTAAAGTGTGACATGAAATACAAGTAATTGCTCTTAAATTATCAAGGCTCACCCTCATGAGAAATTAAGCCATGAGAGGGAAATCGGAAGGAATCATGCGCTTTGTTGCCCTTTAAAAGAGAGGTAATTCTATGTGTAAGATGGAGGGAATGATGGGGGCTGACAATTCATATTCATGGGGGATGGAGGGCAAAGGCAGCAAAATTTCCTTCAATCTATTTGACAAATCAAAAATGAAAACCATCAGTCGTTGATAAAAAGTTTTTCAGATATTCTGTCTATACCCAATTAGTACCTAGGGAGGAATATCCCAAGGAATATCCTCTCTAATCTGAGGTGTAACAGAAACTAGTTTATCTTCTAAATTTAAACACGTTAGTAAATTTCTTAAAAATAAAAAAATCAGTTTTGTCAACCATTCTCGATTCTAATGCCAATCCTAATTTTTCAGAAGAAAACAAAAGTAACCTGATCTTTTCATATTTTAATTCTCATTTTAACACAAATATCTCTTATCTTAATAATATAGTCAGTGAAAATTTTGAAAATATAGCTAAAGATAAATTAAATTTTATTTCAATTAACAGAAATGATACTCTTAAAATCCTTTTAACATCTAAAAATATAAGTAATACAAACCCAGATGTGATACAAGCCCAGATGACCTACCTAAATTGCTTAAAATTGTTCAAAAGTAAATACCCAAAATCTTTATCCAAAAATCAAAATTTTTAAATAATCAAATGCTTGGAATTTAAAAGATACTAAACTAAAATGTCAAAATAATAAATAATCAAATATATAGTTCTTCAATCCTCGATTCTTTTAGTTAAAAAATAAAAACCTGAAAATTATAAAGGACAGAAAAAGTTTGTTAACAACCAAAACAAAATATCGGGTTAAAATAAGTCAGTATTAGAGACTAAAATTTCAATCTCTATAATCGAGATTTTTGATCGAAATTTTACTTCGAAAGATTTTACTTGAAATTCTTACCTAAATTAAAAAATATACACCCTAACTTAGATGTTCTACTATAGCATGTTCTACTATAGCATTACACTGCTTTTTTTATTTTCTTCGGTTCCAGTTCCTGTTCTGGAACCGGTTCCAAAAGGCTTAAATTTTGAGAATTTCTGAAGGCCAAGTGGGAATACCCAATTTTCAGAAGACCAGATCCCTCGTTATTTTTTAGCTCCCTTGCAATATCCTGATATAACTAAAATCCACATGACTTGATTCAACCCTACGAAATACACAAATCTTCTTTTTTCAGACTTAATGCAAACAATCAAAAAAATTCTTTTTGAAATTTTATTAACATAGTGATCGATAATTTTATCAGTCAGTGTTATATATTTGCATATAATCACAAGTTTATTTTTCAAAAAAAGGTTTCGATAGAAAGACGTAAAGAGGAAGAGAGAAAAGTCATTTTGAACAATAATAAAAATTTTTTAAATCGATTATGTTTTAAATTTTATAAAAAAATTTTTTTAATGAATAAATTTTATTTTAAATATTTTGTTAATAATTTTATTTTATATTTATTTTTAATTAAATTTTTATTTAAATTGGATGCTCAAAAATTGATAGCGGTATGTTTTATCTGCAATTATGTAAATAAATGATACGTGGATATACGAAAATTTCGAGAATTTTGGAAGGCCATGGAGCCACACTTTGTCTGAAAATTTGAAAAATATTACCGAGTCTTGTTCGAATCGGGACTAGTTTTTCCGAGTTATTTTTTTCGGGCTTTATTTTATCGAACCGTGCCATTCGAGCTTTTTTAAGCCAAAATTCTATGCCCGGTTCACTCTATCGAACCGAGCCGGCAACCCTAACATATAGAGTTTAAATATCGTCTAATTTCCTAAAGTATCCCTAAAAATCCCTTAATTTCCTAATGTCCTCTTTAGAAAATTAAATTATTAATTTTTTATAGAATGGTTCCAATATAAATCAAAATTTATTATCACCAAAATCCCTTTTGTTAAAAAAAGATGAACAAGATTCAAATAAGACAAAGAAAATTAATAATAGTACATTAATAAAGAAGGAAAATGATGATAAAAATGAAGAAAATAAAGAAGATGATGAAGATTCTTTATCACAAATTGATGATTTATTCCAGAATCGAAAAACATTTACGTGTCCTTTAGTTAAACAATTATTGGCAACTGGAAGTTCAACTGCCGAATTAAGTCCAGAAGATATTGATGTTGTTGCAGCGATGGGGGATGCACTTTCGGCAAGAAAAGAAAATTTAGTTTGAATTTGGAAATTTTTTTCAAGACAGGATTAGGTCTATACAAAGGAGAAAATATCGAGTTTCGTGGCGCAGCATTTACTGTTGGTGGTGATGCTAATATTGATGGGCTTGTTACCTTTGCTAGTAAATTAGTTTTATCTTCTTAATTAAAGGAGAAGGGGATGTGTTAAGCTGAGATTTGGGCTATAATTTAGCCATAGTAGTTTCTAGGAGGAGCTATGCCTGCGGCCTCCCCTCAACTATGCCAGAGGTTTGAGGAGGAGCTATGCCTGACATAAAAAAGCATCCTTACAGCTTCAATTGAGAGAAACTCATCCATAACAGGAACCATGAAGGAATCGGTCCTTGAATGAAGAAAAGAAACTTTTCGAATAAATTGGAGGGAATGGAGTGTTGGTGGTAATGATGGTTCGGCGAATGAAGGCCTCAATCCTTCATTCTTATGAGGGATGGCAAAATTCGTTTAGTCTAACTATCAGCCTGTGTGATGTAGGAGCTTTGAAGAGCTCTTAAAGTCACAATTCCATCAAATCTTATTTCTGTTAGCCTTTTTGCTGGAAAAATATAAAATTTTCAGATATTTTGTCTATATTCAACCCAAAATTGGAAGGGATATCCCATGGAATGGGAAATGTAGATTCACTCCCTTCTAACCAATTTAACGTAGCTGAGAGTGGTGCAGAAACTGATGGAATGCCTGATCAGGCTAAAAGGTTGATTGGCCGTTTAAAAGAATATTATACTACAGAACAGCTTAAAGAAAAGTGGATAATGCTTTTTATAACTGTTGGAACTGAAGAATTTTGCGCAAAATGTGATCCTGTTGGTTTACAAAAATAATTTTTCTTGGGTTCAGAACTTAATGCTAATAGGATGGACCTTTTAAAGGATCTTTATAGCTAGAACACTGAAAATGGACAATCTGAAAATCTCTGGTTTCCTGAAAACTATCATGTGTAGGCCTACCCCAAAACTTCGTCGGAGAGCTGCCAGGGCCCGATTCTACTAGTCCGAACTTCATTTTTCTTTTAATTAAAAAACTTCTAAAATTTTCTAATTTCAGCCAAATATCGGAGCTCTAAGGCATTCGATCCAAACACTTCGCAGATCGCTTCCAAAACTTTTTGTAGTCTTAGTTGGTCCTATACACGTTGCACGATCTTCTGAATTGACTTTAAATTTACTAAAGTTTCTTTAAAATTCTTTGAAAAAAAATTTTTCCTTTCATTAAAGGCCTCGTTGTCCTTGCCTTTCAAAAATTACAGATTCTCAACTTGCAAATTTACAACAAATTTGGCGTAAAGCACTAACTCAATTGGAAGCAGAATTTTACGAGAAAAACAATAAATATCCGACATTTTCCCTTTTGGCCCTGTCCAAGCTTAAGATTGGTATAGACAATCGACAACCTTTAGAACAACTTTTTCTGTCAGAATTTCCTCTTCTTAATAGGCAAGGAAATTGTTTTTGAATTTTGCCGTATTCCATTAATAGATGGATTTCAAGGAAGGAGAATCTCATGAAGAATTTTAGGAGGGGTTTTGTATTTCCTGAAACAATCCTGGATTATAGCCGCCCCTTGGGGATTTATTTTGGGAATTACAGATAGTCCCTATAAATTTAATGGACACTGAGGGCCCATAGAAAGAGTTCTTAAAGAATTCATTATATAGGGAGTTGTTTTAGGAGTGAAATCTTAAATCCTATGTGACTTCATGAGACTATCTTTCATTAGACCGAGTCGCCATAAACAGAATCCATAATATAGAAGGTGCTTATAGACGGAGTCGATTATATGGAGTATTTCTTTACAGACATAGGTGAATTGACTATATATAAATTAATTAAAGTCTTGGCCATACTTATGCAGCAAAATGGCTATGGAATCGTTTAATTACCGGGCCTCGCTACAATCTTTCCTCCCGACATCAAATATCAATAGCTAAAGAAAGCTATTTTTGTCCTTCCTTGGTTAGTCTTAAACCAAAATTTTCAAAAAAAAATTTAAAAGGGATGTCCATTCTTCCGTACATTATCAAACATGCGCAAGTGTGTAGTCCGTACCCGTGCAGAATTTGAAAAACGTTTAAAAAGCGAACAGTTTGAACAAAAAGAGGAATTGAAAGGAAGAAGGAAACAAATTAAAGAAAATTTAATTTTATTTATTTTAATACCGATAATACTTTCGTTCCTTTCTGTGATCTCGTTTGGGACTATTTTCTTCCTTCAGGGTCTGAAATCGACAAAAGGAAGATTTGAGATTATGCCTGGCGTTTGAATTTTTTATTTTTAATTTAATAAAATTTTGATTTGCGTTTAAATAAAAACAGATTTCATAAAAATTTCCACTAAGCCAATAAAATTCCAAAAACTACCTCTAAAGCAAGGTATAACTAAAAATAAAAAAAGTAATGATCACCGGTTATCATATATTTATTAGTCGCATTTAATAATAAAAATAGGCAGACAGAACTAGGATTGTTCACCGTCCCCGTCCTCGAAAGTCGGGAAATTTGAGATTTTTTTTGAAAATTCCCCCCCCCCTCCCCACACCCGTCGGGGAACAACCCTAGACGGAACGTGGAAGCTAAAGGTCGAAAAACCGGAATTCTGAGGAAGATGGCTGTATCCACAATTACTGTTACGTGAAGATAATTTACGGTAGGAGAAAACGGAGTAGAACCCCTCTAGTACGTAAAGACTAGTGTTGGTCAAACGCGTTTTTTCGGTATCGGTATCGGTATTTTCGGTAAAATACCGATACCGAAAAATACCGCGGTATTCTTGACTGAGTCGGTATCGGTATCGGTATCGGTATTTCGGTAAAATACCGATACCGAAAAATACCGACGAAAAATAGTCGGTATTACCGCGGTATTTCGGTATTTTTTGAAAATTTACCAGGTGAGCGAATTTAATACAATAAATGTAAAATAAATTTATAAATAGTGAGTAAATAGTTCCAAGTTACTTACCCCTTGATACCCGTGATATCCCTTCCACCTATATCACTCTTATTAGTGTAAGGTAAATGGATTAATCGAGATATCAGTGGTTGATTGAGATATCCACCTATCACGTACCCTATATACCATCTATACACGCACCCGCAATACGCATTCCGCAACTGCGTTCAGTCCTGGTATTAAACCAGGGAAGGGATAACTTAATGCGACTAAGCCAAAACTTTTTCATCCGCGCTGTAGGCGAAAATTTTGAGAATTTTGTAAGGCCTAGTCACGAGATTTCTTCATTTTCTAGCGCCGCAGGCGAAAATTTTGAGAATTTTGGAAGATCCTTAAGCCAAAAACTTCCATTTTTAGCGCCGCAGGAAAATACCGAAATACCGAAAAATACCGCGGTATTTTGATTGAGGCGGTATCGGTATCGGTATCGGTATTTCGGTAAAATACCGATACCGAAAAAATACCGATTTTTTTTAAACTGTGCGGTATCGGTATCGGTATTTCGGTAAAAAATACCGCGGTATTACCGAAAAATACCGCGGTAATACCGTACCGTGACCAACACTAGTAAAGACTACTGTTGATTAGATGATACATTTATTAAAATTTAATTAAAAATTAAATTAAAAGAATATATATGTATTTGTAATTTTAACATTTATTTTGTCAAAAAAATTTTTTTTTTCTCAAATATCACAACATTGCTTAAGTCCATCCTTCTCTTGATGTTCCTGTAAATATATTTAATTTATTTAAGCATTCTTAATTTAAAAATACTTTTAATTGTTTCCATGATTTAGGGTCGCAGCCAGCAGGTATATCTTCAGGGAAACACCAAACTTCATGGTCGCCGTTTATTTCCTTGCTGCAAAAATGATTTTTTAGGGGGATATTTTATGTTAAATAACGGAAG
>CAVMJV010000100.1:725000-760000 GCA_963681835.1 Meloidogyne enterolobii
AAAATGCCTGGTGAAATTTGATTGCCTGGGGGAACCCTATTGCCTGAACCCTACGACACTTGGTCAATTGCACTTTGGTCTACTTTGCCTGAGGCAATTTACCGCGTTGAAAGCACGCCATCCCGTCCGATCTGGCAAGTTAAGCAACGCTGGGCTTCCTTAGTACTTGGAACGGAGACGTCCTGGGAATCGGGGGTGTCGTAATCTTTTTTTAATGCACTTTGGTCTACTTTCAATTGCACTTTGGTCTACTTTGCCTGAGGCAATTTTTAATCGGATCGTCACAGACTCATAAACCAAAAATGCCTGGTGAAATTTGATTGCCTCGTGTGCCCAAAAACTTGCGCACACGATAAACTCCTTGGTCCGTGTTTCAAGACGGGTCGGATAGATGACCGGCTTTTACATGGGGAGCGAGTACGAGAGCATTAACTGGACCGATCTAAATGAAAAGCACGTGTCGCATGCGACCGTAACTTACAATCAGATCGAACCAATAAATGCCCGTAAGCCATACTCAAATGTCCAAGACAAAAGATGCTAACGCTGTTTGGGTACCAGCAAGCTGGCCTCAAAACGGCGGTTACAAATCTGCCTCAAACATCCCCAAGCACCAAACAAGCAAATGCATCACAGAAAATTATGATGCTTCTTTCTGTCCCAATCTGGAGCTCAGAGATCACAACATAAAAATAATGTAAATGAATACTTGAAAGATACGCCGACTCTATCCGTTTCCACCTCTCCGGTTTCACGTCCTCTTTAACTCTCTCTTCAAAGTGCTTTGCAACTTTCCTTCACAGTACTTGTTTGCTATCGGTCTCGTGGCAATATTGAGTCTTAGATGAAGTTTACCACCGACTTTGGGCTGCGATCCCAAACAACCCGACTCTAAAGCACGTAAATATCGATCAATTATCTCAATGTACAGGACTTGCACCTTCTGTGGAACCCCTGTCAAGGGGACTTATTTGAGACAAAAGATTAAAAATTACGGCTTATACGCTACACCTCATAATGCCTTAGGCAAAATGATTTAGCGATGGACATTTCCCTATTCACTCGCCGTTACTGGGGGAATCCTGTTTAGTTTCTTTTCCTCCGCTTACTGATATGCTTAAGTTCAGCGGGTGCTCTCGACTGAGTTCAGGTCAAAAAATTAATATTGTTGATGATACATGCGAACAATTAAACATATCTAACAATCAATTTAAAACATAAAGAAGCCACAAAAGCAATTATACAATAAAGCTTTCGCTTTGAAAGAAAATGACCCTGAACCAGACATAGCAAAGGGTTTGACCCCTATGCGGCAATATGCGTTCAAAACTTTTATGCTCAAGGCTGCTGCAGTTCGCAAAACTTATCGCAGTTTGCTGCGTTCTTCATCGATCCACGAGCCTAGTGATCCACCGGAAAGGCTAGGAATTTTGTTTTTTTTTAAAATATAGAGAAAAAAAGAGTGCTGGCGTCCTCACTTAAGAGGCTCATTAAGTCTTAAACTCATTATAGTCCTAACATGTCACCACATATACAGCCACGGACGTTCACAACTGTATCAGCAACACCTAGACACCAGCGACAGCCGTTACACAACAATTATTTCATTGCGATTCAAAATTGAACATCACATAAAGTAATGATCCAGCAGCAGGTTCACCTACAGCTACCTTGTTACGACTTTTGCCCGGTTCAAGCCACTGCGATTAAATTGGTTTCCATCAAAATAATTTAGATAAATTAAATCAACGGTCCCCAAATTTCTCGAAATGGCTCAGTCCCGGGCAGCGACGGGCGGTGTGTACAAAGGGCAGGGACGTAATCAACGCGAGCTGATGACTCGCACTTACTTGGAATTCCTCGTTCACGGAAAATAATTGCAATTTCCGATCCCAATCACGGCAAATTTTCAATGGTTTACCCGCCCCTTTCAGGGTAGGACAAGCACGTTGATTTTGCCAGTGTAGCGCGCGTGCAGCCCCGGACATCTAAGGGCATCACAGACCTGTTATTGCTCAATTTCTTTCGGCTGAACGCCGCAAATCCCTCTAAGAAGCTGTATACACAAAGAGTATGTATCAGCTATTTAGTAGGTTAGAGTCTCGCTCGTTATCGGAATAAACCAGACAAATCACTCCACGAACTAAGAACGGCCATGCACCACCATCCACTGAATCATGAAAAAGCTATCAATCTGTCAATCCTCACAGTGTCCGGGCCGGGTGAGTTTCCCCGTGTTGAGTCAAATTAAGCCGCAGGCTCCACTCCTGGTGGTGCCCTTCCGTCAATTCCTTTAAGTTTCAGCTTTGCAACCATACTTCCCCCGGAACCGGAAGACTTTCGTTTCCGGGAAGCTCCCCACCAAGGCAATATAATTTCCATCAGCGGATCGCTAGTTGGCATCGTTTACGGTCAGAACTAGGGCGGTATCTGATCGCCTTCGAACCTCTGACTTTCGTTCTTGATTAATGAAGACATTCTTGGCAAATGCTTTCGCTGTAGTTTGTCTGGCCACGGTCCAAGAATTTCACCTCTCACGGGGCCATACAAATGCCCCCGTTTGTCTCTGTTAACCATTATCTCAGTCCGTAAAACCAATAAAACTGAACCGAAATCGTTTTCTATTATTCCATGCACGATCATTCAAGCGAAAACGCCTGTTTGAAGCACTCTGATTTGTTCAAAGTAAACTTGCAATGACTGTTAAGAATCCTGTTAAGGACTCAAAACCGAACATTACGATAAATCGATAACACCCAGAAACACCCGAAGGGTTCCAAGGTACCGATACGAATCCAACTACGAGCTTTTTAACCGCAGCAATAATTCTATGTATTAGCAGAGCTGGAATTACCGCGGCTGCTGGCACCAGACTTGCCCTCTGCTTGATACTCGTTAAAGGGTTTAAATTGTACCCATTCCGATGACCGGCCTCAAAGAGAACAGTCTCGTTATTTCTCGTCACTACCTCCTCGAGCCGAGAGTGGGTAATTTGCGCGCCTGCTGCCATCCTTAGACGTAGTGGCCATTTCTCAGGCCCCTTCTCCGGAGTCGAACCCTGATCCTCCGTTATCCGTCACCACCACGGGAGTCGATTATGCTCCCGTCAAGTTGATAAAGTGGACGCTTGAAAGACACGCCGCCGGCACAAGGCCATGCGGTCAGCTTAGTTATTCTGAGTCAACAAGAAGCAGCCGAAGCCGCGTGGTTTTGTTCTAATAAATGCGCTTTTCCGTGAGGACAAAGCTTTGGTGCATGTATTAGCTCTAGCTTTTCCACAGTTATCCATTTAGATAATCAAGATCAAGTAAATCATGGCCATTGTAATGAGCCGTTCGCGGTTTCTCGTTAAAACGATTAAACTTATACATGCATGGCTTAATCTTTGAAATGAACACATCAGTTCAGGCAGGATCAACCAGATATCTTTTATTTAGGTAGTTAGCAGAGCTGGAATTACCCAGTCTGCGGGTAATTAAGCTGTCATTAATATTGATTATATTGATAATTTTGGAATAAAATCTCGAAAATAATCTGAAATTAAAAATTAATGACAGCTTATTATATATTTAATTTCCTTTGCAAAAGATATCTAAATTATTTACAATTTATCAGCGGCACTTTCACAAAAGTTATCAATGGCAATTCCTGACAATTGTCTGGAGCCAAATAAATATTGCAGCTGGAGAAAAATTAGGATTATAAAGCTTATGATTATTATCAGATTTAGAATAAAGCTGCTTTAAAATAAACTGATAATAAAGCTTAATATAATAATAACAGTAAATTTTTTAAAAAAATAAAGCTTATAATAATAAACTTTAAATTTAAAAAAAGATTAAAGTTTATTATTATAAGCTTTATTTTTTTTAAAAAATTTAATTCTTCAAAAAAATTTTTTTAATCCTAATTTTCCTCCCACACATTTTTATAATTGCCCATTTTCTTTTTGCCTTAAACCATTCCCGCGAACAGCGAACAACAAATAGCCCCGCCCACTTTGCCTTAGAGAATTTTTTCTTAAATATTGAGAAATTGAAAACACAGTGATTACGACCATACCGCGTTGAAAGCACGCCATCCCGTCCGATCTGGCAAGTTAAGCAACGCTGAGCTAAAAAAAGGCAATTTTTAATCGGATCGTCACAGACTCATAAACCAAAAATGCCTGGTGAAATTTGATTGCCTGGGGGAACCCTATTGCCTGAACCCTACGACACTTGGTCAATTGCACTTTGGTCTACTTTGCCTGAGGCAATTTTTAATCGGATCGTCACAGACTCATAAACCAAAAATGCCTGGTGAAATTTGATTGCCTGGGGGAACCCTATTGCCTGAACCCTACGACACTTGGTCAATTGCACTTTGGTCTACTTTGCCTGAGGCAATTTTTAATCGGATCGTCACAGACTCATAAACCAAAAATGCCTGGTGAAATTTGATTGCCTGGGGGAACCCTATTGCCTGAACCCTACGACACTTGGTCAATTGCACTTTGGTCTACTTTGCCTGAGGCAATTTACCGCGTTGAAAGCACGCCATCCCGTCCGATCTGGCAAGTTAAGCAACGCTGGGCTTCCTTAGTACTTGGAACGGAGACGTCCTGGGAATCGGGGGTGTCGTAATCTTTTTTTAATGCACTTTGGTCTACTTTCAATTGCACTTTGGTCTACTTTGCCTGAGGCAATTTTTAATCGGATCGTCACAGACTCATAAACCAAAAATGCCTGGTGAAATTTGATTGCCTGGGGGAACCCTATTGCCTGAACCCTACGACACTTGGTCAATTGCACTTTGGTCTACTTTGCCTGAGGCAATTTTTAATCGGATCGTCACAGACTCATAAACCAAAAATGCCTGGTGAAATTTGATTGCCTGGGGGAACCCTATTGCCTGAACCCTACGACACTTGGTCAATTGCACTTTGGTCTACTTTGCCTGAGGCAATTTTTAATCGGATCGTCACAGACTCATAAACCAAAAATGCCTGGTGAAATTTGATTGCCTGGGGGAACCCTATTGCCTGAACCCTACGACACTTGGTCAATTGCACTTTGGTCTACTTTGCCTGAGGCAATTTTTAATCGGATCGTCACAGACTCATAAACCAAAAATGCCTGGTGAAATTTGATTGCCTGGGGGAACCCTATTGCCTGAACCCTACGACACTTGGTCAATTGCACTTTGGTCTACTTTGCCTGAGGCAATTTACCGCGTTGAAAGCACGCCATCCCGTCCGATCTGGCAAGTTAAGCAACGCTGGGCTTCCTTAGTACTTGGAACGGAGACGTCCTGGGAATCGGGGGTGTCGTAATCTTTTTTTAATGCACTTTGGTCTACTTTCAATTGCACTTTGGTCTACTTTGCCTGAGGCAATTTTTAATCGGATCGTCACAGACTCATAAACCAAAAATGCCTGGTGAAATTTGATTGCCTGGGGGAACCCTATTGCCTGAACCCTACGACACTTGGTCAATTGCACTTTGGTCTACTTTGCCTGAGGCAATTTTTAATCGGATCGTCACAGACTCATAAACCAAAAACCCATTTAGAGTTTGAGAATAGGTTAAGAACATTTCGTTCCCAAGTCCTCTAATCATTCGCTTTACCGAGTATAACTACTAATGAGCTCCAGCTATCCTGGGGGAAACTTCAGAGGGAACCAGCTACTAGATGGTTCGATTAGTCTTTCGCCCCTATACCCAAGTCAGACGATCGATTTGCACGTCAGAACCGCTTCGGACTTCCACCAGAGTTTCCTCTGGCTTCGTCCTGCTCAGGAATAGTTCACCATCTTTCGGGTCTCACCGCGTACGCTCTTCCTCCACCCTACTGTAAACAGTTAGAATGGGGCCATGCTGCCCTTTTTTACAAGATCTCACATCAGACTCTAAAGAGCCATTTACTTTCATTTCGCTTTTAGGTTTTTAACACCCAAAAACTTGCGCACACGATAAACTCCTTGGTCCGTGTTTCAAGACGGGTCGGATAGATGACCGGCTTTTACATGGGGAGCGAGTACGAGAGCATTAACTGGACCGATCTAAATGAAAAGCACGTGTCGCATGCGACCGTAACTTACAATCAGATCGAACCAATAAATGCCCGTAAGCCATACTCAAATGTCCAAGACAAAAGATGCTAACGCTGTTTGGGTACCAGCAAGCTGGCCTCAAAACGGCGGTTACAAATCTGCCTCAAACATCCCCAAGCACCAAACAAGCAAATGCATCACAGAAAATTATGATGCTTCTTTCTGTCCCAATCTGGAGCTCAGAGATCACAACATAAAAATAATGTAAATGAATACTTGAAAGATACGCCGACTCTATCCGTTTCCACCTCTCCGGTTTCACGTCCTCTTTAACTCTCTCTTCAAAGTGCTTTGCAACTTTCCTTCACAGTACTTGTTTGCTATCGGTCTCGTGGCAATATTGAGTCTTAGATGAAGTTTACCACCGACTTTGGGCTGCGATCCCAAACAACCCGACTCTAAAGCACGTAAATATCGATCAATTATCTCAATGTACAGGACTTGCACCTTCTGTGGAACCCCTGTCAAGGGGACTTATTTGAGACAAAAGATTAAAAATTACGGCTTATACGCTACACCTCATAATCACAGACTCATAAACCAAAAATGCCTGGTGAAATTTGATTGCCTGGGGGAACCCTATTGCCTGAACCCTACGACACTTGGTCAATTGCACTTTGGTCTACTTTGCCTGAGGCAATTTACCGCGTTGAAAGCACGCCATCCCGTCCGATCTGGCAAGTTAAGCAACGCTGGGCTTCCTTAGTACTTGGAACGGAGACGTCCTGGGAATCGGGGGTGTCGTAATCTTTTTTTAATGCTTTGGCAAAAACTTGAGTCTAAGAAAACACACTTGAGTCTATAGAAAACAATTATTTAACTTTTTTATAAATTGTAGTTTATATATACATACCTTTACTTGAGTATATATTTTACTTGAGTCGATTATTTGATTGCCTTGGGTAAATTTGATTGACTGGGGGGGGGGGATTTTTAATCGGATCGTCACAGACTCATAAACCAAAAATGCCTGGTGAAATTTGATTGCCTGGGGGAACCCTATTGCCTGAACCCTACGACACTTGGTCAATTGCACTTTGGTCTACTTTGCCTGAGGCAATTTTTAATCGGATCGTCACAGACTCATAAACCAAAAATGCCTGGTGAAATTTGATTGCCTGGGGGAACCCTATTGCCTGAACCCTACGACACTTGGTCAATTGCACTTTGGTCTACTTTGCCTGAGGCAATTTTTAATCGGATCGTCACAGACTCATAAACCAAAAATGCCTGGTGAAATTTGATTGCCTGGGGGAACCCTATTGCCTGAACCCTACGACACTTGGTCAATTGCACTTTGGTCTACTTTGCCTGAGGCAATTTT
The DNA here is from genome assembly GCA_963681835.1 of Meloidogyne enterolobii. Taxonomy (NCBI): domain Eukaryota; kingdom Metazoa; phylum Nematoda; class Chromadorea; order Rhabditida; family Meloidogynidae; genus Meloidogyne; species Meloidogyne enterolobii. Next base: position 732,419 of record CAVMJV010000100.1, read on the forward strand.
TAATCGGATCGTCACAGACTCATAAACCAAAAACCCTATTGCCTGAACCCTACGACACTTGGTCAATTGCAATTTGGTCTACTTTGCCTGAGGCAATTTTTAATCGGATCGTCACAGACTCATAAACCAAAAATGCCTGGTGAAATTTGATTGCCTGGGGGAACCCTATTGCCTGAACCCTACGACACTTGGTCAATTGCACTTTGGTCTACTTTGCCTGAGGCAATTTACCGCGTTGAAAGCACGCCATCCCGTCCGATCTGGCAAGTTAAGCAACGCTGGGCTTCCTTAGTACTTGGAACGGAGACGTCCTGGGAATCGGGGGTGTCGTAATCTTTTTTTAATGCACTTTGGTCTACTTTCAATTGCACTTTGGTCTACTTTGCCTGAGGCAATTTTTAATCGGATCGTCACAGACTCATAAACCAAAAATGCCTGGTGAAATTTGATTGCCTGGGGGAACCCTATTGCCTGAACCCTACGACACTTGGTCAATTGCACTTTGGTCTACTTTGCCTGAGGCAATTTTTAATCGGATCGTCACAGACTCATAAACCAAAAATGCCTGGTGAAATTTGATTGCCTGGGGGAACCCTATTGCCTGAACCCTACGACACTTGGTCAATTGCACTTTGGTCTACTTTGCCTGAGGCAATTTTTAATCGGATCGTCACAGACTCATAAACCAAAAATGCCTGGTGAAATTTGATTGCCTGGGGGAACCCTATTGCCTGAACCCTACGACACTTGGTCAATTGCACTTTGGTCTACTTTGCCTGAGGCAATTTTTAATCGGATCGTCACAGACTCATAAACCAAAAATGCCTGGTGAAATTTGATTGCCTGGGGGAACCCTATTGCCTGAACCCTACGACACTTGGTCAATTGCACTTTGGTCTACTTTGCCTGAGGCAATTTACCGCGTTGAAAGCACGCCATCCCGTCCGATCTGGCAAGTTAAGCAACGCTGGGCTTCCTTAGTACTTGGAACGGAGACGTCCTGGGAATCGGGGGTGTCGTAATCTTTTTTTAATGCACTTTGGTCTACTTTCAATTGCACTTTGGTCTACTTTGCCTGAGGCAATTTTTAATCGGATCGTCACAGACTCATAAACCAAAAATGCCTGGTGAAATTTGATTGCCTGGGGGAACCCTATTGCCTGAACCCTACGACACTTGGTCAATTGCACTTTGGTCTACTTTGCCTGAGGCAATTTTTAATCGGATCGTCACAGACTCATAAACCAAAAATGCCTGGTGAAATTTGATTGCCTGGGGGAACCCTATTGCCTGAACCCTACGACACTTGGTCAATTGCACTTTGGTCTACTTTGCCTGAGGCAATTTTTAATCGGATCGTCACAGACTCATAAACCAAAAACCCTATTGCCTGAACCCTACGACACTTGGTCAATTGCACTTTGGTTTCCTTGGCTTTCCTTGGCTTAACATTCAGAGCACTGGGCAGAAATCAGACACGGTCAACGTCCTGCAAAGACCATCCGTCTCCTCTGTTTTAATTAGACAGTCGGATTCCCGGAGTTCGTGCCAGTTCTAAACTGGTTGTTCAGCGCCAATCGAAGTACTATATCTTTCGAAATAGTACGCAGCTGAAGCGCTCCACAAGCAGTCCTCACTACTAGTCCACAAGCGCCGCCCCGAAGGGAAGATCAAGCAGCCACGAGCAAAGTCCACCTGTTTCACACAACAGCCCGACTGACCCAACCTTTAGAGCAAATTCTTTTCCCGAAGTTACGAATCTAATTTGCCGACTTCCCTTACCTACATTATTCTATCGACTAGAGGCTGTTCACCTTGGAGACCTGCTGCGGATATGGGTACGATCAGGCAGGAGATTTTAAATTGCCTCCCTCGTATTTTCATGGCTCATGTGGAGCACACTGACACAACAGGAACCGCTGCGCTTTACGAGACCAGCATCCCTATCTCAGGCTGAGCCACTTCCAGGGACATGATCTCTAAACCAGAAAAGAGAACTCTGGCCCGGACTCCACACGAGGTCTACGAGTTCGTTTGCGTCACCGCGCAAAGTAATCCTTGCGGATCACCATCTCCCATGCCTGGTGTGGGAATATTAACCCACTTCCCTTTCGGCAACCGAGTAGACAATATACCGTTAAGTATCTCATCTCCCCGCAGTGTCTAGACGGCTTTAGCCGGTGCCTTAGGATCGACTGACCCACATTCAACTACTGTTCACGTGGAACCCTTCTCCACTTCAGTCTTCAAGGATCTCACTTGAATATTTGCTACTACCACCAAGATCTGCACTAGTGGAAGCTCCAGCTGGGTGCACACCCAAAGCCTTCATTGCAACCACTACGACCCTCTTACACGTCATTGCAAGACTTTTCACGGAAAATACAAGCATATGACGGCAGAGTATAGGTGGCCCGCTCCAGCGCCATCCATTTTCAGGGCTAGTTGATTCGGCAGGTGAGTTGTTACACACTCCTTAGCGGATTCCGACTTCCATGGCCACCGTCCTGCTGTCTGTATCAACCAACACCTTTTATGGTGTCTAATGAGCGGGCACTTTGGCACCTCAACTCCGCGTTTGGTTCATCCCACATCGCCAGTTCTGCTTACCAAAAATGGCCCACTTGGAACTCGTATTCAACGCCAAAGTTCAAAATCAAGCAACTTTGACATCATACCCATTTAGAGTTTGAGAATAGGTTAAGAACATTTCGTTCCCAAGTCCTCTAATCATTCGCTTTACCGAGTATAACTACTAATGAGCTCCAGCTATCCTGGGGGAAACTTCAGAGGGAACCAGCTACTAGATGGTTCGATTAGTCTTTCGCCCCTATACCCAAGTCAGACGATCGATTTGCACGTCAGAACCGCTTCGGACTTCCACCAGAGTTTCCTCTGGCTTCGTCCTGCTCAGGAATAGTTCACCATCTTTCGGGTCTCTTGCGCACACGATAAACTCCTTGGTCCGTGTTTCAAGACGGGTCGGATAGATGACCGGCTTTTACATGGGGAGCGAGTACGAGAGCATTAACTGGACCGATCTAAATGAAAAGCACGTGTCGCATGCGACCGTAACTTACAATCAGATCGAACCAATAAATGCCCGTAAGCCATACTCAAATGTCCAAGACAAAAGATGCTAACGCTGTTTGGGTACCAGCAAGCTGGCATCAAAACGGCGGTTACAAATCTGCCTCAAACATCCCCAAGCACCAAACAAGCAAATGCATCACAGAAAATTATGATGCTTCTTTCTGTCCCAATCTGGAGCTCAGAGATCACAACATAAAAATAATGTAAATGAATACTTGAAAGATACGCCGACTCTATCCGTTTCCACCTCTCCGGTTTCACGTCCTCTTTAACTCTCTCTTCAAAGTGCTTTGCAACTTTCCTTCACAGTACTTGTTTGCTATCGGTCTCGTGGCAATATTGAGTCTTAGATGAAGTTTACCACCGACTTTGGGCTGCGATCCCAAACAACCCGACTCTAAAGCACGTAAATATCGATCAATTATCTCAATGTACAGGACTTGCACCTTCTGTGGAACCCCTGTCAAGGGGACTTATTTGAGACAAAAGATTAAAAATTACGGCTTATACGCTACACCTCATAATGCCTTAGGCAAAATGATTTAGCGATGGACATTTCCCTATTCACTCGCCGTTACTGGGGGAATCCTGTTTAGTTTCTTTTCCTCCGCTTACTGATATGCTTAAGTTCAGCGGGTGCTCTCGACTGAGTTCAGGTCAAAAAATTAATATTGTTGATGATACATGCGAACAATTAAACATATCTAACAATCAATTTAAAACATAAAGAAGCCACAAAAGCAATTATACAATAAAGCTTTCGCTTTGAAAGAAAATGACCCTGAACCAGACATAGCAAAGGGTTTGACCCCTATGCGGCAATATGCGTTCAAAACTTTTATGCTCAAGGCTGCTGCAGTTCGCAAAACTTATCGCAGTTTGCTGCGTTCTTCATCGATCCACGAGCCTAGTGATCCACCGGAAAGGCTAGGAATTTTGTTTTTTTTTAAAATATAGAGAAAAAAAGAGTGCTGGCGTCCTCACTTAAGAGGCTCATTAAGTCTTAAACTCATTATAGTCCTAACATGTCACCACATATACAGCCACGGACGTTCACAACTGTATCAGCAACACCTAGACACCAGCGACAGCCGTTACACAACAATTATTTCATTGCGATTCAAAATTGAACATCACATAAAGTAATGATCCAGCAGCAGGTTCACCTACAGCTACCTTGTTACGACTTTTGCCCGGTTCAAGCCACTGCGATTAAATTGGTTTCCATCAAAATAATTTAGATAAATTAAATCAACGGTCCCCAAATTTCTCGAAATGGCTCAGTCCCGGGCAGCGACGGGCGGTGTGTACAAAGGGCAGGGACGTAATCAACGCGAGCTGATGACTCGCACTTACTTGGAATTCCTCGTTCACGGAAAATAATTGCAATTTCCGATCCCAATCACGGCAAATTTTCAATGGTTTACCCGCCCCTTTCAGGGTAGGACAAGCACGTTGATTTTGCCAGTGTAGCGCGCGTGCAGCCCCGGACATCTAAGGGCATCACAGACCTGTTATTGCTCAATTTCTTTCGGCTGAACGCCGCAAATCCCTCTAAGAAGCTGTATACACAAAGAGTATGTATCAGCTATTTAGTAGGTTAGAGTCTCGCTCGTTATCGGAATAAACCAGACAAATCACTCCACGAACTAAGAACGGCCATGCACCACCATCCACTGAATCATGAAAAAGCTATCAATCTGTCAATCCTCACAGTGTCCGGGCCGGGTGAGTTTCCCCGTGTTGAGTCAAATTAAGCCGCAGGCTCCACTCCTGGTGGTGCCCTTCCGTCAATTCCTTTAAGTTTCAGCTTTGCAACCATACTTCCCCCGGAACCGGAAGACTTTCGTTTCCGGGAAGCTCCCCACCAAGGCAATATAATTTCCATCAGCGGATCGCTAGTTGGCATCGTTTACGGTCAGAACTAGGGCGGTATCTGATCGCCTTCGAACCTCTGACTTTCGTTCTTGATTAATGAAGACATTCTTGGCAAATGCTTTCGCTGTAGTTTGTCTGGCCACGGTCCAAGAATTTCACCTCTCACGGGGCCATACAAATGCCCCCGTTTGTCTCTGTTAACCATTATCTCAGTCCGTAAAACCAATAAAACTGAACCGAAATCGTTTTCTATTATTCCATGCACGATCATTCAAGCGAAAACGCCTGTTTGAAGCACTCTGATTTGTTCAAAGTAAACTTGCAATGACTGTTAAGAATCCTGTTAAGGACTCAAAACCGAACATTACGATAAATCGATAACACCCAGAAACACCCGAAGGGTTCCAAGGTACCGATACGAATCCAACTACGAGCTTTTTAACCGCAGCAATAATTCTATGTATTAGCAGAGCTGGAATTACCGCGGCTGCTGGCACCAGACTTGCCCTCTGCTTGATACTCGTTAAAGGGTTTAAATTGTACCCATTCCGATGACCGGCCTCAAAGAGAACAGTCTCGTTATTTCTCGTCACTACCTCCTCGAGCCGAGAGTGGGTAATTTGCGCGCCTGCTGCCATCCTTAGACGTAGTGGCCATTTCTCAGGCCCCTTCTCCGGAGTCGAACCCTGATCCTCCGTTATCCGTCACCACCACGGGAGTCGATTATGCTCCCGTCAAGTTGATAAAGTGGACGCTTGAAAGACACGCCGCCGGCACAAGGCCATGCGGTCAGCTTAGTTATTCTGAGTCAACAAGAAGCAGCCGAAGCCGCGTGGTTTTGTTCTAATAAATGCGCTTTTCCGTGAGGACAAAGCTTTGGTGCATGTATTAGCTCTAGCTTTTCCACAGTTATCCATTTAGATAATCAAGATCAAGTAAATCATGGCCATTGTAATGAGCCGTTCGCGGTTTCTCGTTAAAACGATTAAACTTATACATGCATGGCTTAATCTTTGAAATGAACACATCAGTTCAGGCAGGATCAACCAGATATCTTTTATTTAGGTAGTTAGCAGAGCTGGAATTACCCAGTCTGCGGGTAATTAAGCTGTCATTAATATTGATTATATTGATAATTTTGGAATAAAATCTCGAAAATAATCTGAAATTAAAAATTAATGACAGCTTATTATATATTTAATTTCCTTTGCAAAAGATATCTAAATTATTTACAATTTATCAGCGGCACTTTCACAAAAGTTATCAATGGCAATTCCTGACAATTGTCTGGAGCCAAATAAATATTGCAGCTGGAGAAAAATTAGGATTATAAAGCTTATGATTATTATCAGATTTAGAATAAAGCTGCTTTAAAATAAACTGATAATAAAGCTTAATATAATAATAACAGTAAATTTTTTAAAAAAATAAAGCTTATAATAATAAACTTTAAATTTAAAAAAAGATTAAAGTTTATTATTATAAGCTTTATTTTTTTTAAAAAATTTAATTCTTCAAAAAAATTTTTTTAATCCTAATTTTCCTCCCACACATTTTTATAATTGCCCATTTTCTTTTTGCCTTAAACCATTCCCGCGAACAGCGAACAACAAATAGCCCCGCCCACTTTGCCTTAGAGAATTTTTTCTTAAATATTGAGAAATTGAAAACACAGTGATTACGACCATACCGCGTTGAAAGCACGCCATCCCGTCCGATCTGGCAAGTTAAGCAACGCTGAGCTTCCTTAGTACTTGGAACGGAGACGTCCTGGGAATCGGGGGTGTCGTAATCTTTTTTTAATGCTTTGGCAAAAACTTGAGTCTAAGAAAACACACTTGAGTCTATAGAAAACAATTATTTAACTTTTTTATAAATTGTAGTTTATATATACATACCTTTACTTGAGTATATATTTTACTTGAGTCGATTATTTGATTGCCTTGGGTAAATTTGATTGACTGGGGGGGGGGGGATTTTTAATCGGATCGTCACAGACTCATAAACCAAAAATGCCTGGTGAAATTTGATTGCCTGGGGGAACCCTATTGCCTGAACCCTACGACACTTGGTCAATTGCACTTTGGTCTACTTTGCCTGAGGCAATTTACCGCGTTGAAAGCACGCCATCCCGTCCGATCTGGCAAGTTAAGCAACGCTGGGCTTCCTTAGTACTTGGAACGGAGACGTCCTGGGAATCGGGGGTGTCGTAATCTTTTTTTAATGCTTTGGCAAAAACTTGAGTCTAAGAAAACACACTTGAGTCTATAGAAAACAATTATTTAACTTTTTTATAAATTGTAGTTTATATATACATACCTTTACTTGAGTATATATTTTACTTGAGTCGATTATTTGATTGCCTTGGGTAAATTTGATTGACTGGGGGGGGGATTTTTAATCGGATCGTCACAGACTCATAAACCAAAAATGCCTGGTGAAATTTGATTGCCTGGGGGAACCCTATTGCCTGAACCCTACGACACTTGGTCAATTGCACTTTGGTCTACTTTGCCTGAGGCAATTTTTAATCGGATCGTCACAGACTCATAAACCAAAAATGCCTGGTGAAATTTGATTGCCTGGGGGAACCCTATTGCCTGAACCCTACGACACTTGGTCAATTGCACTTTGGTCTACTTTGCCTGAGGCAATTTTTAATCGGATCGTCACAGACTCATAAACCAAAAATGCCTGGTGAAATTTGATTGCCTGGGGGAACCCTATTGCCTGAACCCTACGACACTTGGTCAATTGCACTTTGGTCTACTTTGCCTGAGGCAATTTTTAATCGGATCGTCACAGACTCATAAACCAAAAACCCTATTGCCTGAACCCTACGACACTTGGTCAATTGCACTTTGGTCTACTTTGCCTGAGGCAATTTTTAATCGGATCGTCACAGACTCATAAACCAAAAATGCCTGGTGAAATTTGATTGCCTGGGGGAACCCTATTGCCTGAACCCTACGACACTTGGTCAATTGCACTTTGGTCTACTTTGCCTGAGGCAATTTACCGCGTTGAAAGCACGCCATCCCGTCCGATCTGGCAAGTTAAGCAACGCTGGGCTTCCTTAGTACTTGGAACGGAGACGTCCTGGGAATCGGGGGTGTCGTAATCTTTTTTTAATGCACTTTGGTCTACTTTCAATTGCACTTTGGTCTACTTTGCCTGAGGCAATTTTTAATCGGATCGTCACAGACTCATAAACCAAAAATGCCTGGTGAAATTTGATTGCCTGGGGGAACCCTATTGCCTGAACCCTACGACACTTGGTCAATTGCACTTTGGTCTACTTTGCCTGAGGCAATTTTTAATCGGATCGTCACAGACTCATAAACCAAAAATGCCTGGTGAAATTTGATTGCCTGGGGGAACCCTATTGCCTGAACCCTACGACACTTGGTCAATTGCACTTTGGTCTACTTTGCCTGAGGCAATTTTTAATCGGATCGTCACAGACTCATAAACCAAAAATGCCTGGTGAAATTTGATTGCCTGGGGGAACCCTATTGCCTGAACCCTACGACACTTGGTCAATTGCACTTTGGTCTACTTTGCCTGAGGCAATTTTTAATCGGATCGTCACAGACTCATAAACCAAAAATGCCTGGTGAAATTTGATTGCCTGGGGGAACCCTATTGCCTGAACCCTACGACACTTGGTCAATTGCACTTTGGTCTACTTTGCCTGAGGCAATTTACCGCGTTGAAAGCACGCCATCCCGTCCGATCTGGCAAGTTAAGCAACGCTGGGCTTCCTTAGTACTTGGAACGGAGACGTCCTGGGAATCGGGGGTGTCGTAATCTTTTTTTAATGCACTTTGGTCTACTTTCAATTGCACTTTGGTCTACTTTGCCTGAGGCAATTTTTAATCGGATCGTCACAGACTCATAAACCAAAAATGCCTGGTGAAATTTGATTGCCTGGGGGAACCCTATTGCCTGAACCCTACGACACTTGGTCAATTGCACTTTGGTCTACTTTGCCTGAGGCAATTTTTAATCGGATCGTCACAGACTCATAAACCAAAAATGCCTGGTGAAATTTGATTGCCTGGGGGAACCCTATTGCCTGAACCCTACGACACTTGGTCAATTGCACTTTGGTCTACTTTGCCTGAGGCAATTTTTAATCGGATCGTCACAGACTCATAAACCAAAAACCCTATTGCCTGAACCCTACGACACTTGGTCAATTGCACTTTGGTTTCCTTGGCTTTCCTTGGCTTAACATTCAGAGCACTGGGCAGAAATCAGACACGGTCAACGTCCTGCAAAGACCATCCGTCTCCTCTGTTTTAATTAGACAGTCGGATTCCCGGAGTTCGTGCCAGTTCTAAACTGGTTGTTCAGCGCCAATCGAAGTACTATATCTTTCGAAATAGTACGCAGCTGAAGCGCTCCACAAGCAGTCCTCACTACTAGTCCACAAGCGCCGCCCCGAAGGGAAGATCAAGCAGCCACGAGCAAAGTCCACCTGTTTCACACAACAGCCCGACTGACCCAACCTTTAGAGCAAATTCTTTTCCCGAAGTTACGAATCTAATTTGCCGACTTCCCTTACCTACATTATTCTATCGACTAGAGGCTGTTCACCTTGGAGACCTGCTGCGGATATGGGTACGATCAGGCAGGAGATTTTAAATTGCCTCCCTCGTATTTTCATGGCTCATGTGGAGCACACTGACACAACAGGAACCGCTGCGCTTTACGAGACCAGCATCCCTATCTCAGGCTGAGCCACTTCCAGGGACATGATCTCTAAACCAGAAAAGAGAACTCTGGCCCGGACTCCACACGAGGTCTACGAGACCGTTTGCGTCACCGCGCAAAGTAATCCTTGCGGATCACCATCTCCCATGCCTGGTGTGGGAATATTAACCCACTTCCCTTTCGGCAATTGAGTAGACAATATACCGTTAAGTATCTCATCTCCCCGCAGTGTCTAGACGGCTTTAGCCGGTGCCTTAGGATCGACTGACCCACATTCAACTACTGTTCACGTGGAACCCTTCTCCACTTCAGTCTTCAAGGATCTCACTTGAATATTTGCTACTACCACCAAGATCTGCACTAGTGGAAGCTCCAGCTGGGTGCACACCCAAAGCCTTCATTGCAACCACTACGACCCTCTTACACGTCATTGCAAGACTTTTCACGGAAAATACAAGCATATGACGGCAGAGTATAGGTGGCCCGCTCCAGCGCCATCCATTTTCAGGGCTAGTTGATTCGGCAGGTGAGTTGTTACACACTCCTTAGCGGATTCCGACTTCCATGGCCACCGTCCTGCTGTCTGTATCAACCAACACCTTTTATGGTGTCTAATGAGCGGGCACTTTGGCACCTCAACTCCGCGTTTGGTTCATCCCACATCGCCAGTTCTGCTTACCAAAAATGGCCCACTTGGAACTCGTATTCAACGCCAAAGTTCAAAATCAAGCAACTTTGACATCATACCCATTTAGAGTTTGAGAATAGGTTAAGAACATTTCGTTCCCAAGTCCTCTAATCATTCGCTTTACCGAGTATAACTACTAATGAGCTCCAGCTATCCTGGGGGAAACTTCAGAGGGAACCAGCTACTAGATGGTTCGATTAGTCTTTCGCCCCTATACCCAAGTCAGACGATCGATTTGCACGTCAGAACCGCTTCGGACTTCCACCAGAGTTTCCTCTGGCTTCGTCCTGCTCAGGAATAGTTCACCATCTTTCGGGTCTCACCGCGTACGCTCTTCCTCCACCCTACTGTAAACAGTTAGAATGGGGCCATGCTGCCCTTTTTTACAAGATCTCACATCAGACTCTAAAGAGCCATTTACTTTCATTTCGCTTTTAGGTTTTTAACACCCAAAAACTTGCGCACACGATAAACTCCTTGGTCCGTGTTTCAAGACGGGTCGGATAGATGACCGGCTTTTACATGGGGAGCGAGTACGAGAGCATTAACTGGACCGATCTAAATGAAAAGCACGTGTCGCATGCGACCGTAACTTACAATCAGATCGAACCAATAAATGCCCGTAAGCCATACTCAAATGTCCAAGACAAAAGATGCTAACGCTGTTTGGGTACCAGCAAGCTGGCCTCAAAACGGCGGTTACAAATCTGCCTCAAACATCCCCAAGCACCAAACAAGCAAATGCATCACAGAAAATTATGATGCTTCTTTCTGTCCCAATCTGGAGCTCAGAGATCACAACATAAAAATAATGTAAATGAATACTTGAAAGATACGCCGACTCTATCCGTTTCCACCTCTCCGGTTTCACGTCCTCTTTAACTCTCTCTTCAAAGTGCTTTGCAACTTTCCTTCACAGTACTTGTTTGCTATCGGTCTCGTGGCAATATTGAGTCTTAGATGAAGTTTACCACCGACTTTGGGCTGCGATCCCAAACAACCCGACTCTAAAGCACGTAAATATCGATCAATTATCTCAATGTACAGGACTTGCACCTTCTGTGGAACCCCTGTCAAGGGGACTTATTTGAGACAAAAGATTAAAAATTACGGCTTATACGCTACACCTCATAATGCCTTAGGCAAAATGATTTAGCGATGGACATTTCCCTATTCACTCGCCGTTACTGGGGGAATCCTGTTTAGTTTCTTTTCCTCCGCTTACTGATATGCTTAAGTTCAGCGGGTGCTCTCGACTGAGTTCAGGTCAAAAAATTACCTTGGCTTAACATTCAGAGCACTGGGCAGAAATCAGACACGGTCAACGTCCTGCAAAGACCATCCGTCTCCTCTGTTTTAATTAGACAGTCGGATTCCCGGAGTTCGTGCCAGTTCTAAACTGGTTGTTCAGCGCCAATCGAAGTACTATATCTTTCGAAATAGTACGCAGCTGAAGCGCTCCACAAGCAGTCCTCACTACTAGTCCACAAGCGCCGCCCCGAAGGGAAGATCAAGCAGCCACGAGCAAAGTCCACCTGTTTCACACAACAGCCCGACTGACCCAACCTTTAGAGCAAATTCTTTTCCCGAAGTTACGAATCTAATTTGCCGACTTCCCTTACCTACATTATTCTATCGACTAGAGGCTGTTCACCTTGGAGACCTGCTGCGGATATGGGTACGATCAGGCAGGAGATTTTAAATTGCCTCCCTCGTATTTTCATGGCTCATGTGGAGCACACTGACACAACAGGAACCGCTGCGCTTTACGAGACCAGCATCCCTATCTCAGGCTGAGCCACTTCCAGGGACATGATCTCTAAACCAGAAAAGAGAACTCTGGCCCGGACTCCACACGAGGTCTACGAGACCGTTTGCGTCACCGCGCAAAGTAATCCTTGCGGATCACCATCTCCCATGCCTGGTGTGGGAATATTAACCCACTTCCCTTTCGGCAATTGAGTAGACAATATACCGTTAAGTATCTCATCTCCCCGCAGTGTCTAGACGGCTTTAGCCGGTGCCTTAGGATCGACTGACCCACATTCAACTACTGTTCACGTGGAACCCTTCTCCACTTCAGTCTTCAAGGATCTCACTTGAATATTTGCTACTACCACCAAGATCTGCACTAGTGGAAGCTCCAGCTGGGTGCACACCCAAAGCCTTCATTGCAACCACTACGACCCTCTTACACGTCATTGCAAGACTTTTCACGGAAAATACAAGCATATGACGGCAGAGTATAGGTGGCCCGCTCCAGCGCCATCCATTTTCAGGGCTAGTTGATTCGGCAGGTGAGTTGTTACACACTCCTTAGCGGATTCCGACTTCCATGGCCACCGTCCTGCTGTCTGTATCAACCAACACCTTTTATGGTGTCTAATGAGCGGGCACTTTGGCACCTCAACTCCGCGTTTGGTTCATCCCACATCGCCAGTTCTGCTTACCAAAAATGGCCCACTTGGAACTCGTATTCAACGCCAAAGTTCAAAATCAAGCAACTTTGACATCATACCCATTTAGAGTTTGAGAATAGGTTAAGAACATTTCGTTCCCAAGTCCTCTAATCATTCGCTTTACCGAGTATAACTACTAATGAGCTCCAGCTATCCTGGGGGAAACTTCAGAGGGAACCAGCTACTAGATGGTTCGATTAGTCTTTCGCCCCTATACCCAAGTCAGACGATCGATTTGCACGTCAGAACCGCTTCGGACTTCCACCAGAGTTTCCTCTGGCTTCGTCCTGCTCAGGAATAGTTCACCATCTTTCGGGTCTCACCGCGTACGCTCTTCCTCCACCCTACTGTAAACAGTTAGAATGGGGCCATGCTGCCCTTTTTTACAAGATCTCACATCAGACTCTAAAGAGCCATTTACTTTCATTTCGCTTTTAGGTTTTTAACACCCAAAAACTTGCGCACACGATAAACTCCTTGGTCCGTGTTTCAAGACGGGTCGGATAGATGACCGGCTTTTACATGGGGAGCGAGTACGAGAGCATTAACTGGACCGATCTAAATGAAAAGCACGTGTCGCATGCGACCGTAACTTACAATCAGATCGAACCAATAAATGCCCGTAAGCCATACTCAAATGTCCAAGACAAAAGATGCTAACGCTGTTTGGGTACCAGCAAGCTGGCCTCAAAACGGCGGTTACAAATCTGCCTCAAACATCCCCAAGCACCAAACAAGCAAATGCATCACAGAAAATTATGATGCTTCTTTCTGTCCCAATCTGGAGCTCAGAGATCACAACATAAAAATAATGTAAATGAATACTTGAAAGATACGCCGACTCTATCCGTTTCCACCTCTCCGGTTTCACGTCCTCTTTAACTCTCTCTTCAAAGTGCTTTGCAACTTTCCTTCACAGTACTTGTTTGCTATCGGTCTCGTGGCAATATTGAGTCTTAGATGAAGTTTACCACCGACTTTGGGCTGCGATCCCAAACAACCCGACTCTAAAGCACGTAAATATCGATCAATTATCTCAATGTACAGGACTTGCACCTTCTGTGGAACCCCTGTCAAGGGGACTTATTTGAGACAAAAGATTAAAAATTACGGCTTATACGCTACACCTCATAATGCCTTAGGCAAAATGATTTAGCGATGGACATTTCCCTATTCACTCGCCGTTACTGGGGGAATCCTGTTTAGTTTCTTTTCCTCCGCTTACTGATATGCTTAAGTTCAGCGGGTGCTCTCGACTGAGTTCAGGTCAAAAAATTAATATTGTTGATGATACATGCGAACAATTAAACATATCTAACAATCAATTTAAAACATAAAGAAGCCACAAAAGCAATTATACAATAAAGCTTTCGCTTTGAAAGAAAATGACCCTGAACCAGACATAGCAAAGGGTTTGACCCCTATGCGGCAATATGCGTTCAAAACTTTTATGCTCAAGGCTGCTGCAGTTCGCAAAACTTATCGCAGTTTGCTGCGTTCTTCATCGATCCACGAGCCTAGTGATCCACCGGAAAGGCTAGGAATTTTGTTTTTTTTTAAAATATAGAGAAAAAAAGAGTGCTGGCGTCCTCACTTAAGAGGCTCATTAAGTCTTAAACTCATTATAGTCCTAACATGTCACCACATATACAGCCACGGACGTTCACAACTGTATCAGCAACACCTAGACACCAGCGACAGCCGTTACACAACAATTATTTCATTGCGATTCAAAATTGAACATCACATAAAGTAATGATCCAGCAGCAGGTTCACCTACAGCTACCTTGTTACGACTTTTGCCCGGTTCAAGCCACTGCGATTAAATTGGTTTCCATCAAAATAATTTAGATAAATTAAATCAACGGTCCCCAAATTTCTCGAAATGGCTCAGTCCCGGGCAGCGACGGGCGGTGTGTACAAAGGGCAGGGACGTAATCAACGCGAGCTGATGACTCGCACTTACTTGGAATTCCTCGTTCACGGAAAATAATTGCAATTTCCGATCCCAATCACGGCAAATTTTCAATGGTTTACCCGCCCCTTTCAGGGTAGGACAAGCACGTTGATTTTGCCAGTGTAGCGCGCGTGCAGCCCCGGACATCTAAGGGCATCACAGACCTGTTATTGCTCAATTTCTTTCGGCTGAACGCCGCAAATCCCTCTAAGAAGCTGTATACACAAAGAGTATGTATCAGCTATTTAGTAGGTTAGAGTCTCGCTCGTTATCGGAATAAACCAGACAAATCACTCCACGAACTAAGAACGGCCATGCACCACCATCCACTGAATCATGAAAAAGCTATCAATCTGTCAATCCTCACAGTGTCCGGGCCGGGTGAGTTTCCCCGTGTTGAGTCAAATTAAGCCGCAGGCTCCACTCCTGGTGGTGCCCTTCCGTCAATTCCTTTAAGTTTCAGCTTTGCAACCATACTTCCCCCGGAACCGGAAGACTTTCGTTTCCGGGAAGCTCCCCACCAAGGCAATATAATTTCCATCAGCGGATCGCTAGTTGGCATCGTTTACGGTCAGAACTAGGGCGGTATCTGATCGCCTTCGAACCTCTGACTTTCGTTCTTGATTAATGAAGACATTCTTGGCAAATGCTTTCGCTGTAGTTTGTCTGGCCACGGTCCAAGAATTTCACCTCTCACGGGGCCATACAAATGCCCCCGTTTGTCTCTGTTAACCATTA
Organism: Meloidogyne enterolobii; assembly: GCA_963681835.1. NCBI lineage: Eukaryota > Metazoa > Nematoda > Chromadorea > Rhabditida > Meloidogynidae > Meloidogyne > Meloidogyne enterolobii. The sequence continues at coordinate 747,951 of CAVMJV010000100.1, forward strand.
TCTCAGTCCGTAAAACCAATAAAACTGAACCGAAATCGTTTTCTATTATTCCATGCACGATCATTCAAGCGAAAACGCCTGTTTGAAGCACTCTGATTTGTTCAAAGTAAACTTGCAATGACTGTTAAGAATCCTGTTAAGGACTCAAAACCGAACATTACGATAAATCGATAACACCCAGAAACACCCGAAGGGTTCCAAGGTACCGATACGAATCCAACTACGAGCTTTTTAACCGCAGCAATAATTCTATGTATTAGCAGAGCTGGAATTACCGCGGCTGCTGGCACCAGACTTGCCCTCTGCTTGATACTCGTTAAAGGGTTTAAATTGTACCCATTCCGATGACCGGCCTCAAAGAGAACAGTCTCGTTATTTCTCGTCACTACCTCCTCGAGCCGAGAGTGGGTAATTTGCGCGCCTGCTGCCATCCTTAGACGTAGTGGCCATTTCTCAGGCCCCTTCTCCGGAGTCGAACCCTGATCCTCCGTTATCCGTCACCATTTGTGAAGAATCATGAGAGGTGTAGCATAAGTGGGAGTCGTAAGACAACAGTGAAATACCACTACTTTCATCGTTTCCTTACTTAATCGGTAAAACGGGAGTTGTGTCTACGGACCTTCATTTTTGTTTTAAGACTAGCCACTCGGTGGTTGGTTGACTCGCGCCGATGACATTGTCAGGCGGGGAGTTTGACTGGGGCGGTACATCTGTCAAATTGTAACGCAGGTGTCCTAAGGCGAGCTCAGAGAGGACGGAAACCTCTCGTCTGTGACGATCCGATTAAAAATTGCCTCAGGCAAAGTAGACCAAAGTGCAATTGACCAAGTGTCGTAGGGTTCAGGCAATAGGGTTTTTGGTTTATGAGTCTGTGACGATCCGATTAAAAATTGCCTCAGGCAAAGTAGACCAAAGTGCAATTGACCAAGTGTCGTAGGGTTCAGGCAATAGGGTTCCCCCAGGCACTCAAATTTCACCAGGCATTTTTGGTGTATGAGTCTGTGACGATCCGATTAAAAATTGCCTCAGGCAAAGTAGACCAAAGTGCAATTGACCAAGTGTCGTAGGGTTCAGGCAATAGGGTTCCCCCAGGCAATCAAATTTCACCAGGCATTTTTGGTTTATGAGTCTGTGACGATCCGATTAAAAATTGCCTCAGGCAAAGTAGACCAAAGTGCAATTGACCAAGTGTCGTAGGGTTCAGGCAATAGGGTTCCCCCAGGCAATCAAATTTCACCAGGCATTTTTGGTTTATGAGTCTGTGACGATCCGATTAAAAATCCCCCCCCCAGTCAATCAAATTTACCCAAGGCAATCAAATAATCGACTCAAGTAAAATATATACTCAAGTAAAGGTATGTATATATAAACTACAATTTATAAAAAAGTTAAATAATTGTTTTCTATAGACTCAAGTGTGTTTTCTTAGACTCAAGTTTTTGCCAAAGCATTAAAAAAAGATTACGACACCCCCGATTCCCAGGACGTCTCCGTTCCAAGTACTAAGGAAGCCCAGCGTTGCTTAACTTGCCAGATCGGACGGGATGGCGTGCTTTCAACGCGGTAAATTGCCTCAGGCAAAGTAGACCAAAGTGCAATTGACGACGACCTACGACACTTGGTCAATTGCACTTTGGTCTACTTTGCCTGAGGCAATTTTTAATCGGATCGTCACAGACTCATAAACCAAATGCCTGGTGAAATTTGATTGCCTGGGTCTACTTTTGACAATGCACTCTGGCCTACGGCACTTGATTATTTGATTGCTTGGGTAAATTTGATTGACTGGGGGGGGGGATTTTTAATCGGATCGTCACAGACTCATAAACCAAAAATGCCTGGTGAAATTTGATTGCCTGGGGGAACCCTATTGCCTGAACCCTACGACACTTGGTCAATTGCACTTTGGTCTACTTTGCCTGAGGCAATTTACCGCGTTGAAAGCACGCCATCCCGTCCGATCTGGCAAGTTAAGCAACGCTGGGCTTCCTTAGTACTTGAAACGGAGACGTCCTGGGAATCGGGGGTGTCGTAATCTTTTTTTAATGCTTTGGCAAAAACTTGAGTCTAAGAAAACACACTTGAGTCTATAGAAAACAATTATTTAACTTTTTTATAAATTGTAGTTTATATATACATACCTTTACTTGAGTATATATTTTACTTGAGTCGATTATTTGATTGCCTTGGGTAAATTTGATTGACTGGGGGGGGGGGGGGGATTTTTAATCGGATCGTCACAGACTCATAAACCAAAAATGCCTGGTGAAATTTGATTGCCTGGGGGAACCCTATTGCCTGAACCCTACGACACTTGGTCAATTGCACTTTGGTCTACTTTGCCTGAGGCAATTTACCGCGTTGAAAGCACGCCATCCCGTCCGATCTGGCAAGTTAAGCAACGCTGGGCTTCCTTAGTACTTGGAACGGAGACGTCCTGGGAATCGGGGGTGTCGTAATCTTTTTTTAATGCACTTTGGTCTACTTTCAATTGCACTTTGGTCTACTTTGCCTGAGGCAATTTTTAATCGGATCGTCAGACTCATAAACCAAAAACCCTATTGCCTGAACCCTACGACACTTGGTCAATTGCACTTTGGTCTACTTTGCCTGAGGCAATTTTTAATCGGATCGTCACAGACTCATAAACCAAAAATGCCTGGTGAAATTTGATTGCCTGGGTCTACTTTTGACAATGCACTCTGGCCTACGGCACTTGGATAAACATTTCTATAGTATATAAAAAAGACAAATCATCCGATCAAGGGCTAAGTCTCAGCAGATCGCAGCGAAGAGCTGCTCTACTGTTTACAACCCCCTGACCAGTATTCAAGTCGTATACAAGTGATTTTGCGCCCCGACGTTACACCTGCACGTGGAGTGCTAAGCTTTTAGCAACCAACTACCAATTATAGTAGAAAGAAAATGCCAGATACTGGGGCTTGTACTACCACAAAAAGTGGCATACATTTTGCCTTCCGACACCGGAGAGCGATATATATTGCTATCATGACTGGGCGGGATTCTGACTTAGAGGCGTTCAGTCATAATCCCTCAGATGGTAGCTTCGCGCCATTGGCCTATCGACCAAGCACAACACGGCCTATCGACCAAGCACAACCCGCCTGACAATGTCATCGGCGCGAGTCAACCAACCACCGAGTGGCTAGTCTTAAAACAAAAATGAAGGTCCGTAGACACAACTCCCGTTTTACCGATTAAGTAAGGAATCGATGAAAGTAGTGGTATTTCACTGTTGTCTTACGACTCCCACTTATGCTACACCTCTCATGATTCTTCACAAAGTCAGACTAGAGTCAAGCTCAACAGGGTCTTCTTTCCCCGCTAAATTTGCCAAGCCCGTTCCCTTGGCTGTGGTTTCGCTAGATAGTAGATAGGGACAGTGGGAATCTCGTTGATCCATTCGTGCGCGTCGGTAGTTAGCCGACGAGGCATTTGGCTACCTTAAGAGAGTCATAGTTACTCCCGCCGTTTACCCGCGCTTAATCAAGTTTCCTTGGCTTAACATTCAGAGCACTGGGCAGAAATCAGACACGGTCAACGTCCTGCAAAGACCATCCGTCTCCTCTGTTTTAATTAGACAGTCGGATTCCCGGAGTTCGTGCCAGTTCTAAACTGGTTGTTCAGCGCCAATCGAAGTACTATATCTTTCGAAATAGTACGCAGCTGAAGCGCTCCACAAGCAGTCCTCACTACTAGTCCAAAAGCGCCGCCCCGAAGGGAAGATCAAGCAGCCACGAGCAAAGTCCACCTGTTTCACACAACAGCCCGACTGACCCAACCTTTAGAGCCAATTCTTTTCCCGAAGTTACGAATCTAATTTGCCGACTTCCCTTACCTACATTATTCTATCGACTAGAGGCTGTTCACCTTGGAGACCTGCTGCGGATATGGGTACGATCAGGCAGGAGATTTTAAATTGCCTCCCTCGTATTTTCATGGCTCATGTGGAGCACACGGGACACAACAGGAACCGCTGCGCTTTACGAGACCAGCATCCCTATCTCAGGCTGAGCCACTTCCAGGGACATGATCTCTAAACCAGAAAAGAGAACTCTGGCCCGGACTCCACACGAGGTTGCCTTGGGTAAATTTGAGATTGGTAATTGGGTAAATTTGATTGACTGGGGGGGGGGGGATTTTTAATCGGATCGTCACAGACTCATAAACCAAAAATGCCTGGTGAAATTTGATTGCCTGGGGGAACCCTATTGCCTGAACCCTACGACACTTGGTCAATTGCACTTTGGTCTACTTTGCCTGAGGCAATTTACCGCGTTGAAAGCACGCCATCCCGTCCGATCTGGCAAGTTAAGCAACGCTGGGCTTCCTTAGTACTTGGAACGGAGACGTCCTGGGAATCGGGGGTGTCGTAATCTTTTTTTAATGCTTTGGCAAAAACTTGAGTCTAAGAAAACACACTTGAGTCTATAGAAAACAATTATTTAACTTTTTTATAAATTGTAGTTTATATATACATACCTTTACTTGAGTATATATTTTACTTGAGTCGATTATTTGATTGCCTTGGGTAAATTTGATTGACTGGGGGGGGGGGGGGGGATTTTTAATCGGATCGTCACAGACTCATAAACCAAAAATGCCTGGTGAAATTTGATTGCCTGGGGGAACCCTATTGCCTGAACCCTACGACACTTGGTCAATTGCACTTTGGTCTACTTTGCCTGAGGCAATTTTTAATCGGATCGTCACAGACTCATAAACCAAAAATGCCTGGTGAAATTTGATTGCCTGGGGGAACCCTATTGCCTGAACCCTACGACACTTGGTCAATTGCACTTTGGTCTACTTTGCCTGAGGCAATTTTTAATCGGATCGTCACAGACTCATAAACCAAAAATGCCTGGTGAAATTTGATTGCCTGGGGGAACCCTATTGCCTGAACCCTACGACACTTGGTCAATTGCACTTTGGTCTACTTTGCCTGAGGCAATTTTTAATCGGATCGTCACAGACTCATAAACCAAAAATGCCTGGTGAAATTTGATTGCCTGGGGGAACCCTATTGCCTGAACCCTACGACACTTGGTCAATTGCACTTTGGTCTTCTTTGCCTGAGGCAATTTTTAATCGGATCGTCACAGACTCATAAACCAAAAATGCCTGGTGAAATTTGATTGCCTGGGGGAACCCTATTGCCTGAACCCTACGACACTTGGTCAATTGCACTTTGGTCTACTTTGCCTGAGGCAATTTACCGCGTTGAAAGCACGCCATCCCGTCCGATCTGGCAAGTTAAGCAACGCTGGGCTTCCTTAGTACTTGGAACGGAGACGTCCTGGGAATCGGGGGTGTCGTAATCTTTTTTTAATGCACTTTGGTCTACTTTCAATTGCACTTTGGTCTACTTTGCCTGAGGCAATTTTTAATCGGATCGTCACAGACTCATAAACCAAAAATGCCTGGTGAAATTTGATTGCCTGGGGGAACCCTATTGCCTGAACCCTACGACACTTGGTCAATTGCACTTTGGTCTACTTTGCCTGAGGCAATTTTTAATCGGATCGTCACAGACTCATAAACCAAAAATGCCTGGTGAAATTTGATTGCCTGGGGAAACCACTTATGCTACACCTCTCATGATTCTTCACAAAGTCAGACTAGAGTCAAGCTCAACAGGGTCTTCTTTCCCCGCTAAATTTGCCAAGCCCGTTCCCTTGGCTGTGGTTTCGCTAGATAGTAGATAGGGACAGTGGGAATCTCGTTGATCCATTCGTGCGCGTCGGTAGTACTACTGTTCACGTGGAACCCTTCTCCACTTCAGTCTTCAAGGATCTCACTTGAATATTTGCTACTACCACCAAGATCTGCACTAGTGGAAGCTCCAGCTGGGTGCACACCCAAAGCCTTCATTGCAACCACTACGACCCTCTTACACGTCATTGCAAGACTTTTCACGGAAAATACAAGCATATGACGGCAGAGTATAGGTGGCCCGCTCCAGCGCCATCCATTTTCAGGGCTAGTTGATTCGGCAGGTGAGTTGTTACACACTCCTTAGCGGATTCCGACTTCCATGGCCACCGTCCTGCTGTCTGTATCAACCAACACCTTTTATGGTGTCTAATGAGCGGGCACTTTGGCACCTCAACTCCGCGTTTGGTTCATCCCACATCGCCAGTTCTGCTTACCAAAAATGGCCCACTTGGAACTCGTATTCAACGCCAAAGTTCAAAATCAAGCAACTTTGACATCATACCCATTTAGAGTTTGAGAATAGGTTAAGAACATTTCGTTCCCAAGTCCTCTAATCATTCGCTTTACCGAGTATAACTACTAATGAGCTCCAGCTATCCTGGGGGAAACTTCAGAGGGAACCAGCTACTAGATGGTTCGATTAGTCTTTCGCCCCTATACCCAAGTCAGACGATCGATTTGCACGTCAGAACCGCTTCGGACTTCCACCAGAGTTTCCTCTGGCTTCGTCCTGCTCAGGAATAGTTCACCATCTTTCGGGTCTCACCGCGTACGCTCTTCCTCCACCCTACTGTAAACAGTTAGAATGGGGCCATGCTGCCCTTTTTTACAAGATCTCACATCAGACTCTAAAGAGCCATTTACTTTCATTTCGCTTTTAGGTTTTTAACACCCAAAAACTTGCGCACACGATAAACTCCTTGGTCCGTGTTTCAAGACGGGTCGGATAGATGACCGGCTTTTACATGGGGAGCGAGTACGAGAGCATTAACTGGACCGATCTAAATGAAAAGCACGTGTCGCATGCGACCGTAACTTACAATCAGATCGAACCAATAAATGCCCGTAAGCCATACTCAAATGTCCAAGACAAAAGATGCTAACGCTGTTTGGGTACCAGCAAGCTGGCCTCAAAACGGCGGTTACAAATCTGCCTCAAACATCCCCAAGCACCAAACAAGCAAATGCATCACAGAAAATTATGATGCTTCTTTCTGTCCCAATCTGGAGCTCAGAGATCACAACATAAAAATAATGTAAATGAATACTTGAAAGATACGCCGACTCTATCCGTTTCCACCTCTCCGGTTTCACGTCCTCTTTAACTCTCTCTTCAAAGTGCTTTGCAACTTTCCTTCACAGTACTTGTTTGCTATCGGTCTCGTGGCAATATTGAGTCTTAGATGAAGTTTACCACCGACTTTGGGCTGCGATCCCAAACAACCCGACTCTAAAGCACGTAAATATCGATCAATTATCTCAATGTACAGGACTTGCACCTTCTGTGGAACCCCTGTCAAGGGGACTTATTTGAGACAAAAGATTAAAAATTACGGCTTATACGCTACACCTCATAATGCCTTAGGCAAAATGATTTAGCGATGGACATTTCCCTATTCACTCGCCGTTACTGGGGGAATCCTGTTTAGTTTCTTTTCCTCCGCTTACTGATATGCTTAAGTTCAGCGGGTGCTCTCGACTGAGTTCAGGTCAAAAAATTAATATTGTTGATGATACATGCGAACAATTAAACATATCTAACAATCAATTTAAAACATAAAGAAGCCACAAAAGCAATTATACAATAAAGCTTTCGCTTTGAAAGAAAATGACCCTGAACCAGACATAGCAAAGGGTTTGACCCCTATGCGGCAATATGCGTTCAAAACTTTTATGCTCAAGGCTGCTGCAGTTCGCAAAACTTATCGCAGTTTGCTGCGTTCTTCATCGATCCACGAGCCTAGTGATCCACCGGAAAGGCTAGGAATTTTGTTTTTTTTTAAAATATAGAGAAAAAAAGAGTGCTGGCGTCCTCACTTAAGAGGCTCATTAAGTCTTAAACTCATTATAGTCCTAACATGTCACCACATATACAGCCACGGACGTTCACAACTGTATCAGCAACACCTAGACACCAGCGACAGCCGTTACACAACAATTATTTCATTGCGATTCAAAATTGAACATCACATAAAGTAATGATCCAGCAGCAGGTTCACCTACAGCTACCTTGTTACGACTTTTGCCCGGTTCAAGCCACTGCGATTAAATTGGTTTCCATCAAAATAATTTAGATAAATTAAATCAACGGTCCCCAAATTTCTCGAAATGGCTCAGTCCCGGGCAGCGACGGGCGGTGTGTACAAAGGGCAGGGACGTAATCAACGCGAGCTGATGACTCGCACTTACTTGGAATTCCTCGTTCACGGAAAATAATTGCAATTTCCGATCCCAATCACGGCAAATTTTCAATGGTTTACCCGCCCCTTTCAGGGTAGGACAAGCACGTTGATTTTGCCAGTGTAGCGCGCGTGCAGCCCCGGACATCTAAGGGCATCACAGACCTGTTATTGCTCAATTTCTTTCGGCTGAACGCCGCAAATCCCTCTAAGAAGCTGTATACACAAAGAGTATGTATCAGCTATTTAGTAGGTTAGAGTCTCGCTCGTTATCGGAATAAACCAGACAAATCACTCCACGAACTAAGAACGGCCATGCACCACCATCCACTGAATCATGAAAAAGCTATCAATCTGTCAATCCTCACAGTGTCCGGGCCGGGTGAGTTTCCCCGTGTTGAGTCAAATTAAGCCGCAGGCTCCACTCCTGGTGGTGCCCTTCCGTCAATTCCTTTAAGTTTCAGCTTTGCAACCATACTTCCCCCGGAACCGGAAGACTTTCGTTTCCGGGAAGCTCCCCACCAAGGCAATATAATTTCCATCAGCGGATCGCTAGTTGGCATCGTTTACGGTCAGAACTAGGGCGGTATCTGATCGCCTTCGAACCTCTGACTTTCGTTCTTGATTAATGAAGACATTCTTGGCAAATGCTTTCGCTGTAGTTTGTCTGGCCACGGTCCAAGAATTTCACCTCTCACGGGGCCATACAAATGCCCCCGTTTGTCTCTGTTAACCATTATCTCAGTCCGTAAAACCAATAAAACTGAACCGAAATCGTTTTCTATTATTCCATGCACGATCATTCAAGCGAAAACGCCTGTTTGAAGCACTCTGATTTGTTCAAAGTAAACTTGCAATGACTGTTAAGAATCCTGTTAAGGACTCAAAACCGAACATTACGATAAATCGATAACACCCAGAAACACCCGAAGGGTTCCAAGGTACCGATACGAATCCAACTACGAGCTTTTTAACCGCAGCAATAATTCTATGTATTAGCAGAGCTGGAATTACCGCGGCTGCTGGCACCAGACTTGCCCTCTGCTTGATACTCGTTAAAGGGTTTAAATTGTACCCATTCCGATGACCGGCCTCAAAGAGAACAGTCTCGTTATTTCTCGTCACTACCTCCTCGAGCCGAGAGTGGGTAATTTGCGCGCCTGCTGCCATCCTTAGACGTAGTGGCCATTTCTCAGGCCCCTTCTCCGGAGTCGAACCCTGATCCTCCGTTATCCGTCACCACCACGGGAGTCGATTATGCTCCCGTCAAGTTGATAAAGTGGACGCTTGAAAGACACGCCGCCGGCACAAGGCCATGCGGTCAGCTTAGTTATTCTGAGTCAACAAGAAGCAGCCGAAGCCGCGTGGTTTTGTTCTAATAAATGCGCTTTTCCGTGAGGACAAAGCTTTGGTGCATGTATTAGCTCTAGCTTTTCCACAGTTATCCATTTAGATAATCAAGATCAAGTAAATCATGGCCATTGTAATGAGCCGTTCGCGGTTTCTCGTTAAAACGATTAAACTTATACATGCATGGCTTAATCTTTGAAATGAACACATCAGTTCAGGCAGGATCAACCAGATATCTTTTATTTAGGTAGTTAGCAGAGCTGGAATTACCCAGTCTGCGGGTAATTAAGCTGTCATTAATATTGATTATATTGATAATTTTGGAATAAAATCTCGAAAATAATCTGAAATTAAAAATTAATGACAGCTTATTATATATTTAATTTCCTTTGCAAAAGATATCTAAATTATTTACAATTTATCAGCGGCACTTTCACAAAAGTTATCAATGGCAATTCCTGACAATTGTCTGGAGCCAAATAAATATTGCAGCTGGAGAAAAATTAGGATTATAAAGCTTATGATTATTATCAGATTTAGAATAAAGCTGCTTTAAAATAAACTGATAATAAAGCTTAATATAATAATAACAGTAAATTTTTTAAAAAAATAAAGCTTATAATAATAAACTTTAAATTTAAAAAAAGATTAAAGTTTATTATTATAAGCTTTATTTTTTTTAAAAAATTTAATTCTTCAAAAAAATTTTTTTAATCCTAATTTTCCTCCCACACATTTTTATAATTGCCCATTTTCTTTTTGCCTTAAACCATTCCCGCGAACAGCGAACAACAAATAGCCCCGCCCACTTTGCCTTAGAGAATTTTTTCTTAAATATTGAGAAATTGAAAACACAGTGATTACGACCATACCGCGTTGAAAGCACGCCATCCCGTCCGATCTGGCAAGTTAAGCAACGCTGAGCTTCCTTAGTACTTGGAACGGAGACGTCCTGGGAATCGGGGGTGTCGTAATCTTTTTTTAATGCTTTGGCAAAAACTTGAGTCTAAGAAAACACACTTGAGTCTATAGAAAACAATTATTTAACTTTTTTATAAATTGTAGTTTATATATACATACCTTTACTTGAGTATATATTTTACTTGAGTCGATTATTTGATTGCCTTGGGTAAATTTGATTGACTGGGGGGGGGGGATTTTTAATCGGATCGTCACAGACTCATAAACCAAAAATGCCTGGTGAAATTTGATTGCCTGGGGGAACCCTATTGCCTGAACCCTACGACACTTGGTCAATTGCACTTTGGTCTACTTTGCCTGAGGCAATTTACCGCGTTGAAAGCACGCCATCCCGTCCGATCTGGCAAGTTAAGCAACGCTGAGCTTCCTTAGTACTTGGAACGGAGACGTCCTGGGAATCGGGGGTGTCGTAATCTTTTTTTAATGCTTTGGCAAAAACTTGAGTCTAAGAAAACACACTTGAGTCTATAGAAAACAATTATTTAACTTTTTTATAAATTGTAGTTTATATATACATACCTTTACTTGAGTATATATTTTACTTGAGTCGATTATTTGATTGCCTTGGGTAAATTTGATTGACTGGGGGGGGGGGGATTTTTAATCGGATCGTCACAGACTCATAAACCAAAAATGCCTGGTGAAATTTGATTGCCTGGGGGAACCCTATTGCCTGAACCCTACGACACTTGGTCAATTGCACTTTGGTCTACTTTGCCTGAGGCAATTTTTAATCGGATCGTCACAGACTCATAAACCAAAAATGCCTGGTGAAATTTGATTGCCTGGGGGAACCCTATTGCCTGAACCCTACGACACTTGGTCAATTGCACTTTGGTCTACTTTGCCTGAGGCACTTTGGTCTAATTGCACTTTGGTCTACTTTGCCTGAGACCACGGGAGTCGATTATGCTCCCGTCAAGTTGATAAAGTGGACGCTTGAAAGACACGCCGCCGGCACAAGGCCATGCGGTCAGCTTAGTTATTCTGAGTCAACAAGAAGCAGCCGAAGCCGCGTGGTTTTGTTCTAATAAATGCGCTTTTCCGTGAGGACAAAGCTTTGGTGCATGTATTAGCTCTAGCTTTTCCACAGTTATCCATTTAGATAATCAAGATCAAGTAAATCATGGCCATTGTAATGAGCCGTTCGCGGTTTCTCGTTAAAACGATTAAACTTATACATACATGGCTTAATCTTTGAAATGAACACATCAGTTCAGGCAGGATCAACCAGATATCTTTTATTTAGGTAGTTAGCAGAGCTGGAATTACCCAGTCTGCGGGTAATTAAGCTGTCATTAATATTGATTATATTGATAATTTTGGAATAAAATCTCGAAAATAATCTGAAATTAAAAATTAATGACAGCTTATTATATATTTAATTTCCTTTGCAAAAGATATCTAAATTATTTACAATTTATCAGCGGCACTTTCACAAAAGTTATCAATGGCAATTCCTGACAATTGTCTGGAGCCAAATAAATATTGCAGCTGGAGAAAAATTAGGATTATAAAGCTTATGATTATTATCAGATTTAGAATAAAGCTGCTTTAAAATAAACTGATAATAAAGCTTAA
>CAVMJV010000100.1:765000-767500 GCA_963681835.1 Meloidogyne enterolobii
TCTGCCTCAAACATCCCCAAGCACCAAACAAGCAAATGCATCACAGAAAATTATGATGCTTCTTTCTGTCCCAATCTGGAGCTCAGAGATCACAACATAAAAATAATGTAAATGAATACTTGAAAGATACGCCGACTCTATCCGTTTCCACCTCTCCGGTTTCACGTCCTCTTTAACTCTCTCTTCAAAGTGCTTTGCAACTTTCCTTCACAGTACTTGTTTGCTATCGGTCTCGTGGCAATATTGAGTCTTAGATGAAGATTACCACCGACTTTGGGCTGCGATCCCAAACAACCCGACTCTAAAGCACGTAAATATCGATCAATTATCTCAATGTACAGGACTTGCACCTTCTGTGGAACCCCTGTCAAGGGGACTTATTTGAGACAAAAGATTAAAAATTACGGCTTATACGCTACACCTCATAATGCCTTAGGCAAAATGATTTAGCGATGGACATTTCCCTATTCACTCGCCGTTACTGGGGGAATCCTGTTTAGTTTCTTTTCCTCCGCTTACTGATATGCTTAAGTTCAGCGGGTGCTCTCGACTGAGTTCAGGTCAAAAAATTAATATTGTTGATGATACATGCGAACAATTAAACATATCTAACAATCAATTTAAAACATAAAGAAGCCACAAAAGCAATTATACAATAAAGCTTTCGCTTTGAAAGAAAATGACCCTGAACCAGACATAGCAAAGGGTTTGACCCCTATGCGGCAATATGCGTTCAAAACTTTTATGCTCAAGGCTGCTGCAGTTCGCAAAACTTATCGCAGTTTGCTGCGTTCTTCATCGATCCACGAGCCTAGTGATCCACCGGAAAGGCTAGGAATTTTGTTTTTTTTTAAAATATAGAGAAAAAAAGAGTGCTGGCGTCCTCACTTAAGAGGCTCATTAAGTCTTAAACTCATTATAGTCCTAACATGTCACCACATATACAGCCACGGACGTTCACAACTGTATCAGCAACACCTAGACACCAGCGACAGCCGTTACACAACAATTATTTCATTGCGATTCAAAATTGAACATCACATAAAGTAATGATCCAGCAGCAGGTTCACCTACAGCTACCTTGTTACGACTTTTGCCCGGTTCAAGCCACTGCGATTAAATTGGTTTCCATCAAAATAATTTAGATAAATTAAATCAACGGTCCCCAAATTTCTCGAAATGGCTCAGTCCCGGGCAGCGACGGGCGGTGTGTACAAAGGGCAGGGACGTAATCAACGCGAGCTGATGACTCGCACTTACTTGGAATTCCTCGTTCACGGAAAATAATTGCAATTTCCGATCCCAATCACGGCAAATTTTCAATGATTTACCCGCCCCTTTCAGGGTAGGACAAGCACGTTGATTTTGCCAGTGTAGCGCGCGTGCAGCCCCGGACATCTAAGGGCATCACAGACCTGTTATTGCTCAATTTCTTTCGGCTGAACGCCGCAAATCCCTCTAAGAAGCTGTATACACAAAGATTATGTATCAGCTATTTAGTAGGTTAGAGTCTCGCTCGTTATCGGAATAAACCAGACAAATCACTCCACGAACTAAGAACGGCCATGCACCACCATCCACTGAATCATGAAAAAGCTATCAATCTGTCAATCCTCACAGTGTCCGGGCCGGGTGAGTTTCCCCGTGTTGAGTCAAATTAAGCCGCAGGCTCCACTCCTGGTGGTGCCCTTCCGTCAATTCCTTTAAGTTTCAGCTTTGCAACCATACTTCCCCCGGAACCGGAAGACTTTCGTTTCCGGGAAGCTCCCCACCAAGGCAATATAATTTCCATCAGCGGATCGCTAGTTGGCATCGTTTACGGTCAGAACTAGGGCGGTATCTGATCGCCTTCGAACCTCTGACTTTCGTTCTTGATTAATGAAGACATTCTTGGCAAATGCTTTCGCTGTAGTTTGTCTGGCCACGGTCCAAGAATTTCACCTCTCACGGGGCCATACAAATGCCCCCGTTTGTCTCTGTTAACCATTATCTCAGTCCGTAAAACCAATAAAACTGAACCGAAATCGTTTTCTATTATTCCATGCACGATCATTCAAGCGAAAACGCCTGTTTGAAGCACTCTGATTTGTTCAAAGTAAACTTGCAATGACTGTTAAGAATCCTGTTAAGGACTCAAAACCGAACATTACGATAAATCGATAACACCCAGAAACACCCGAAGGGTTCCAAGGTACCGATACGAATCCAACTACGAGCTTTTTAACCGCAGCAATAATTCTATGTATTAGCAGAGCTGGAATTACCGCGGCTGCTGGCACCAGACTTGCCCTCTGCTTGATACTCGTTAAAGGGTTTAAATTGTACCCATTCCGATGACCGGCCTCAAAGAGAACAGTCTCGTTATTTCTCGTCACTACCTCCTCGAGCCGAGAGTGGGTAATTTGCGCGCCTGCTGCCATCCTTAGACGTAGTGGCCATTTCTCAGGCCCCTTCTCCGGAGTCGAACCCTGATCCTCCGTTATCCGTCACCACCACGGGA
>CAVMJV010000100.1:772500-788767 GCA_963681835.1 Meloidogyne enterolobii
ACAAGCATATGACGGCAGAGTATAGGTGGCCCGCTCCAGCGCCATCCATTTTCAGGGCTAGTTGATTCGGCAGGTGAGTTGTTACACACTCCTTAGCGGATTCCGACTTCCATGGCCACCGTCCTGCTGTCTGTATCAACCAACACCTTTTATGGTGTCTAATGAGCGGGCACTTTGGCACCTCAACTCCGCGTTTGGTTCATCCCACATCGCCAGTTCTGCTTACCAAAAATGGCCCACTTGGAACTCGTATTCAACGCCAAAGTTCAAAATCAAGCAACTTTGACATCATACCCATTTAGAGTTTGAGAATAGGTTAAGAACATTTCGTTCCCAAGTCCTCTAATCATTCGCTTTACCGAGTATAACTACTAATGAGCTCCAGCTATCCTGGGGGAAACTTCAGAGGGAACCAGCTACTAGATGGTTCGATTAGTCTTTCGCCCCTATACCCAAGTCAGACTATCGATTTGCACGTCAGAACCGCTTCGGACTTCCACCAGAGTTTCCTCTGGCTTCGTCCTGCTCAGGAATAGTTCACCATCTTTCGGGTCTCACCGCGTACGCTCTTCCTCCACCCTACTGTAAACAGTTAGAATGGGGCCATGCTGCCCTTTTTTACAAGATCTCACATCAGACTCTAAAGAGCCATTTACTTTCATTTCGCTTTTAGGTTTTTAACACCCAAAAACTTGCGCACACGATAAACTCCTTGGTCCGTGTTTCGAGACGGGTCGGATAGATGACCGGCTTTTACATGGGGAGCGAGTACGAGAGCATTAACTGGACCGATCTAAATGAAAAGCACGTGTCGCATGCGACCGCAACTTACAATCAGATCGAACCAATAAATGCCCGTAAGCCATACTCAAATGTCCAAGACAAAAGATGCTAACGCTGTTTGGGTACCAGCAAGCTGGCCTCAAAACGGCGGTTACAAATCTGCCTCAAACATCCCCAAGCACCAAACAAGCAAATGCATCACAGAAAATTATGATGCTTCTTTCTGTCCCAATCTGGAGCTCAGAGATCACAACATAAAAATAATGTAAATGAATACTTGAAAGATACGCCGACTCTATCCGTTTCCACCTCTCCGGTTTCACGTCCTCTTTAACTCTCTCTTCAAAGTGCTTTGCAACTTTCCTTCACAGTACTTGTTTGCTATCGGTCTCGTGGCAATATTGAGTCTTAGATGAAGATTACCACCGACTTTGGGCTGCGATCCCAAACAACCCGACTCTAAAGCACGTAAATATCGATCAATTATCTCAATGTACAGGACTTGCACCTTCTGTGGAACCCCTGTCAAGGGGACTTATTTGAGACAAAAGATTAAAAATTACGGCTTATACGCTACACCTCATAATGCCTTAGGCAAAATGATTTAGCGATGGACATTTCCCTATTCACTCGCCGTTACTGGGGGAATCCTGTTTAGTTTCTTTTCCTCCGCTTACTGATATGCTTAAGTTCAGCGGGTGCTCTCGACTGAGTTCAGGTCAAAAAATTAATATTGTTGATGATACATGCGAACAATTAAACATATCTAACAATCAATTTAAAACATAAAGAAGCCACAAAAGCAATTATACAATAAAGCTTTCGCTTTGAAAGAAAATGACCCTGAACCAGACATAGCAAAGGGTTTGACCCCTATGCGGCAATATGCGTTCAAAACTTTTATGCTCAAGGCTGCTGCAGTTCGCAAAACTTATCGCAGTTTGCTGCGTTCTTCATCGATCCACGAGCCTAGTGATCCACCGGAAAGGCTAGGAATTTTGTTTTTTTTTAAAATATAGAGAAAAAAAGAGTGCTGGCGTCCTCACTTAAGAGGCTCATTAAGTCTTAAACTCATTATAGTCCTAACATGTCACCACATATACAGCCACGGACGTTCACAACTGTATCAGCAACACCTAGACACCAGCGACAGCCGTTACACAACAATTATTTCATTGCGATTCAAAATTGAACATCACATAAAGTAATGATCCAGCAGCAGGTTCACCTACAGCTACCTTGTTACGACTTTTGCCCGGTTCAAGCCACTGCGATTAAATTGGTTTCCATCAAAATAATTTAGATAAATTAAATCAACGGTCCCCAAATTTCTCGAAATGGCTCAGTCCCGGGCAGCGACGGGCGGTGTGTACAAAGGGCAGGGACGTAATCAACGCGAGCTGATGACTCGCACTTACTTGGAATTCCTCGTTCACGGAAAATAATTGCAATTTCCGATCCCAATCACGGCAAATTTTCAATGATTTACCCGCCCCTTTCAGGGTAGGACAAGCACGTTGATTTTGCCAGTGTAGCGCGCGTGCAGCCCCGGACATCTAAGGGCATCACAGACCTGTTATTGCTCAATTTCTTTCGGCTGAACGCCGCAAATCCCTCTAAGAAGCTGTATACACAAAGATTATGTATCAGCTATTTAGTAGGTTAGAGTCTCGCTCGTTATCGGAATAAACCAGACAAATCACTCCACGAACTAAGAACGGCCATGCACCACCATCCACTGAATCATGAAAAAGCTATCAATCTGTCAATCCTCACAGTGTCCGGGCCGGGTGAGTTTCCCCGTGTTGAGTCAAATTAAGCCGCAGGCTCCACTCCTGGTGGTGCCCTTCCGTCAATTCCTTTAAGTTTCAGCTTTGCAACCATACTTCCCCCGGAACCGGAAGACTTTCGTTTCCGGGAAGCTCCCCACCAAGGCAATATAATTTCCATCAGCGGATCGCTAGTTGGCATCGTTTACGGTCAGAACTAGGGCGGTATCTGATCGCCTTCGAACCTCTGACTTTCGTTCTTGATTAATGAAGACATTCTTGGCAAATGCTTTCGCTGTAGTTTGTCTGGCCACGGTCCAAGAATTTCACCTCTCACGGGGCCATACAAATGCCCCCGTTTGTCTCTGTTAACCATTATCTCAGTCCGTAAAACCAATAAAACTGAACCGAAATCGTTTTCTATTATTCCATGCACGATCATTCAAGCGAAAACGCCTGTTTGAAGCACTCTGATTTGTTCAAAGTAAACTTGCAATGACTGTTAAGAATCCTGTTAAGGACTCAAAACCGAACATTACGATAAATCGATAACACCCAGAAACACCCGAAGGGTTCCAAGGTACCGATACGAATCCAACTACGAGCTTTTTAACCGCAGCAATAATTCTATGTATTAGCAGAGCTGGAATTACCGCGGCTGCTGGCACCAGACTTGCCCTCTGCTTGATACTCGTTAAAGGGTTTAAATTGTACCCATTCCGATGACCGGCCTCAAAGAGAACAGTCTCGTTATTTCTCGTCACTACCTCCTCGAGCCGAGAGTGGGTAATTTGCGCGCCTGCTGCCATCCTTAGACGTAGTGGCCATTTCTCAGGCCCCTTCTCCGGAGTCGAACCCTGATCCTCCGTTATCCGTCACCACCACGGGAGTCGATTATGCTCCCGTCAAGTTGATAAAGTGGACGCTTGAAAGACACGCCGCCGGCACAAGGCCATGCGGTCAGCTTAGTTATTCTGAGTCAACAAGAAGCAGCCGAAGCCGCGTGGTTTTGTTCTAATAAATGCGCTTTTCCGTGAGGACAAAGCTTTGGTGCATGTATTAGCTCTAGCTTTTCCACAGTTATCCATTTAGATAATCAAGATCAAGTAAATCATGGCCATTGTAATGAGCCGTTCGCGGTTTCTCGTTAAAACGATTAAACTTATACATACATGGCTTAATCTTTGAAATGAACACATCAGTTCAGGCAGGATCAACCAGATATCTTTTATTTAGGTAGTTAGCAGAGCTGGAATTACCCAGTCTGCGGGTAATTAAGCTGTCATTAATATTGATTATATTGATAATTTTGGAATAAAATCTCGAAAATAATCTGAAATTAAAAATTAATGACAGCTTATTATATATTTAATTTCCTTTGCAAAAGATATCTAAATTATTTACAATTTATCAGCGGCACTTTCACAAAAGTTATCAATGGCAATTCCTGACAATTGTCTGGAGCCAAATAAATATTGCAGCTGGAGAAAAATTAGGATTATAAAGCTTATGATTATTATCAGATTTAGAATAAAGCTGCTTTAAAATAAACTGATAATAAAGCTTAATATAATAATAACAGTAAATTTTTTAAAAAAATAAAGCTTATAATAATAAACTTTAAATTTAAAAAAAGATTAAAGTTTATTATTATAAGCTTTATTTTTTTTAAAAAATTTAATTCTTCAAAAAAATTTTTTTAATCCTAATTTTCCTCCCACACATTTTTATAATTGCCCATTTTCTTTTTGCCTTAAACCATTCCCGCGAACAGCGAACAACAAATAGCCCCGCCCACTTTGCCTTAGAGAATTTTTTCTTAAATATTGAGAAATTGAAAACACAGTGATTACGACCATACCGCGTTGAAAGCACGCCATCCCGTCCGATCTGGCAAGTTAAGCAACGCTGAGCTTCCTTAGTACTTGGAACGGAGACGTCCTGGGAATCGGGGGTGTCGTAATCTTTTTTTAATGCTTTGGCAAAAACTTGAGTCTAAGAAAACACACTTGAGTCTATAGAAAACAATTATTTAACTTTTTTATAAATTGTAGTTTATATATACATACCTTTACTTGAGTATATATTTTACTTGAGTCGATTATTTGATTGCCTTGGGTAAATTTGATTGACTGGGGGGGGGGATTTTTAATCGGATCGTCACAGACTCATAAACCAAAAATGCCTGGTGAAATTTGATTGCCTGGGGGAACCCTATTGCCTGAACCCTACGACACTTGGTCAATTGCACTTTGGTCTACTTTGCCTGAGGCAATTTACCGCGTTGAAAGCACGCCATCCCGTCCGATCTGGCAAGTTAAGCAACGCTGGGCTTCCTTAGTACTTGGAACGGAGACGTCCTGGGAATCGGGGGTGTCGTAATCTTTTTTTAATGCTTTGGCAAAAACTTGAGTCTAAGAAAACACACTTGAGTCTATAGAAAACAATTATTTAACTTTTTTATAAATTGTAGTTTATATATACATACCTTTACTTGAGTATATATTTTACTTGAGTCGATTATTTGATTGCCTTGGGTAAATTTGATTGACTGGGGGGGGGGATTTTTAATCGGATCGTCACAGACTCATAAACCAAAAATGCCTGGTGAAATTTGATTGCCTGGGGGAACCCTATTGCCTGAACCCTACGACACTTGGTCAATTGCACTTTGGTCTACTTTGCCTGAGGCAATTTTTAATCGGATCGTCACAGACTCATAAACCAAAAATGCCTGGTGAAATTTGATTGCCTGGGGGAACCCTATTGCCTGAACCCTACGACACTTGGTCAATTGCACTTTGGTCTACTTTGCCTGAGGCAATTTTTAATCGGATCGTCACAGACTCATAAACCAAAAATGCCTGGTGAAATTTGATTGCCTGGTGGAACCCTATTGCCTGAACCCTACGACACTTGGTCAATTGCACTTTGGTCTACTTTGCCTGAGGCAATTTTTAATCGGATCGTCACAGACACATAAACCAAAAACCCTATTGCCTGAACCCTACGACACTTGGTCAATTGCACTTTGGTCTACTTTGCCTGAGGCAATTTTTAATCGGATCGTCACAGACTCATAAACCAAAAATGCCTGGTGAAATTTGATTGCCTGGGGGAACCCTATTGCCTGAACCCTACGACACTTGGTCAATTGCACTTTGGTCTACTTTGCCTGAGGCAATTTACCGCGTTGAAAGCACGCCATCCCGTCCGATCTGGCAAGTTAAGCAACGCTGGGCTTCCTTAGTACTTGGAACGGAGACGTCCTGGGAATCGGGGGTGTCGTAATCTTTTTTTAATGCACTTTGGTCTACTTTCAATTGCACTTTGGTCTACTTTGCCTGAGGCAATTTTTAATCGGATCGTCACAGACTCATAAACCAAAAATGCCTGGTGAAATTTGATTGCCTGGGGGAACCCTATTGCCTGAACCCTACGACACTTGGTCAATTGCACTTTGGTCTACTTTGCCTGAGGCAATTTTTAATCGGATCGTCACAGACTCATAAACCAAAAATGCCTGGTGAAATTTGATTGCCTGGGGGAACCCTATTGCCTGAACCCTACGACACTTGGTCAATTGCACTTTGGTCTACTTTGCCTGAGGCAATTTTTAATCGGATCGTCACAGACTCATAAACCAAAAATGCCTGGTGAAATTTGATTGCCTGGGGGAACCCTATTGCCTGAACCCTACGACACTTGGTCAATTGCACTTTGGTCTACTTTGCCTGAGGCAATTTTTAATCGGATCGTCACAGACACATAAACCAAAAACCCTATTGCCTGAACCCTACGACACTTGGTCAATTGCACTTTGGTCTACTTTGCCTGAGGCAATTTTTAATCGGATCGTCACAGACTCATAAACCAAAAATGCCTGGTGAAATTTGATTGCCTGGGGGAACCCTATTGCCTGAACCCTACGACACTTGGTCAATTGCACTTTGGTCTACTTTGCCTGAGGCAATTTACCGCGTTGAAAGCACGCCATCCCGTCCGATCTGGCAAGTTAAGCAACGCTGGGCTTCCTTAGTACTTGGAACGGAGACGTCCTGGGAATCGGGGGTGTCGTAATCTTTTTTTAATGCACTTTGGTCTACTTTCAATTGCACTTTGGCATATCGGCTGGAAATAAACTTGGAATTTTAAAAAATTTTAAAATTTTCAAATTTGATTTTCTCGGAGAAGGGAGGTGCCCTCCTCCCATACTAAGCGGCATTCGATAGAGCACAATCAAATGTATATTAGATATTATAAACACCTTGGCACAATTGACATATCGGCTGGAAATAAACTTGGAATTTTAAAAAATTTTAAAATTTTCAAATTTGATTTTCTCGGAGAAGGGAGGTGCCCTCCTCCCATACTAAGCGGCATTCGATAGAGCACAATCAAATGTATATTAGATATTATAAACACCTTGGCACAATTGACATATCGGCTGGAAATAAACTTGGAATTTTAAAAAATTTTAAAATTTTCAAATTTGATTTTCTCGGAGAAGGGAGGTGCCCTCCTCCCATACTAAGCGGCATTCGATAGAGCACAATCAAATGTATATTAGATATTATAAACACCTTGGCACAATTGACATATCGGCTGGAAATAAACTTGGAATTTTAAAAAATTTTAAAATTTTCAAATTTGATTTTCTCGGAGAAGGGAGGTGCCCTCCTCCCATACTAAGCGGCATTCGATAGAGCACAATCAAATGTATATTAGATATTATAAACACCTTGGCACAATTGACATATCGGCTGGAAATAAACTTGGAATTTTAAAAAATTTTAAAATTTTCAAATTTGATTTTCTCGGAGAAGGGAGGTGCCCTCCTCCCATACTAAGCGGCATTCGATAGAGCACAATCAAATGTATATTAGATATTATAAACACCTTGGCACAATTGACATATCGGCTGGAAATAAACTTGGAATTTTAAAAAATTTTAAAATTTTCAAATTTGATTTTCTCGGAGAAGGGAGGTGCCCTCCTCCCATACTAAGCGGCATTCGATAGAGCACAATCAAATGTATATTAGATATTATAAACACCTTGGCACAATTGACATATCGGCTGGAAATAAACTTGGAATTTTAAAAAATTTTAAAATTTTCAAATTTGATTTTCTCGGAGAAGGGAGGTGCCCTCCTCCCATACTAAGCGGCATTCGATAGAGCACAATCAAATGTATATTAGATATTATAAACACCTTGGCACAATTGACATATCGGCTGGAAATAAACTTGGAATTTTAAAAAATTTTAAAATTTTCAAATTTGATTTTCTCTGAGAAGGGAGGTGCCCTCCTCCCATACTAAGCGGCATTCGATAGAGCACAATCAAATGTATATTAGATATTATAAACACCTTGGCACAATTGACATATCGGCTGGAAATAAACTTGGAATTTTAAAAAATTTTAAAATTTTAAAATTTGATTTTCTCGGAGAAGGGAGGTGCCCTCCTCCCATACTAAGCGGCATTCGATAGAGCACAATCAAATGTATATTAGATATTATAAACACCTTGGCACAATTGACATATCGGCTGGAAATAAACTTGGAATTTTAAAAAATTTTAAAATTTTCAAATTTGATTTTCTCGGAGAAGGGAGGTGCCCTCCTCCCATACTAAGCGGCATTCGATAGAGCACAATCAAATGTATATTAGATATTATAAACACCTTGGCACAATTGACATATCGGCTGGAAATAAACTTGGAATTTTAAAAAATTTTAAAATTTTCAAATTTGATTTTCTCTGAGAAGGGAGGTGCCCTCCTCCCATACTAAGCGGCAATCGATAGAGCACAATCAAATGTATATTAGATATTATAAACACCTTGGCACAATTGACATATCGGCTGGAAATAAACTTGGAATTTTAAAAAATTTTAAAATTTTCAAATTTGATTTTCTCGGAGAAGGGAGGTGCCCTCCTCCCATACTAAGCGGCATTCGATAGAGCACAATCAAATGTATATTAGATATTATAAACACCTTGGCACAATTGACATATCGGCTGGAAATAAACTTGGAATTTTAAAAAATTTTAAAATTTTCAAATTTGATTTTCTCGGAGAAGGGAGGTGCCCTCCTCCCATACTAAGCGGCATTCGATAGAGCACAATCAAATGTATATTAGATATTATAAACACCTTGGCACAATTGACATATCGGCTGGAAATAAACTTGGAATTTTAAAAAATTTTAAAATTTTCAAATTTGATTTTCTCGGAGAAGGGAGGTGCCCTCCTCCCATACTAAGCGGCATTCGATAGAGCACAATCAAATGTATATTAGATATTATAAACACCTTGGCACAATTGACATATCGGCTGGAAATAAACTTGGAATTTTAAAAAATTTTAAAATTTTCAAATTTGATTTTCTCGGAGAAGGGAGGTGCCCTCCTCCCATACTAAGTGGCAATCGATAGAGCACAATCAAATGTATATTAGATATTATAAACACCTTGGCACAATTGACATATCGGCTGGAAATAAACTTGGAATTTTAAAAAATTTTAAAATTTTCAAATTTGATTTTCTCGGAGAAGGGAGGTGCCCTCCTCCCATACTAAGCGGCATTCGATAGAGCACAATCAAATGTATATTAGATATTATAAACACCTTGGCACAATTGACATATCGGCTGGAAATAAACTTGGAATTTTAAAAAATTTTAAAATTTTCAAATTTGATTTTCTCGGAGAAGGGAGGTGCCCTCCTCCCATACTAAGCGGCATTCGATAGAGCACAATCAAATGTATATTAGATATTATAAACACCTTGGCACAATTGACATATCGGCTGGAAATAAACTTGGAATTTTAAAAAATTTTAAAATTTTCAAATTTGATTTTCTCGGAGAAGGGAGGTGCCCTCCTCCCATACTAAGCGGCATTCGATAGAGCACAATCAAATGTATATTAGATATTATAAACACCTTGGCACAATTGACATATCGGCTGGAAATAAACTTGGAATTTTAAAAAATTTTAAAATTTTCAAATTTGATTTTCTCGGAGAAGGGAGGTGCCCTCCTCCCATACTAAGTGGCAATCGATAGAGCACAATCAAATGTATATTAGATATTATAAACACCTTGGCACAATTGACATATCGGCTGGAAATAAACTTGGAATTTTAAAAAATTTTAAAATTTTCAAATTTGATTTTCTCGGAGAAGGGAGGTGCCCTCCTCCCATACTAAGTGGCAATCGATAGAGCACAATCAAATGTATATTAGATATTATAAACACCTTGGCACAATTGACATATCGGCTGGAAATAAACTTGGAATTTTAAAAAATTTTAAAATTCCTAAATTTGATTTTCTCGGAGAAGGGAGGTGCCCTCCTCCCATACTAAGCGGCATTCGATAGAGCACAATCAAATGTATATTAGATATTATAAACACCTTGGCACAATTGACATATCGGCTGGAAATAAACTTGGAATTTTAAAAAATTTTAAAATTTTCAAATTTGATTTTCTCGGAGAAGGGAGGTGCCCTCCTCCCATACTAAGCGGCATTCGATAGAGCACAATCAAATGTATATTAGATATTATAAACACCTTGGCACAATTGACATATCGGCTGGAAATAAACTTGGAATTTTAAAAAATTTTAAAATTTTCAAATTTGATTTTCTCGGAGAAGGGAGGTGCCCTCCTCCCATACTAAGCGGCATTCGATAGAGCACAATCAAATGTATATTAGATATTATAAACACCTTGGCACAATTGACATATCGGCTGGAAATAAACTTGGAATTTTAAAAAATTTTAAAATTTTCAAATTTGATTTTCTCGGAGAAGGGAGGTGCCTTCCTCCCATACTAAGCGGCATTCGATAGAGCACAATCAAATGTATATTAGATATTATAAACACCTTGGCACAATTGACATATCGGCTGGAAATAAACTTGGAATTTTAAAAAATTTTAAAATTTTCAAATTTGATTTTCTCGGAGAAGGGAGGTGCCCTCCTCCCATACTAAGCGGCATTCGATAGAGCACAATCAAATGTATATTAGATATTATAAACACCTTGGCACAATTGACATATCGGCTGGAAATAAACTTGGAATTTTAAAAAATTTTAAAATTTTCAAATTTGATTTTCTCGGAGAAGGGAGGTGCCCTCCTCCCATACTAAGTGGCAATCGATAGAGCACAATCAAATGTATATTAGATATTATAAACACCTTGGCACAATTGACATATCGGCTGGAAATAAACTTGGAATTTTAAAAAATTTTAAAATTTTCAAATTTGATTTTCTCGGAGAAGGGAGGTGCCCTCCTCCCATACTAAGCGGCATTCGATAGAGCACAATCAAATGTATATTAGATATTATAAACACCTTGGCACAATTGACATATCGGCTGGAAATAAACTTGGAATTTTAAAAAATTTTAAAATTTTCAAATTTGATTTTCTCGGAGAAGGGAGGTGCCCTCCTCCCATACTAAGCGGCATTCGATAGAGCACAATCAAATGTATATTAGATATTATAAACACCTTGGCACAATTGACATATCGGCTGGAAATAAACTTGGAATTTTAAAAAATTTTAAAATTTTCAAATTTGATTTTCTCGGAGAAGGGAGGTGCCCTCCTCCCATACTAAGCGGCATTCGATAGAGCACAATCAAATGTATATTAGATATTATAAACACCTTGGCACAATTGACATATCGGCTGGAAATAAACTTGGAATTTTAAAAAATTTTAAAATTTTCAAATTTGATTTTCTCGGAGAAGGGAGGTGCCCTCCTCCCATACTAAGCGGCATTCGATAGAGCACAATCAAATGTATATTAGATATTATAAACACCTTGGCACAATTGACATATCGGCTGGAAATAAACTTGGAATTTTAAAAAATTTTAAAATTTTCAAATTTGATTTTCTCGGAGAAGGGAGGTGCCCTCCTCCCATACTAAGTGGCAATCGATAGAGCACAATCAAATGTATATTAGATATTATAAACACCTTGGCACAATTGACATATCGGCTGGAAATAAACTTGGAATTTTAAAAAATTTTAAAATTTTCAAATTTGATTTTCTCGGAGAAGGGAGGTGCCCTCCTCCCATACTAAGCGGCATTCGATAGAGCACAATCAAATGTATATTAGATATTATAAACACCTTGGCACAATTGACATATCGGCTGGAAATAAACTTGGAATTTTAAAAAATTTTAAAATTTTCAAATTTGATTTTCTCGGAGAAGGGAGGTGCCCTCCTCCCATACTAAGTGGCAATCGATAGAGCACAATCAAATGTATATTAGATATTATAAACACCTTGGCACAATTGACATATCGGCTGGAAATAAACTTGGAATTTTAAAAAATTTTAAAATTTTCAAATTTGATTTTCTCGGAGAAGGGAGGTGCCCTCCTCCCATACTAAGTGGCAATCGATAGAGCACAATCAAATGTATATTAGATATTATAAACACCTTGGCACAATTGACATATCGGCTGGAAATAAACTTGGAATTTTAAAAAATTTTAAAATTTTCAAATTTGATTTTCTCGGAGAAGGGAGGTGCCCTCCTCCCATACTAAGCGGCATTCGATAGAGCACAATCAAATGTATATTAGATATTATAAACACCTTGGCACAATTGACATATCGGCTGGAAATAAACTTGGAATTTTAAAAAATTTTAAAATTTTCAAATTTGATTTTCTCGGAGAAGGGAGGTGCCCTCCTCCCATACTAAGTGGCATTCGATAGAGCACAATCAAATGTATATTAGATATTATAAACACCTTGGCACAATTGACATATCGGCTGGAAATAAACTTGGAATTTTAAAAAATTTTAAAATTTTCAAATTTGATTTTCTCGGAGAAGGGAGGTGCCCTCCTCCCATACTAAGCGGCATTCGATAGAGCACAATCAAATGTATATTAGATATTATAAACACCTTGGCACAATTGACATATCGGCTGGAAATAAACTTGGAATTTTAAAAAATTTTAAAATTTTCAAATTTGATTTTCTCGGAGAAGGGAGGTGCCCTCCTCCCATACTAAGTGGCAATCGATAGAGCACAATCAAATGTATATTAGATATTATAAACACCTTGGCACAATTGACATATCGGCTGGAAATAAACTTGGAATTTTAAAAAATTTTAAAATTTTCAAATTTGATTTTCTCGGAGAAGGGAGGTGCCCTCCTCCCATACTAAGCGGCATTCGATAGAGCACAATCAAATGTATATTAGATATTATAAACACCTTGGCACAATTGACATATCGGCTGGAAATAAACTTGGAATTTTAAAAAATTTTAAAATTTTCAAATTTGATTTTCTCGGAGAAGGGAGGTGCCCTCCTCCCATACTAAGTGGCAATCGATAGAGCACAATCAAATGTATATTAGATATTATAAACACCTTGGCACAATTGACATATCGGCTGGAAATAAACTTGGAATTTTAAAAAATTTTAAAATTTTCAAATTTGATTTTCTCGGAGAAGGGAGGTGCCCTCCTCCCATACTAAGTGGCAATCGATAGAGCACAATCAAATGTATATTAGATATTATAAACACCTTGGCACAATTGACATATCGGCTGGAAATAAACTTGGAATTTTAAAAAATTTTAAAATTTTCAAATTTGATTTTCTCGGAGAAGGGAGGTGCCCTCCTCCCATACTAAGCGGCATTCGATAGAGCACAATCAAATGTATATTAGATATTATAAACACCTTGGCACAATTGACATATCGGCTGGAAATAAACTTGGAATTTTAAAAAATTTTAAAATTTTCAAATTTGATTTTCTCGGAGAAGGGAGGTGCCCTCCTCCCATACTAAGTGGCAATCGATAGAGCACAATCAAATGTATATTAGATATTATAAACACCTTGGCACAATTGACATATCGGCTGGAAATAAACTTGGAATTTTAAAAAATTTTAAAATTTTCAAATTTGATTTTCTCGGAGAAGGGAGGTGCCCTCCTCCCATACTAAGCGGCATTCGATAGAGCACAATCAAATGTATATTAGATATTATAAACACCTTGGCACAATTGACATATCGGCTGGAAATAAACTTGGAATTTTAAAAAATTTTAAAATTTTCAAATTTGATTTTCTCGGAGAAGGGAGGTGCCCTCCTCCCATACTAAGCGGCATTCGATAGAGCACAATCAAATGTATATTAGATATTATAAACACCTTGGCACAATTGACATATCGGCTGGAAATAAACTTGGAATTTTAAAAAATTTTAAAATTTTCAAATTTGATTTTCTCGGAGAAGGGAGGTGCCCTCCTCCCATACTAAGTGGCAATCGATAGAGCACAATCAAATGTATATTAGATATTATAAACACCTTGGCACAATTGACATATCGGCTGGAAATAAACTTGGAATTTTAAAAAATTTTAAAATTTTCAAATTTGATTTTCTCGGAGAAGGGAGGTGCCCTCCTCCCATACTAAGTGGCAATCGATAGAGCACAATCAAATGTATATTAGATATTATAAACACCTTGGCACAATTGACATATCGGCTGGAAATAAACTTGGAATTTTAAAAAATTTTAAAATTTTCAAATTTGATTTTCTCGGAGAAGGGAGGTGCCCTCCTCCCATACTAAGCGGCATTCGATAGAGCACAATCAAATGTATATTAGATATTATAAACACCTTGGCACAATTGACATATCGGCTGGAAATAAACTTGGAATTTTAAAAAATTTTAAAATTTTCAAATTTGATTTTCTCGGAGAAGGGAGGTGCCCTCCTCCCATACTAAGTGGCATTCGATAGAGCACAATCAAATGTATATTAGATATTATAAACACCTTGGCACAATTGACATATCGGCTGGAAATAAACTTGGAATTTTAAAAAATTTTAAAATTTTCAAATTTGATTTTCTCGGAGAAGGGAGGTGCCCTCCTCCCATACTAAGTGGCAATCGATAGAGCACAATCAAATGTATATTAGATATTATAAACACCTTGGCACAATTGACATATCGGCTGGAAATAAACTTGGAATTTTAAAAAATTTTAAAATTTTCAAATTTGATTTTCTCGGAGAAGGGAGGTGCCCTCCTCCCATACTAAGTGGCAATCGATAGAGCACAATCAAATGTATATTAGATATTATAAACACCTTGGCACAATTGACATATCGGCTGGAAATAAACTTGGAATTTTAAAAAATTTTAAAATTTTCAAATTTGATTTTCTCGGAGAAGGGAGGTGCCCTCCTCCCATACTAAGCGGCATTCGATAGAGCACAATCAAATGTATATTAGATATTATAAACACCTTGGCACAATTGACATATCGGCTGGAAATAAACTTGGAATTTTAAAAAATTTTAAAATTTTCAAATTTGATTTTCTCGGAGAAGGGAGGTGCCCTCCTCCCATACTAAGTGGCAATCGATAGAGCACAATCAAATGTATATTAGATATTATAAACACCTTGGCACAATTGACATATCGGCTGGAAATAAACTTGGAATTTTAAAAAATTTTAAAATTTTCAAATTTGATTTTCTCGGAGAAGGGAGGTGCCCTCCTCCCATACTAAGCGGCATTCGATAGAGCACAATCAAATGTATATTAGATATTATAAACACCTTGGCACAATTGACATATCGGCTGGAAATAAACTTGGAATTTTAAAAAATTTTAAAATTTTCAAATTTGATTTTCTCGGAGAAGGGAGGTGCCCTCCTCCCATACTAAGCGGCATTCGATAGAGCACAATCAAATGTATATTAGATATTATAAACACCTTGGCACAATTGACATATCGGCTGGAAATAAACTTGGAATTTTAAAAAATTTTAAAATTTTCAAATTTGATTTTCTCGGAGAAGGGAGGTGCCCTCCTCCCATACTAAGTGGCAATCGATAGAGCACAATCAAATGTATATTAGATATTATAAACACCTTGGCACAATTGACATATCGGCTGGAAATAAACTTGGAATTTTAAAAAATTTTAAAATTTTCAAATTTGATTTTCTCGGAGAAGGGAGGTGCCCTCCTCCCATACTAAGCGGCATTCGATAGAGCACAATCAAATGTATATTAGATATTATAAACACCTTGGCACAATTGACATATCGGCTGGAAATAAACTTGGAATTTTAAAAAATTTTAAAATTTTCAAATTTGATTTTCTCGGAGAAGGGAGGTGCCCTCCTCCCATACTAAGTGGCAATCGATAGAGCACAATAAATGTATATTAGATATTATAAACACCTTGGCACAATTGACATATCGGCTGGAAATAAACTTGGAATTTTAAAAAATTTTAAAATTTTCAAATTTGATTTTCTCGGAGAAGGGAGGTGCCCTCCTCCCATACTAAGTGGCAATCGATAGAGCACAATAAATGTATATTAGATATTATAAACACCTTGGCACAATTGACATATCGGCTGGAAATAAACTTGGAATTTTAAAAAAATTTTAAAATTTTCAAATTTGATTTTCTCGGAGAAGGGAGGTGCCCTCCTCCCATACTAAGCGGCATTCGATAGAGCACAATCAAATGTATATTAGATATTATAAACACCTTGGCACAATTGACATATCGGCTGGAAATAAACTTGGAATTTTAAAAAATTTTAAATTTTCAAATTTGATTTTCTCGGAGAAGGGAGGTGCCCTCCTCCCATACTAAGTGGCAATCGATAGAGCAC
>CAVMJV010000101.1:600000-784135 GCA_963681835.1 Meloidogyne enterolobii
AAGCACAGAAATTGCTTCAATTCAAAACTGAAGCACAGAAAATGCTTCAATTCAAAACTGAAGCACAGAAAATTAAATAAATTTTTTATATTTTCAAGTATATTTTTGTTAACAATTTCCAAAATTTCACAGCGACAGATATTTTATGATAAAATTATGACTATTATAAAAAGAAGTTATTTTCACTAATAAATATGTGATGATTCCACATTATCTGGGATTACAGAAAATGCTTCAATTTAAAACTGAAGCAACAGAAAATGCTTCAATTCAAAACTGAAGCACAGAAAATGCTTCAATTCAAAACTGAAGCACGGAAAATACTTCTATTCAAAACTGAAGCACAGAAAATGCTTCTATTCAAAACTGAA
Source organism: Meloidogyne enterolobii (assembly GCA_963681835.1). Taxonomy (NCBI): domain Eukaryota; kingdom Metazoa; phylum Nematoda; class Chromadorea; order Rhabditida; family Meloidogynidae; genus Meloidogyne; species Meloidogyne enterolobii. The sequence continues at coordinate 600,372 of CAVMJV010000101.1, forward strand.
GCACGGAAAATGCTTCTATTCAAAACTGAAGCACAGAAAATGCTTCAATTCAAAACTGAAGCACAGAAATGCTTCAACTCAAAACTGAAGCACAGAAAATGCTTCAATTCAAAACTGAAGCACAGAAAATTAAATAAATTTTTTATATTTTCAAGTATATTTTTGTTAACAATTTCCAAAATTTCACAGCGACAGATATTTTATGATAAAATTATGACTATTATAAAAAGAAGTTATTTTCACTAATAAATATGTGATGATTCCACATTATCTGGGATTACAGAAAATGCTTCAATTTAAAACTGAAGCAACAGAAAATGCTTCAATTCAAAACTGAAGCACAGAAAATGCTTCAATTCAAAACTGAAGCACGGAAAATACTTCTATTCAAAACTGAAGCACAGAAAATGCTTCTATTCAAAACTGAAGCACAGAAAATGCTTCTATTCAAAACTGAAGCACAGAAAATGCTTCTATTCAAAACTGAAGCACGGAAAATGCTTCTATTCAAAACTGAAGCACAGAAAATGCTTCAATTCAAAAATGAAGCACAGAAATGCTTCAACTCAAAACTGAAGCACAGAAAATGCTTCAATTCAAAACTGAAGCACAGAAAATAAATAAATTTTTTATATTTTCAAGTATATTTTTGTTAACAATTTCCAAAATTTCACAGCGACAGATATTTTATGATAAAATTATGACTATTATAAAAAGAAGTTATTTTCACTAATAAATATGTGATGATTCCACATTATCTGGGATTACAGAAAATGCTTCAATTTAAAACTGAAGCAACAGAAAATGCTTCAATTCAAAACTGAAGCACAGAAAATGCTTCAATTCAAAACTGAAGCACGGAAAATACTTCTATTCAAAACTGAAGCACAGAAAATGCTTCTATTCAAAACTGAAGCACAGAAAATGCTTCTATTCAAAACTTAAGCACAGAAAATGCTTCAATTCAAAACTGAAGCACAGAAATTGCTTCAATTCAAAACTGAAGCACAGAAAATGCTTCAATTCAAAACTGAAGCACAGAAAATTAAATAAATTTTTTATATTTTCAAGTATATTTTTGTTAACAATTTCCAAAATTTCACAGCGACAGATATTTTATGATAAAATTATGACTATTATAAAAAGAAGTTATTTTCACTAATAAATATGTGATGATTCCACATTATCTGGGATTACAGAAAATGCTTCAATTTAAAACTGAAGCAACAGAAAATGCTTCAATTCAAAACTGAAGCACAGAAAATGCTTCAATTCAAAACTGAAGCACGGAAAATACTTCTATTCAAAACTGAAGCACAGAAAATGCTTCTATTCAAAACTGAAGCACAGAAAATGCTTCTATTCAAAACTGAAGCACAGAAAATGCTTCAATTCAAAACTGAAGCACAGAAATTGCTTCAATTCAAAACTGAAGCACAGAAAATGCTTCAATTCAAAACTGAAGCACAGAAAATGCTTCAATTCAAACTGAAGCACAGAAAATGCTTCTATTCAAAACTGAAGCACAGAAAATGCTTCTATTCAAAACTGAAGCACGGAAAATGCTTCTATTCAAAACTGAAGCACAGAAAATGCTTCAATTCAAAACTGAAGCACAGAAATGCTTCAACTCAAAACTGAAGCACAGAAAATGCTTCAATTCAAAACTGAAGCACAGAAAATTAAATAAATTTTTTATATTTTCAAGTATATTTTTGTTAACAATTTCCAAAATTTCACAGCGACAGATATTTTATGATAAAATTATGACTATTATAAAAAGAAGTTATTTTCACTAATAAATATGTGATGATTCCACATTATCTGGGATTACAGAAAATGCTTCAATTTAAAACTGAAGCAACAGAAAATGCTTCAATTCAAAACTGAAGCACAGAAAATGCTTCAATTCAAAACTGAAGCACGGAAAATACTTCTATTCAAAACTGAAGCACAGAAAATGCTTCTATTCAAAACTGAAGCACAGAAAATGCTTCTATTCAAAACTGAAGCACAGAAAATGCTTCAATTCAAAACTGAAGCACAGAAATTGCTTCAATTCAAAACTGAAGCACAGAAAATGCTTCAATTCAAAACTGAAGCACAGAAAATTAATAAATTTTTTATATTTTCAAGTATATTTTTGTTAACAATTTCCAAAATTGCACAGCGACAGATATTTTATGATAAAATTATGACTATTATAAAAAGAAGTTATTTTCACTAATAAATATGTCATGATTCCACATTATCTGGGATTACAGAAAATGCTTCAATTTAAAACTGAAGCACAGAAAATGCTTCAATTCAAAACTTAAGCACAGAAAATGCTTCAATTCAAAACTGAAGCACAGAAAATGCTTCAATTCAAAACTGAAGCACAGAAAATGCTTCAATTCAAAACTGAAGCACAGAAATTGCTTCAATTCAAAACTGAAGCACAGAAAATTTAATAAATTTTTTATATCTTCAAGAATATTTTTGTTAACAATTTCCAAATTTCAAGTTTCTTGCTCCTTTCAAAATTTTTGCCCACGGCACTATGATTTATCGAGGGATGGGGTGGATTTCTCGACCAAATTCTTCAACTTTTTGTCAATGAACAATTCGTCAATAAGGCATTATTTTCGGAGCAGTTCATTTCAGTCTCTCAGTCTTTATTTTATATACCTCGTTCCAGCCTCAATGAAAGGGTATAGACAGATTAGAAGGGATTTAGAAAATATTTGGTGATTAACAGGTATAAAATGGATTTGCGCGGGTTAAGAAGACTATCAGAGGATTTGTAAGGTTTAAAGAATATAAGGGATTAAGAGGATTTTAACGAGATACTGAGGAAAGGAGATACTTTTAAGGAGATACTGAGGGTTTTGAAGATTAAATTGGATACCGGTGGATGTGTAAGGAGTAAGATCAATATCCTGAGATATATGAGGATTAAGCGAGATATCTGGGGATTTTTAGGGATATACAAGGATTTTAAAGGGATAGGGGGATATATTTATTCAATATTTTTGGAAATTTTGCATATTTCAGTTCATATTAGAGTTCGACACCGGGCCGGGCCCGGGACCGGGTTTTCCGGGCCCGGTAGCCCGGAAACCGGGTATTTTGATAAAATCCGGTTTTTCGGGGTTTCCGGGTTTTCGGGGTTTTTAGCCCGGAACCCGGCCCGTGTCGCATCTGAAAACCCCGAGCCCGGCCCGGGTCCAAGTTTGAGTAAATTTTAAATAAAATTCTGACTTTTTGGCCAAATCTAGCTCACTAAACATACAAAAAAGGAAAAATTTTCGCCTGCGGCGCCAAAAAAGGGAAGAAATCTACTTCTTTACATCCAAAATTCACAAAATTTTAGCCTGAGGGGCTGAAAATTAATAAATCAGGTAAATCAGGCATTCTGCCTTTGCGGATGTTACCTGATTTCTTAATTTTCAGCCCCTCAGGCTAAAATTTTGAGAAGGCATTCTGCCTTTGCGGATGTTGACAACGTCGTCTCGACAAAAGTGACGTTGACGACGTCGTCTCAACAAAAGTGATGTTGACGACGTCGTCTCGACAAAAGTCACCACCGATAACCCACTTAATCATGTCAAATCCCTTGATACTCCGATATCGCTTCAAATCCTCCTTATTCAGGATGTAGGTATTGAGTGATGACCTCAAATTTTTATAAATTTCTATTTAAAATAAGGAAATTTTGGAAAAAAGCTAAATTCGAAGAATTTTTCTAATTTTGAAAAAACCGGGTCCGGGCCCGGGTGTAGAAAAATCCGGTTTTTCGGGGTTTCCGGGTTTTCGGGGTTTTTAGCCCGGAACCCGGCCCGGGTCGGGGCGGAAGAAAAAAACCCGGATACCGGGCCCGGCAAATTGAAAATGTCGAACTCTAGTTCATATTTTGGGACTTTTATGTGCATATTTTGCGATTTTGCGTGCATTTTTTCCCTGCCCTGATTATAAGATATTTTTAATTTTAAAAACAGGGCAAATGTTTTTTCAAAATTGTCTTTAATTGCATCATAATATTCTTTATGATTGGCAGTCAAATGTTTAAGTTTATTTATTGATTTATTTATTAAATATCCGGCTAATTTTTTTATTATTTTTTTGGCTTTTATTTCCTATTATAATTCATATATTAATAAGAAATATACTTATATAATTATTTTTTCTGTTTAGTTTTTAATTCTTATTTATTTTTTTTTAACTTTTCAATAAAATCCAATTTATTTTTTTTGATTATCTTATAAAAAAAATAAAATATTTACCTATTTTTCGTTAATTTTACTATGTACATCTGTATTTACTGTTAATAATTGAGAATTTTGAAACATAGTCTCTTGAAACTACAATTTTACCTATAAATTATCATTTATTTATATAAATGAACATTTATTATTTAATAATTTATTATTCTTTTATAATTTTTTAATCTCTTTATATATATTTAATTAAAAATTATTTTTTTATTTATCAATTATAACAGTTTGTCAAAAATATTAGACAGACAGACATTTATTTTTTATTGATTTCTTTTGTCCTTTTATTTTATTATTTTTAGAATATTTTTTTCCTTTAAATAAAATATTTGAGTTATTTTTAATTAAATAGTTAGGGAAATATAAAAAACTTTTAAAAATTATACAAGTGTTCCACATAATCTTAACCTTACACGAAATTTTCTTTTCTCGACTTCTACCGCATCAATCTGACTTATTTTCAATTTATATTAATTAAAACCGGTAACAATTCATGTAAATAATTATATATCTTTTCAGACCTTTACCAATTTATTAAAAAATAAAGATTTCCATATCACATTTCTAAATACTTATAAAGTAATAATTAGGTTATTATTCTTTCGATATTGCCCAAAAACTGTATAATTTACCAAAATATTGCATTTGCTGATTAATATATAAAATAAAAATTTACTATTTTATTCAGTTTATTTTATTAAATTAAAGTTCATTTAAAAATTAATATTAAAATAAAAATAAATAAAGAATTGATGGACAATAATTTTTTAAATAAAAATAAAATAAAATTATTAATTTCTATTATTATAATATTTTCGGTTAATATAAAAAATTGTAATTGCTGTTGTAAATTTCGGGGTGAGATAACACCGTCTTTACATGAAGAAACTAAATTAGCTATTAAGTTTGTCAAAAAAATTATTTAAAAATTGTAATTAATTTTTAGATGGCATGTTAATTTAGAATGTGAAGAGTGTATTAAAGGGGGTAAATATCACCAAAAAACAGTTATAGATTCAAAAAATGGAAAAGGAGCTCGTTTTGAATTTGATTTAATTCCGGCTAGAGGAAAATATATAAAAAAGATTAACGTAAAAATTTCTTCCTTAGAAAGACTTTTTGGGCTTGAACGTGTAAGTTTTTTACCTGTTAAAAATACATGGATGCATAAATTACTTAATTTTAAAACTTTAAAAATAAAGAAAATATTATCAATTAAAAAGGAAATTAAATTAGACATGATGAAATTGGGAATGTTTTTATAGCTAATTTTGAAATATTTAAAAGATTTTAATGTTTTGAATGTTAATAAACAATGAATATGTAGTGTGTTTGAGAAAAATAAATATAAATTACATATTATTTCCCGGGATTGACAAATGATTTTTGTTATAGCTTTGTAAATTTCAAATTTAAAAATTCCTTCAAATTAAATAAAATATAAATTATTAATTTTTGGATTTAATTAATTTATTAATTTAAGACAAACACTTGGATATTAAAAAATCCAAATTGTGAACGGTTACATCGTTTCCAATTTGGGCATTTTTCGCCTTTAAATGATAAAAGCCTTTATTTACGATTTAAATTCAAAAATTCATTGGATGATAAACTTTTAGTTAAACTTGAAGAGAATGATTTAAAAATGCATTATATTGTTAATATTGTGAAGGCAAATGACAGAAAATTTATTTTGGCTAATAGAGAACTTTCTGAAGATGAATGGAAGGGTAAAACAAATATAGATGTTGATTTAACTAAATATAAAGTTATATCTTATATAAGAACTTCCAAACATTATCCAATGGTTATAAGTGTTAAAGCTGTTGGTTTTTTTAATTATTTTAAAATAAAATATTTAATTATCAGTTTAATGTTTGGGGGAAATAAATTAAATATTATTGATAAATAAAAATATAAAACTTGTAAAGTTAATCAGTTTTGACACCATTAATTAATTTATTGTTATAATTAAGACAAAAACTTTGAAAAAATTGGAGAGTTAGAGAGACTTCGAGACTGTCATTACTTAAAGTTTTGCAAAAATCTTGTAAACTAAGCAATAATAATTTATATATTTTAATATTTATTTAATAAATTTGAATAATATTTTAAAGGTACCAACAATATCTTGTGCTATTTGTAGTTTAAGAAAGAAAACAAAATTAAAAACAAATGTACAGAAATTACATATGATTCCGGGTTGTAATGTAAATATTATTTTATTTTTATCTTTTAAATTTTATTTTTCAGCATTTTGTTCATAAAAAATGTGCAAATAAAAGGTTATTAACTAATTTTATAAAATTTTCTTAATTTTATTTTTAAGAATTCGGAAAAATGCTTCACTTCATCACTATCGAAAGAAACGTCAGGCTTTATTAGAATCAGTTAAGGAAGATGAAGGGGAAGGTAAAGAAAGTCCTTCTTCTTCTGCTCCTCCAACTAATGCAGATAAAATTGAAGAAGAAGGAGATCCTCTTCCACCTCCGCCTCTTCCATCAACCCCTCCACATCACCTTCCTTCTTGTTCATCCTCTTCCTCACTTTCTACATGTTCTCATGAATCTCCAACAACGCATCTAGAAGTAGCTTCTTCTTCTTCCCATTTACCTCCTCTAGAAACAAATACGGATAATGAAAATATAACAAAAACTAATTTTGAAGATAAATGTCCGGTGATAGGTTGCAATAAAGTTGTTTTTATGAAAAAGACTTCTGCTGGAAAGTATAATTTATATTATTAGAATATAGAACGGATATTATTATTAGTCTGACATGAGCGCAAACTCTAGAATCCGGCTCTGTTCCCGGAAAATGATTTTTATTATATCTGTATATGTATACTAATAGGCAATAAAAATTATTTTTGAATTAATTTTAATTTTTAGAGAATCTATTATTTTCAACAAAAATAATAAATTAAGAGAAAAGAAAGTTTTTGAAGCACATTTAGTTATGCCTATTTTGCAGGTATTTTTAAAGAAAAATTAAATTTATTTTTAAATTAAAGAACGGTCAAAGTCCCGAATATACTTATTTATTCGAACCGAAACGACCAACATTTCTTAAAAAAGTAAAATCTATATTTAAAAATATTAATCACAATCAAGTTGATGAAGATGAAATTATAGAAGAAATTGTAAATAATGAAGCTGAAGAATTGCGGTTAGATGGAAGGAGTTTTAGAGAAGGATTTGGAAGTAGGAGAATTGAAGGAGTTCCTGTAGTAGATGAAAGTACACAAACTGGTCATTTTAATAAATATTACAAAATTAAAATTATTATTATTATGTTAATTAAGGTAGAGACTAAGTTTAGTAATAATAAATATTCCGTAATAATATTGTCACTTTATGGGTATATGTCAATTTATATCAGCGTTTTTCCTTCCAAAAAATTTCAGAATTTCTAGGATATGTTTTGGTAAGGAAATATGGTCGAATATCCATAAAGTGACATTTATTTGTAAACACCTCCTCTAGTCGCCGTCCTAACTTATTTGCCATCTTATTTTATATTTTTAATAGATCCAGAAATATCTGAACAAACAACAGAAAATGTACAGGGTGAGGAGTCTAAAGGAGTGGAAGAATCTGTTGAAAATCCAGAAAATAAAGATTCGGATTCTCAAATAAATACTGAAAATCAAGAAAATAGTGAAATTAAAAATAAGGAAGAAGAATCGAGTAAAAAAGGAAAAGAACCAATTGAACAAATACCAGAAAAAGGCGAAGGGTCAACGAGTACTAATTTAGAAACAAATGAAAATAAACCGGAAACAATTAATGTCTCTTATGAAAAATCAACAAGTTCGGAAAGTGATTCGGAAAGTGAATATGTTATTTATAAAAATGAAAAACTTAAAATACATCGCGAAAAAAGTAAAAATATATAATTTTTTGAAAACTGGCAAACGAAAATTAAAAATACGTTAACCTAATATTTAACCTAAAATTCAAATTTTAATCAAATTTAGAGTTTTTCCGTTTTAAATAAGTATAATCTAATCGGCATCAGGGGCGGGCGCATTGCGTTATTTGCGTTAAATTTTGGCCTTGCGTTGCGTTTTGCGTAAATTTGGCCAAAATTAACGCAAAAAATGCAAAAATATACCCAATCTGAGGGCAAAAATTAAAGAAATCTGTCTTCATATTCTCCTCAATTCTCAAAATTTTCGCCAGCGGCGCAGAAAAAGAAGAAATCTGGAAGATACTTCCAAATAATATTCCTCCTCCTCCTACAACTTTAATTTGTTAATTTATTTTTACATAATTTGTTTAGAAAAAAAGCATTCATCACCTAAACAATCAAATAATAATACTTTACATTTACAACAACCTTCTAATCAATTTCAACCACAAACTTCTCAATATCCTTATTGTAATTATTTAATTATTTAGATTATTTTATAAAATAAATTTAAGATTATCCTGTAAGTGATGAAACTGTAATTGCTGAATTTTATCAGGAATTTTTCCGAAAGTATGGATGGGGGAATGATGAAGATAATACAAATAATTATTAAAAAAAGAGTTTTTTAATTAAGTAAAAATATTTTGTAAATTTATGAAAAATAATTGTGTAATACATACATATACCTTTAATTTTTTTAGGTTGAGACATAAATAATGAGCCCCCCTTGTGCTAAACGGATTAAATAATTATTAAAGTTCAACTAAAAGTTTTCAGACTTATTTGCGTTAAATTTTGGCCTTGCGTTGCGTTTTGCGTAAATTTAGTTTTAGTTCAAAAAAAAAGTTCAAAAAAAAAGTTTTTTTTTTAAAAAAAAAGTTTCAAAAACTTTTTTAGTTCAAAAACTTTTAGTTCAACTAAAAGTTTTCAGACTTCGAATTATATTTTTTTATGATCCTAAGAGAGTTGCCTCAGAATCCTAGGATTAATTTGGCAGGAGTTAGAGATAAAATACTAATACTCTCAACCTAATTATAACAAATCAAAGAATTTTTGTTTAATTTCTCAATTAATTTTGTTTCAATTCTTTAAAGTTTTTTGATCTTTCTATAATTAAAATTAAATTTTTTTTCTTTCTTTCATCTGTTGCCTATTTAAAAATTAAACAATAAAACGTTGCATTTCTTTTTTTAAATTTCCTTTTTTTAATTTTAATCAATTATAATTTTATGTTTTGTCGTTTAAATTAAAAGTAGTTCAATTTAAAATTAAATTAAAATTTATATAAACTATTTTTGAACTCTTTTTTTTAATTTGAAATTATTTTCTAAAATTAGAAACAGTCGAGAGTCCAGTCTTCCTTTTTGCATTTTTTCTCCTTTACTTCCTTCCCCTCCCCCTCTCTCCCCCCCCCCCTTCCTCCAACACCAATCATTCGGAAAGTGATTTTTAGGCGCCGATATCTTTTAAATTAAAGTTGAATAGTAACAAAACTATCAGAATTGAAACGAATGTATAGACATAATCCACAATTTTATTTCAAAAAAGTATTTGAATATACACGTAGTCTCTTTCTCTAAAATCCTCAATTCGAAGTCCCAACTTCGGCCACCGAAACTGCACATTAAATAATTTCTCATTCATAATCTGCGCCTAAAAAACAATTAGTAACTTCTAATTCCCCTTTCCAACTTCTTCCTCCCCTTCTCTCATCATCAATTCACGTGTATTTAATCATTCCCCTTTATTCCTACAAAACCAAATAATTTGGACTATTTCTGTTCTTTTGCATTTTAACAGAAATTTTATATCCAAAATTAACATCTGATCTTTCCTTCCCAAAAATTTGATTGATCGAGTTAATTAAAATTTCAAAAAGGAACAAAAAAAGTAAAAAGAACGTGTGTTCTTTACACGCGCCTTTTAATCCCGTGCAGGTTCTGTGAAATGATGCCAAAAATGTCTGTCTTTTGTCAACCGAGTGGAATGTGTAAAAAAAGGTAAGTAAATTATTTTAATATATATAAATTTAAAAAAAAAGATTTTTTAAATTACTATAATCATTCAAAATTATTTTAAACACAAAAAATTAAAATGTTAAAATTTTTAAATTTTTTATTTAATTTTTATTTAAAAATTAGTTCCCCTATTTTTAATATAAAGAATATATTTTTAAGTTTTTGACATAAACTATTAGTTTGTATCGAATATTTTATTGAAAACTTTAGTAAAATAATTTCAAATACTACTATATTTATAAATCCAAAGTTTTTTTTGAAATTTTTTTCCTCATTTTTATTTAGTTCCGGAATTAAAATTTGGGCAATTATTAAGTTGTTTTTGTTTGTTTATTTAAAAAATGTCTGTCCACATTTTAAAAAAATATAGCTAATAAATAAATTTTTAATATAAAACTAAGACAATTTTTATATAATATTTATTTAAAAAAAAATTTAATTATAAAAAATATTTTTAAGTTATCTACAACAAAAATATTTGCTTTCAAAAATATTTTTTAAAAACAAATTTCCTCTTTTATTAAACAAAAAATGCCAAAATCTATTAAATTTCTTTCAATTATTTTTATTTTATTTAATTTTGTTTTTACTACAATATTATCCTTTAAATATCCTGAATTAATTGAATCTTTAAATAAAAAATTAGAACCTTGTAATGATTTTTATAAATATGTTTGTGATGGATTTGATAGGAAAAATATACCTCGGTAAAAGAAAATTAATTTTAAAAATTGTTAACTATAACTCCACCATGATTTTTTGAGTTTAAACATGATTTTAAAGCCCAACTTAACTGAAACTATTATAAAATGATATCTATATTCAATGTTCTATATTCAATTATCTATATTCAATGTTACTCAGAAAATAATTTTTTAATTAATGAAAAATTGAAAATTTTTAAAAAAAGAATTAAAAATTTTTGAAAAAATAGGTGCTTCATAACTATAACTCCACTTAAAGAAAATTGCTTCAAAACATTAGGAAAAACCTATAAAAATTCCAGCAAACATATATTTTGATCTCGTGAAAAGTCGAAAAATCAGGGCAGAGTTATAGTTATGAAGCAGGGCCTAATAATAAGAGAAATTTTTGTTAATTTTAATTACCGGTTAGGGAAACTTTTGGAATTTTAATTTATATTATATCAATAATTTTAATTAATTAAAGTTATTAAAAAAATTTTCATTTATCATTTCAGTACTGATTGTTCAGAAATAAGTACAACAGCCTCTAGACGTCAACAAACACAAAAAATATTGGAAGGTTTTAAAATAAAAATTATTCAAAAATTTATTTAAAAAAATTTTAAAGATTTACTTGCCAACCCTCCACCTTCAGTCCCCAATTTACCTCAAAATTTAATTCAAAAACTTTACGGATTTCACAGTGCCTGTATTCAATCATCAAATAAACTAACTCAAAGCAGCGATGTTATTCTTTCAAAATTAAATATTTTAACACAAAAAGGAAATAATAATAAAAGATTGTTTGATACAGATTGGGCTTTGAAAGCTTTCCCAATTAATGTTTTCTTTCAATTAACACCTTTATTTAATACAAATAAACCTAGAACTAATTTAATGAGAAAATCATTAGGTAAAAGAATAATTAAATTAAAAAATAAATTTTATTTTTATTTTTTTAAATAGGTGTCCAACCAAAATCTTTAATTTCAAATTATAGAGAAAGAAACATAAATAAAGTAAATTTAAATAAATATTTTTTAAAAATTATTATCCTTTAATTTTAAAGAGAGAAGAATTATTAGCTACTCGTTATGGAATGATTATCCAAAATTTATTGGAAGATGATGTTTGGTATTCATTAAAACAAAATATCCAACCCGTCTTGTTACCCTCAAATAATTTATTTAAAGTAATTCTGAAATTAAAAAAATTTTTATATAAAATTTTTAAAATTTAAGGGAGAAATAATTCCAAATTGTAATGGAACTCAAGTTAAAGAATTAATTCTTTCTGAGGCTGAAAGGCGTGTTAGAAATTTATTTAAAGTTGAAAATAAATTGGCAAAACAATTAGGTTAGAGAAAATTGAAAAGTTTGGAAATAATTTAAATTTTTTAAAATTATTAGACTTTAATTCAATATACGATAGCGGCCCTTCTGGCTCCAAAAATTATTTAAAACTTTCACAACTCGATACACCCAATGCTTTTATTTCTGCTTTTAATTGGACCAAATTTGTTCAAAATCTTCTTTCGCCTGTTGGACTTGTTGTAGATTCTCAAACAGAAATTCATTTATCAGACCCTTCTTTACTTCAAAGGATGGGGAAAATAATTGGAGAATTTAGTGAACAAGAAATATCTGATTATTTGGATTGGAATACTTTGTGGACTTTTATGCCACAAATGGATAAAAGATATACTTTACATTATGTTAATTCTAAACCTCCAAAAGGTAAATGGGGAGAAAATTAGCTTTATTTTTTTAATTATTTTTGAAGAAAATTATAAGCTAGTAATTCTCTCGATGAAGGGAATTTAGAATAAATAACGGGAGGGGGGAGGCTGGGGGCTAGGGGCTAGGGGAAATTAAATAAAAAGGAAAAGAAATGGGAATATAAAATTTAAAAAACTATTATTTTTTAGTTGAAGAAGAAGTCCCAGCTTCCCCAAATTATAAAAGATGTGCAATGACAAAAAGTTGGATGACAACAAACGAAAATGTGAAAAATTTGTTGAATGGTATTTTCCCCAAATATTTGATAGATTATATTTGTCTAAACATCTGGAAAGTGGAGTACGTACAGAAATTGGGAAAATATATTCGAGTGTTTATTCGGAATTTAAAAGAATGTTGGAAAGTAAGGGAGAAATTTATACTTAAATTTAATTTTGTTGGGAGAGTATTGAAAAAACCACTCCAAAAAGTATGAGAGAAAGGAACTTAATTTTTTACTAAAATTAAATTTATATTAGAGAAACTATAATTAATTTATTTAAAAATTTATCTTCTTTAATTTTAAATAAAAATTGTTAACATTTTTAAAGATAATCCTTGGCTCGATACAATTACAAAAGGAAAAGCTTTAACAAAATTACAAATGTTGCAGGCAAATGCTGTTTATTTTGAAAGAATATTCGATAATAACTATTTGGAAGGAATTTATAAACATTATAATCCACTTAGAACAGATGTGCCTTTTGCAGAAATGGTTCATACCTTTGAAGGTATTTTTTTAAAAAGAATTTACCAATCCTTAAATTTAAAGGTGCAAGTTTTCTTCGTCAAATGGCAACAAATGATTATTACGATTCTTCCTGGCTCGTTAATGCTTATTATAGTAGAGAAACAAATGCTTTAGTCTCCCTAAATGGATACTTAAACCCTCCGATTTTCAGCAAAGATTTTTTGGCAGTTATGAATTATGCTGGAATTGGGGTAACCCTTGGGCATGAATTAAGTCATGCTTTTGATGATTGGGGGTCTTATTATAATGGTAATGGGCAAATGGAGGATTGGTTAGGTCCCCAAATGAGGGCAATATTTCAAAAAAAGAAGGAATGTTTTGTTAAACAATATGGAAATTCTAAGGTAGATTTTTTTTGGAATTAATGAAAAAAAAATTAAGAGGATGCTGAAATATATTTTAATTTAATTATTAAATTTATAGGTGCAAATAGACGGTGTTTGGATTAACTTAAACGGAACTTTAACCGTTAATGAAAATATTGCCGATAATGGAGGATTAAATGCTGCCTTTAAAGCATGGCAAGTACTAAAAAGAAGTTCGTCTTCACTCGATCAAAATATTTTTGGGAAAATTGATGGGCTTGAAGAATTTAATGGAGATCAATTATTCTTTATTCATTATGCCTTTGTAAATATTTTTTACCTAGAAAAATTATTTTTTTTATTTTTTAGCGTCAATGTTCTCGTTTGGGTTCAACATGGCTTAGACAAAGAATAATGACTGAACAACATTCTGTAGTGCCTGCTAGAGTAAATATACCTCTTCAAAATTCTCCACATTTTGCTAAAATTTTTGCTTGCCCTACTGGTTCTCCGATGAATCCAGTAGAAAAATGTGCAATTTGGTGAAGAATTTATTTGAAAAGATACTAAAAGAGCAATAATTTATAAATAAAAAATGCCATTAATTTTTTTGATATTTTTGTATTTATTTTTTGTATTATTTTTGTATTTTTAATAAATTTAAATATTTATTGGAATTGTAGCCTCACCAAGACAGTCGTATCTCGTTATTAGTATCTCATTAATCGGTTATGTATTTTCCCCACAACTAATGACCATCTACTTCTAAAAAGTATATTATGTATACAACAATGTTTGACTCGATTAAAAAATCCTTTAAAATAAATCTAACAAAATATAAAATTTATAAAAAATAAATTTATATAAAAATATTTTTAAAAATAAATAAATCTGTTTTTAAATGATTATTTGGGTAGGTTAGTTAACTTAGACGAAAACATTGTCGCTAAAACTAACAATATTTCTGCAAGCTCATGTAAGTTAAACAATTTATGTTCACAAGAAACAAAATTTTGAAGAGAAGTTCCGATGGTTTTTTCCCATCTATCAGATTAGTCGGGACAATTTTAGGGAATATGCTGTATATATAAGTTCTGAGAAAAATTTTGTTCAGGTCAGGGCTGGACGCAACTATGGATTGCGTGAATTGCGGAAAAAGAAATTTTTTGCGTCCAGTCCTGGTGCAGGTTCACATACATATGTAATTCTAACAAATTTAGAAAATTATAATTATCAATTGAGAGGATGGGGTGTTTGTATATCACAAATATTATAGGAAAAATCACTCATTCTCAACAACTTCAATATCCATTTCTTCCTTTCTAACTTCTCTTAAAATACTTAAATGATATTTCTTCAAATGACTTCTGAGGGCATTTGTTGATTTCATATTTTCTTTAATTATTTTTTTGTATGGACAATAACGACATCCAATTGTTTTTTCTTCAAAATCGAAGAATTTTGCATATTCAATTTTCTAAAATAAAATTAATTAAATTAATTTTTTATTTAATTAATTTATTTAAGATTTTAGAAAAATAAATTTAAATAATATTTCCTCCCTTTTATCAATAAATATTAGAGACAAGAGACAGACATAGGGCCATTTTCTTTGACAATTAATCGTTTTTTTTACCAAGTCCCTAATAAATATCTAAAAAAAATTTTCTTAATTTTAACCTTTTCTTTATTTGGATTATTTGCCAAAAGTGTAAAAAGTTTTTTTTCATTTTTATTCCAATTTTTACACCCTTCACAAGAACTTAAAAATAATTTTATTTGTTCTATAGTGATGTTTGCAAACTGAAAAAAAATATTTTTTAATTTTCAAAGGAACTTTTTTCAATTAAAACCTTATTTTTAATCATACTGTACATAGACATACTCCTTCCATGTCTAGTATCCATATGTATTTTATACAAAACATCAAAAATTTGTTCGTTATAAAGAAAAAGCCTTTCAGAATCTTTACGTTCTGCCAACATTTCAATTATGTTTTCTTCCCCAAGTTGAACAATTTTATATTTTAAATAAGGTTTTTTATTTAAATTTGTTGGTGTGGACATTGAAGGAGAGGAAGAGGAATAATTTGTTGTTGAAGAAGAAGAAAATGAGGGGTAAAATTGGGGGGATAAAATATTATTTTGATTATCTTCTATTATTCCTTCTCCTTCACTAATATCATTTCCAAATTGTCTAACATTTTCAATCATTGCCAAATATTTATCACGAGAAAGTAAAATCTGTTTACGTTTACTAGTCCAATGATTTAAAGTAAGCTCTTTGAGAAAATTAATTCTCCAAGGAGCTATTTCTTTTTCCTAAAATAAGACAAAAATATTATTTAAGTAAAAACATTAATTAAATTCGTAAAATATAAATACCAAAAACTTTTAAGTATAAGTTCAGAATGGAAATAGGTAGTATGGGGTTAGGGGTTAGGGTGTAAAATGTTTCCTAGAGAAGCATCATTTTTTAAACTTATATCCAAATAAAGATAAAATTTTTGTTGTCAAAAAGTTTCACAAGGTTCTTAGACTAGTAAGTGAATCGAAGGACCAAAATTTCGAATTTTCAAAATATTTTGGCAATTTAAATTTAGGGAAACTTGTCATAGGTGGGGAAGCCTAATACACAATTACGAATTCATATGCAGATTTTTAAAATAAAATAAAGCTGCGGATTAATTTAAAAAATTTTTCTCTTGCCTCTTCTTCCCCAATAGGCCAACTTTCTTTTGTATACCCAAAAATTATTTTAACACTATCACTATCATCAAAACTATCATCAACATTATTCAATTCATTTATTTCTTCCCCTTCATTTTCTTCAATTGAAATATTTCGAAATTCTGTTGGACTTAAACTGTTTTGTAAAACATTTCCCAAATTATAAATATTTTTTACATGTCTAAAAATAATTAAAAATAAATTAATTTTTAATTTATTTTTAATAAATAAGAAAATACCTATTAATTAATGCTTGTGACATTGTCCCAAATCTAGCAATTAATTCTCTAGAAATTGCTTCATTTAATTTATCTGAATATTCCGAATTAGGTAAAACTAATTGTTTGTGTATATAATACAAATTTGGAATTTCTGAATTTTTTGACGACATAAATAGTCTTTTTTTTTGAATTTATGAATAAATTTATCTTAAAATATTTTTATTAAATTAAATAATAAAATTTTGAAAAAAATTGGAAATGTCCTAATTTTAAAGTATAATTATTTCTACAATTTTAAATTTTCTTTTAATTAAAAATCAGCTAAAAAAATTTTTAATCTTTGAATTTTTTTAAAATTAAGAAATATATTAAAAATAATTATAACAATAATTAGTTATTTATTTACATATTAATAAATGTAAAATTCAGGATAAGAAAATTTAATTAATTAAAATAAATTTTATAAATAATTTCAAAATCCTTTAAATTAGATGATAAAATAAGATAAATTTTTAAAAAAGTAAATTTAACCCCAATAAATATTTTTAAAAATACTATTTTGTTTGATCTGCTTAATATTAAGGTAAGGGCATCTATTAACTAATATTTAAAATTAATGAAATTTAAGAATAAAGCTTTGAAAATGTACCTTTTTTCCTTCTCCCCTCTCTCTCTCCCCCCCCCTCCCCCCCTTCTCCCTCCTCTCCCCCCCCCCCTTCCCCTCTTCCCTCCCCCCCCCCTTCCCCCCTCCCTTTCCCCTCTCTCCCATTTGCCTCTATTACCTTTTTGCCAAGATAGACAAGGAATAAGCGCGACGCAAATGCTTGATAAATTTTATTGCTTTAATGGAAAAAATTGATTGATTTAATTAAAAAAAGCAATTATGTTTAATAAAATTGTTTTAAATTATTTGTTAATTAAAAAAGTTAAACTTGGTAAAAAAACATTTTATAAATGATATTGCTGTCTTGGAAGTTACCGAAGCTGATAATGATTTTAAACTTTTGCGCTGGGCGACTTTTGCGCCGCCACTAATATTAAAAATATATGAATAACTACAGCCGGACCTCACTATGGTAATTGTGTACAGCCGGACCTACTATAGCAGCACTCACTATAGTGCACATGGCAAAAAATCATGCCGAAATAGGGTTAGCAGATCCAAATATCCTGATCCGAAAAAGTCAGCACATCGAAAATCATTTGGGATACAGATCCGGAGACTTACTTTTATGGCTCCACTTACTTTTATGGCCCAGACCTCATTCATCAACTACCGGATCTTTTTTCCTTCAATTCCTGTATACTATACTTTAAACACAAGAAGTACAATATAGTTAGGTCCAATTGTAGTTATTTATTTTAGTTTTTTATTATCGCGGCGCATAAGCCGCGGCGCAAATGTTCTCGGCGCAAAAGTCGTGATACCCTTTGAATAAATACTTTATTCCTGCAAAATAAAGCAACATCTATTCCTGCAACATCTAAGCTAGAATATGGCAAATAAATCTAAATAAATCTGAATTTACAAATAATAATTGCCTCTTAGTCAACAAATTTTTAATTTTTCAATACATATTTTTAGGTTTTCAGTTTATGGCAAATTTTTCGCTGAATAGCTTTTAGAGAATGTTGTATAGATTTCATATTATAATGAATATTCTGACATTTATAATTCATAAAACCCGTTCCTAGTGAATAAGTTTTTAGAACTTGGTTTATCCTAAAATTATTTTGTTTTGAATATTGTTAGAATAAAAACATGATAGTTTATGTATATTAGTATTTTCAATTAAATCAAAAATTGAATTAAATCAAAAACAAACTTTGCTTTTTTTTTGCTATTATTATTTAATTATTATTGGCATTTATTAAACATTATTTATTAAGAAATTTTAAAATCTAAAATAATAAATCCTTAAACATGTATATGTATGTATGTATTAAAAATTATTACCCATTAAATAATATAATTTTTTAATGCCTTGTAGTTGTTTGAAAATTAAAGACATATATTTAATAAATATAATATATAGCAAGGCATAGTTTATAGTTGTAAGAGATTCGTAAAGATAGGTCTCCCCATCCCTCCCCTTCATCTCTCCCTCTCTCTCTCTATCCCCCAATATAGGCAAGAATATAAGCAATAAAGGATCAATTAATCAGATTCATCTAAGTGAATAAACTTGATCAATTGATTATTCAATATGTCAAAATTTAAAAATTTAAATTAAAATATATATTTTATTAATTAATGAAAGATTAAAACTAATATCCGTAGAAAAAAGTTCAAAAAACAGTTTATACAAACACATTTATGTTTGTCAGTAATACATATCAGTAATATAATGTTGTAATTAATGTTAAAGACCTTTAGTCATGATTAGATCAAGATTTTTGGACATATATAATGCTTTTGGAATGTAGAATATTAGAAAACAAATCGTCTACGGCGCTAAAAATCTAAAATTCTGGTGATTTATGAATCAAAAAAACATAAAAAAATTTTGATTTTTTGGTTATTTCATAATTATGAGTAAACAAGAGGTGTTAGTAGGAGTTACGAGGTCAGAAATAGGGCCAGGGTAAGAATACCCTGCCCATATTTTAAGAATAAAATATGGACAGGGTTTCAAGTACGAGGCCAAAATTATGAGTGGTACAAAGTACGAGTTCCAGGCACTGGTCTTCACAAAGGCCAATAAGCCTGATTTTTTTATATTTTGACTGGGGGAGGGCAAATCTTGATACCCAACTTATTAAGAATATGTACATATAACATTTTGGTTTTCATCATTAGTTCGTGCAGAGAGTAAAGGGTTGAGTAATGGGGACCCTTTGGAATTTAAATCTTTGGATCAAGGTTTAATCCATCCAAAAACTGGTTCTTTCTGCGGGGAGTTCGTGCGAGGATGTCCTTTTGTTGGAATTTTATCATAATTAATGTCATCGTGATTCCGAAGTATTGTAATAATCAAAGACGGAGAGACAAATATCAAAATGCTTCATAAAAGCAAAATTTATCTGCGGTAATTGACAGTAAATGATGATTCATTTTCCCCAGTCTCGAGGCTATATTTTAAGCCATATTTTTAACCGATATAAAAAATTATTTTGAAGCTCTGGATGCGATTATTTTAGATAACAGGATTGCTTTCATCGGATTCTGATTATTTAAATCGGTTAGGAATCATAAATGTTATGAACCACCCACCCTTCGAGGCTTAATCAGTGATATTGAATACCGATATTGAATAGAAGTTGATTTGTAACCTTGCAAAAAATTCTGTTTTGAAAAATTTAAAAGTTTTTGTTAAATGGCTACATCGTGATTAAATCAATAGTGAAGAAACGGCGCTTTTTAGCCAAATTTGTACTCGTTTAAAAAAATTCGTACAATTGACACACTCTCGCATTTTGTACGATGTATGGGCAAAAATGTAACAAAGTACGAGACAAAAAAAACTGCTAAAATTCTGATTTTTATCACCCTATATGACATTTTTAACATTAATTTAGGGGCACCCCACCCAGTACCTTTTGGATTTTGACCTTCTGGGTTGATCCAAATTTAGGGATTATAAAGGAAAATAAGCAAATTAATATTTAAAAATGAAGGCGTTTCGCTAAAAACTAAATTTATTAATTTAGAAGAAAATTAAACATTTTCTGCATGATCCTTTCCTAAATAAATTTTGAAATTTTCCTCAAAATATAATCCTAATTGAAGAGATTTTTCAACAAAAAATAAATATTTAAAATATTTTTAATTAAAAAAACAAAAAAATTTTCTCAGAGTTTTCCCCCAATTGCCTGTAATTTTTTATATTCCGATTCCTGTACTTCCAAAGACTGCAAAATCTTTTTAGTTTTTTCATCCCTTTCTTTTCTTATTTGTCTCCTCTTCTCGATAAAAAGTCTTTAAAAAAATTAAAAATTAAAAAATTATTTTCATTTTTTCCCCTTACTTTGCAGAATTTTTAGCTTCTCTCCTTAAATATTTAATTGTATTTCTTCTTTCATTTTTTACTCTTTTTGCCCATTTCTTTTCTCTTTCTTTTGCAATTTTTGATTGAACGGCTTTTTTAGCCTTTTCTTCTTTTTCTAATTGTTCTGGATTTTCCAAATTTTTCTTTTCCTTTCTTTAAAGAAAAAAATTAAAAAATTTTTTTAATGGCAAATTAACCCAAAAAATTACTTGAATAAATGGCTGAATAAAGCAAATATTATTTTTACTGTTTTCCCTCCAAATAATTTCCCCTAGAAAGGAGGAAGTCTGACAATTCTGTACATATCAGGCCCGTAACCAGGGGGGGGGGTGAGGGGGGGAATTCCCCCCCCCCGAAATGGGAAAAAGGAAAAAATTTGGGGAAGGGCTGGGGCAAAAAAAGTGAATTTTTTGGCCTACGGCCTCTGAAATTCAAAAAATTTTCGCCTGCGGCGCTGAAAATCAAATTTTTGGCGCCTGCGGCGCCGAAAAAGTGAATTTTTTTGGCCTACGGCCTTCTAAAATTCTCAAAATTTTCGCCTGCGGCGCTGAAAATAAAAAATTTTTGGCGCCTTCGGCGCCAAAAATTTGGCGCAAAAAAATTTTCCCCCTTTCCCCCCCCCCCCGAAAAAAATCCTGGTTACGGGCCTGGTACATATGAAGGAAAAATATAAAATATATCCTGCGAACATATGGGAGGTGTGGAAGAACCGAAAATGTTTAGAGAAAAACAATTCCCCCATCTTTTAAATTTTTGTAAAAAAGGAATATCCAACTTTAACTCACCTAAATGTCAAAACCCCTAGCAAAAACAATTACCGGAGAAGGGGAAATTTTTTTAGAAAATATTTTCGAGTTAATTATTTTTTTAAAATAAACAAAAGATTATACCTTTGTTGTTCAGCTGTTTTGTTCAATTTATTTTCAATTAAAACATTGTTTGGTTGAGCAACAATTGTTGGTTGAAATTGAAGTTGATGATACTTAAAAAAAATTTTTTTAATTAATTTTAAAAATATTATTTGTTATTCCCTGAATATTTGTTACAAAAAATAATTCAAATTAAAAATAAAAATTGGACTGAAAAAATAGAAATAATTTTCTCCCCATCCCAAAAGATATAAAAATTAAAAAAAAATTTTAATTAAAAAATTACTTTAAAAATACTTTAAAAAATTTAAAATTTTATTGAGAAAAGTAAAAATAATTTTTTCTCCCTTCGCAAAAAAATTTAATAAAAAATTTTTACCAAAAAATCATAATTATCCTCCAATTCTTCCTCATCCTCCTTTATTTTATTAGATTGCCTACTAATTTGATTTAACCCTCCAAATTGTTTAATTTCTTTAAAACAAATATCCAAACGTTCAGTTTTTTCTTCCTGTTCATCTTTTAACATTGTCTTTAATGCACGCATTTGGCGGTCATGGGCAACTAATTCAGCCAAAGATTCTTTTCTTAAAAATTAATTTTAAAAATTGGAGTTTTTTTAAATAATTTTATTGGAAACAAGTTGACCAAATAAGAATTGGATTGGAAGGATTTTGAGGGAAGTCCAGAAAAAACTTAAGAAACGTTCAGGACTGGATATGAATAAAATATAAAAATATTTATTTTTTGATTTCACTAATTATTCTTATTGTTAGAAAACTTCGAATGAAATATATTATTTGTTTAATCGAATTTTTAGCCCAAAAAGTGAGCTTGGTCCCCCTATTGTTTTTCAAATTTTGGGGTCTGTATCTCAGGCCAAAGTAAAACTGGGAGCTGATTTTGGTGTCATTCAATACAGCTCGACGAGTTCGATAACCTAATAATAAGACTATTTTTTAATACTTTGAGGAAGAAAAAGGAGAGGGTACGAACACACGAATTAACTAATTAACCAGCTTTCAAATATAAAACCCAAAAAAATATTTTTTAAACAAACTTTGCCCGTTTAGATTTATTTCCAAAACTTTCGTCATCAGATCCCTCATTGCTACTTTCATCAGAATTTCCCATATTTCTCCAATGAACACGTTCTAAACCAAACCCTTCAACTTCCGATTGTTTTTGAAAATCGACATTTTTAACTAAAAAGAATTTTTGAGAAATTAACTGAACAAAACTCTTCTTTAAAAAAACCTCCAATTTCGGCATTCTTTTTTTCTGCCAACTTTTTTTGTTGGAAAATAAAACGTTTTTCTCCTTTATTTTCTTCAGAAAGTTGAGAATTACGTTGTCCAATTCTTCGATCCAAAATCTTCAGAAAAAATTTTTTTATCATTATAAAATAAATTTATCGGTAATTTTTCGTTTTATTTGCTCAAAGAATTTTAAATTTAATTGGCCCCCCTTTTTTCCTCCCAAATTCTTCCCCTATATTTTTGCAAAATGGTCCGACTTTTTCCCGTATTCCATCCGAAAAGGATTAAATAATCCTATTTGTTTGATTGTAAGCAAAAATTATAAAGGCAATTTGGAAGGAATAAAATAAAAAGTCTGAACATTTCGCAAAATAGGGGAAGAATTTGGGAGGGAAAAAAAGGGTCTGTCCGGTTCAATATTACCGACAAAAGATTACCAAAATATATTTTTAGAAAAATATGTAAATTTTAAAAATTTATTTAAAAATAAATTGATTACCTTTGACTTCCCCAAAAATCCATTTGATTGTTTAACTTTAGAATTACCCTAAAAAATAAATATTTTTTAAAAAATTTAATTTATTAAAAAAACCCCATGTTTTTTATTAAAAGCCAAATCAAAAGGATTTTGTTTCTTTTCCGTTTTTATTTCCTTATTTTGTTCTCTTTTTTGTTGTTTTTTAAATTTTGTTGGCTTTGTTTTCGGTTTTGAACGTCTTTTTCTTTTTCCTGCTGAAACACCTTTCATTTTATTTTCTCACGGATTTTCCTTAAATATTCAAAAGAAAAGAAGAATTCTCTAAATAATTATAACATCATTAAAATGCTTGATAAAAAATATTAACAATTAACAAAAAAAGTTTAACAGGCGGGAAAACGTTTAGGTATTGACGAAAAATTTATTGACGAAAGATTCAATGTTATTTTTGAAAATTTTCTGTGACGGTTCAGTGCCAGATTAATATTTCAATTAAGTAACTACTGTCCCCTTCAAAATTTCAATTTTTCATGTTAAAATTATGGGTGAGCCGTACTGAAGGATAAAAAGACAATTTAATAGGAGTAAGAGTTTATGGATTTCCTCAGATTTTTTCTATTTTTTAGTCCATTTATGCATCAGGGATCCTGCCGTCCCGATTCCCGAAAATCGGGAATTTCCGACGTTTTTTTGGGGCGGGTTCCCGATTTCCCGAAATCGGAAATTTTGGATTTTTGTAGACAGGATCCATGTTATTTATATTTACATATATTTATTTAAAAATTAAAAAAAAGTTTTTTAATTATTTTTTTTATATTTTGGCAGTTTTTTTATTGATCACACCAAAATAATTCAGTTCTAAATTAAATCATTTTCTTGTTTATTATTTTGGTTGAATTGGGCAATTTAAAAAATAATTATTAAATCTAGAAATATATAATTGCTTTGTTATGTCCTCACTAAAAATAATTTAATTGAGGGCCGTTAATTCAGAAAAAAAGGATTTTTTTGTTATTTTATGGAATACTTTTTTTAATTGACTTTAACGAACATAAATTCAAAATTGAAGAGAATATTGGGTATATAAAAATATTTAAAATATTTTTGGATTGAAAATATATTTTAAAAATAATTTCATCAATTCACACATCCATATTTTGATATTTTTTGGTGTAAAAATAAGAAGAAAAAAAATATTTTTAAATTTAAAAATATTATAAATAGAATTTATCTAGAATATATTCCAAATGGGAGCAGGCCAGTGTACCGCGAGCCCAATGTACCGCCGAGCTATAACATTGTTCAAAATTATCGAATTCGTGGCGCCCTGGTATGGTTCGGTGCGTCTCGACCAGCTGAATCGAACCATACCAGAGCGCCAGGGATTTAACAATTTTGAAGTCAAATCCGTGGCGATTTCAATTATAACATGGCGGACATTGGGCTCGCGGTACATCGGGGTGTACCCATTTCAAATAATTAAATATTCTTTTTTCTGCCCTTACATTACTTAATAATTTTCAGATTATTTTTATAGTAAAATAATGAATTATTTTATTTTCCCAAATTCAATGATTCCAATTTTCTTGCTTGGCTACTCGTTATTCACCGCTAATTTTTCTGTAGTATCACCCAAGCATTCAAATATGAATGGTTTGAATTTTAATTTAAAATCTAATTTTAATTATTTTTAAAAAATTTATTTTTAACAAAAAAATTGTTTTTTGTTTTACTAAAACAAAAGAATCTTAAATAATTTTTTAAAAATAATCTTAAAAAATATTCTAATTAATTAAAATTAATTTTTTTTTTGAAAATGATTCCATAAACGTCTCATTATCTGGTATCTTGTTAACTAATCAGGCTGATGGTTTATCCTCGTCAGAAAATGATAAAAATTTTAATCAAAGGTAAAAAATAAACAAAAAATATTAAATTTAATTAAAAGTTTTGGGGCAAATGAGATTCGTCCAAAACGAGACGAAGATGATGATACTCCTTTACATGATGATGAGGAAATTGAAAAGTCTGATATTTCTTCTTTTAATTCTTCTGATATAGAAAGTCCTTGGAATAATTCAAAAGAGGTATTTACTTTAACGTATATACTGTATTAATTACCCAGAGTAATTAATGTTTTAACTTTCGCTGGAGGGGGTAATTAAAAGGGAAGAGGATAATTATTTGAGCTTTTTTAGAAAGGCTAATTATAACTATTCTTAAGGGTACTTTATTAATATCCCGCCCCCACCCCTATTTGAGTCTCAGATTAATTTTCGTTTTTTGTCAATCATTTTTTCCTTCAAAAATTACAGGTAAAAGGCAAGTATTAGGAAGAAAAAAATAGACGGCAACCGTGAAAATGTGTCTGACGGCAAAATTTAACATTTAAAAAGAAGGAAATTTGACCGTTCCGAGGCAGGAAAAATAAAAAGGAAAAATTAATCTGAGACTCAAATAGGGGTGGGGGGCGGGATATTAATAAAGTACCTTTTTAAGATGGGTTATTTTTTCGATTTCTGGCTGGAGGGGGTAATTAATAGGGCGGGGGTAACTATTTGAGAGAGGGACATTATTTCAGCATTTACTGTATCTTTCAAATATTTTTATTTAAATTAAAAGAAAAATATCAATGTTAAAAAACGTTCCCCTTCAAAAATAATTAATTCATCTGAAAAGAAACAACATGAACAACATAAAAGAGAAGTTGAGGGAATCTCAAATGGGGAAAAAGATGATGAAACAGAAATGACTTCAAATAATGAAAGTGGATCTGTTGAATTAAAAAATGTTGGGGAAACATGTTTGTAATTATTTTTTAAAAATTTAGTGGACAAAGTTATGCAGAAAAAAATTAAAAGTTAAAGTATTAAAAAAGAAATATCGTGTATTAAATGCATATATGTAGAAAATAGTTTGAAACTCCGCGCAAAGACATGCTTGTCCCTGACCGAACTTGAATAACACTAATTTACTTCCCTTGCGAGAGCAAAAACTTTTTGGATCTTTGAATCAGATATTCGATATATGGAAGAGATTCCTTATCAGAAGAATAATAAACTATTCAAAGTTCTATAGTCCAGCTCTTGATAACACACAAGTACTTAATAAATATTTTATTCTGGCTATTTAGCAGGCCAACAAGAAGGAGAGGAAATAAAAAACGAGACAATGAAAGGGCGTAACACTCGTTCAGTTGGTGGGCTTGCTCACCGTTCCCGTGGGGCAGGACAAAAAGGCCAACAAAAATCACAGGTTATAATAAATAAAAATATTTTTAAGAAATATTTTTTAGGCTGTACGAGGCCCGAAAAGTGAAGAAATTGACTAAATAAATTAAACTATTTACATAAAATTTTTTATTAAAATAAATAAAATCACATATGTACATCTAAATTCTAGTAGATCGGGCTCTGGCCCTTTCTTTTCTTTTTTGTTTAATTTCTTTAAAAATGCTGTTCTTTAATTTTATCCTTATAAGTACTTACCTTGTTTTGATATTTAAATTATATAGATAATTTTTAACTTTCATAACAACCCAAAAGTTTGCATATTCGAATTTTCCACCCCAAAATTGAGCTTACTCCCCCCCCCTCTAAGGTTTTTAGATTTTTGGGGACCCATATCTCGGTTTTTAAATTAAATCTACGTGGACTGAGCTGAGTTATGTATGTACAAGAGGGACTCCAGAATATTAAAAAATTAACTATAAGTAAATTTCATTATCCCTCAAGTTTAATTTTTCTTAACTTTTTAATAAAATTAATTAGAAAAGTAAGCGTTTTTAAGTTTATGAGATAATTATTATTATTGTAATTTATGGGAAAATTTCATAGCATATACTTTACTCAACAATTAGACCAAACAAATTCAATTTTTCACTTGTGACATGTGTCACACATACTTGTTTACTATTGTCTACTTCAACACTCCTCATAAAACTGCCCAACATACTAAACTCGTTTCCTGTGAAACTTCTGTCCTTGCAAGGCAAACCAGTGAGAAAAATTTTTACATTTTAATTTTTTATAATTTTTTTCTAACTTTTAGAAAATTGTTTTTTAATTTTCTCTTTTACTTATCAAGTAAACTGTCTCTTGGTTTTATGCGATATTTATGCGTTATAATATTTATGTTTTAGGTTTTGCTAGGGATCGGTTAAAATCAAAATATGATTAAAATTTTGTTTAATTTTGCGGCAAAATTCGTTCAAAATGTTAATTTGAAATTATTTGTTGGATTTTAGTAAAGTCAAAAATTGTTATAATCCTTCTAGGATAGAAAATATTAAATAATTTTTCTTTTTAATAAATAAAAATAAAAGAAATAAAAATCTATTAAAAAATTAATATTATATACATAATATGAACCAAAACATTCAAAACAAATCTCCCTCTAAAAATCTTATTATTTAATTCTTTAAGTTAAGCAAACATTTTTTATTCATTTATTTGGCAGAAACAAATTTAAAAAATATCCTTATTTATGGATATAAAAACATTTGTCTTTAAAACAATAAATTTATTTACTGACACTATTGGACTTTTACTTTTTGGAAATGTTGTTTATTTAACTATAAAATATAAGTAAATTTTTTTATTTTAATAAATTAAATTTTTAATAAAATAAAAATTAAAAATAAGATTTGGGGTTGTCTTTAGTTAACATAAGATTTGTAAATTTCCCTAAAAATTGACCTGATAGAATGCTTGGAATTTGCTGATAAAAATAAAGATTTCGATATTTTTAGCAGACTTAATAACGTTTCAACCTTCCAGGGATCTCCATACACTTTGTCACATCCTTCTTGGACTTTATTCTTTATCTCATGCCTGCTCTAAAGTCGTTCTGCTACCGAATTACATACTTTATGTTCTGCAAAGCACAATTCCTACTTATATTTGTGTTTTAATTGTTCTAATACCTAGAACATTAATGATGGGCGTTTTTACATTTATGGTATCAATTGGAATTGATAGAATGCTTGGAATTTGTTTTCCTTTTTGGTTAGCTTTAAGTTGAGATCAAAATAAAGAATTCATCTCAAGACAAACCTAAAACATGCAAGAAAGTTTGGGTAAAGTATATACTCTCGAAACTTATAGTCCGTCATCTGACTAATATTTTTAAAAATATAATTTTAATTTTATTTAAAAGGTATATTCAAAATAAGAGCAAACTTTATCGGCTTTTATTAGTAGGCACACCATGTTCGTATTCTTTGTATTGTTTATATTTAATGCTTCAAGACTTGTCAAATAATAGGTTTAAATAAAGAATTTTAAATATTTTAAAAAAATTTTATTTAAAGTCCTTCAAATTGTTTATCAATTTATAACGATAAAGTTATTACAATCACTCAATTTGTTTGTGTTATTTTTACATTATTTTGCTATTTAATTATTTTATTAAAAGCGATATTTGGAAAGGATCCGATAGGTTTTTACTTTTAAAATTATAAGAAAATATGTTTAAATGGTTACGGTACTTTCGGTTTGGTTTCGGTTAACCTAAAATTTGCTGAACCCGACGACACTAAATTCAAGTATGTATGTACTAAAAGATCAAAAGCATTCACCAGTTGACATTTTATCCAGAATTAGTCCAGGACGCCTTATCGAGAGTTGACCGTATATACTTTTATTTAAAGGTAAATCTCTGCGTGAAGCAATTTTAAAATCTTCAGCTACATTAATTTTTATTCAAAATTTTGGTTGGATTTGCTATCTTGGTGTTAACTTTTATATTAGAAATTATATTAAAGAAAATGATCAAATATCACTATACTTAAATTTTGCAACTATTTTTCCTTCTTTAATTACTATTGTTGAAGTTATTTCTCTTTTTATTACCAGGTATGTTTTGAAAAAAATAAATTTTCATTATTTAAAAATAAGGCAAACGTATTTATCTAATTCTCGGATAATCACTCGATTAATAATCTAATCTAGCAAAAAACTGAAAAAAATAATTAATTCCCTTCGAAATAGCAACCCCTACAAAGGAGAGACTGTGGGGGCGTCCATGGGAATTCGGAATAAAATTTTGTAGGACAGGTAGACAGATATAACAAGTTTGTATTCTGCATGAGAAATTTATTTCAATTAACATAATTTTAGACTTTTATTAGTGTAAAATTCTGAAAAAAATCCTGTTATATAGCAAGTACAGAACTATTGTACTAGTTTGCGGACATATAGATTGCTAAAATATATTTAACCTTAATTTTCTTAAAATTAAAGCAGTTCTCATCTTAAAGCTTTGAAAATGGAATATGATTGGATTTTGAAACTTTTTCATAAAACACAAATTAACAACAATGTTGTCATTACAAATATTAAAATTAACAAAATATATCCAAAATAATAATATGAATAAAAATTGAAATTAAATCTTTAAATGTACTTTAATATATGTATATATTAAATATTATTATTACATATTTGTCTGATTTAAATTTAATAAAAATTATTTTTTTCTTTTTAATAAAATATGTATTTATCCTCTCTTTTCTGGCACAAGTGTTTTATATAATTTTTCATTTTCACCGAGAACAAGTCTATCACACAATTCTTTTCCCTAAATTTTTAAATTAAAAATAAAATTATTTTTAATTATTTACTTGAATAAAACAGTGATCTTGGTTGGATACTTCATATTTCCACCCGCCAAAACGCCCTCGACTATAAATTTGGTATTCTTCGAGAATTGAATGGCAACGAGAAAGTTCTGAATCTCTCTTAAATTGTTATTTTTTTTTTTGATAAAATTTTATTTTTTTTGAAATACTTGAATTGTTGGAATAGGATAACCATAAGGTAAGGTAATTGAGAAAATTGAAACAATTTTATCTCTTTTAATTATAGTTTTTCTTATAAGTCCTTCTACAGCTTGATCACGAATTTCCTCTTCTGTTGCCTTTAAAAATTTTTAAAAAATTAAAATTATGTACAGAAAATAAAAATTTCATTTAAATATGTATGAATATATGTCTGTAATTTTAGAATTTCGTGGCGGTTATGTCTGAGTATGGAGTTTACAATTTTTCGAGGTTGGGCGGGATAAAATTATTAATAGTTATATTCATTCTGAGAGTCGTGGGTTTGGAGTAGAGTAGGTCGAGGCCTCGCCGAGGCCAGCCTCGGTGATCCTCGGTCTCGGTTTTTTCAAAAAACCTCGACCTCAACCTACTCTAGTTTGGAGTACAACTTTAATTAATTTTAATTACTTTCATTTTAACATTTTATCGCTAAATTTTATTATCTACTAACCGGATCATCAAAAGGTAATGCACAATCACACATTACAGACCAATATTTGCTACTATCTGGAGTAACATCTCCATAACTACAGATATTTTAATTAAAATTATTTTAAATTTAAATTTTACCGCGAAAAGAAAGTAACTCGATAAAAAGGAACTTTTGGATCAGGAAAATATAACCAAGTAAATTTCTTTAAAATAAATAATTTTAATACAGATATTTTCGATTTACTATTTTTACCTGGCAAAATTCGGTAAATGGTAACTCTAACCCAACACCAACAATAATTACCTTTAAATAATTTTTAAAAATAATGAAAAACCCCATTGAATATCTAATTTGATTTTTAAAAAAAATTTTTTAATTTTCATGGCTACAGTCTGCAGCAATAATTTCCAATTTTGGAATTATTTTCAGTATTTTCCAGTAAAATTCTTTTAATTTTTTATCATCTACCTTATTATGCTTTAATTGTAAAGGAGTACATATTTTTGTTTGTTCAACAAGTAAATCTATCGGTCCAGAATTAATTAAAATATCATAGTTAAGACGATGTTCTCTTCCTTCAGTATTTGTATATACTAGCCTTTTGTTGTTGTAATCAATTTTGATCACCTTTTTTTAATTTTTAAATTTTTTTATTAAAATAATCACTCTTTCACAAAATTAATTCTCGAATTGCCTAATACATATGTATAATTTTTAAATTAATTTTACTCACATTAGTACCATATTTGAACCACTTTGAAGGCAACATTTGTTCCATCTTTTCCCAAACAGCACCCGTACCGCCATATTTGGGGAACTTAAATGTATTTAATCGTTGATATTACTTTAACTAAAATATTTAAAATGTTCTCAAAACTCACAGTAAAATGAGTATTTGGTCCCCAACCAAAATCTGCCTTCTGAAAATTAAAAAAAAGTGAGAAGGGTTGTGATTTCTAAATTTTTTCCTCTTTCACTAAAATGGAAACTTTTTCACTAAGTTTATTCAAAACTCAAAACTTTCCTCATTTATTTTTTAATATTTTCATTTAATTATTTAAATATGTACTTTTAATTCTTCCTTTCCCATTTCACATAATTCTTCAAGTTTCTCTTGTGGTAACTTAGCAACTCTGGTTCCGACCCACGAACATGACCTTTTAATTAAAAAATATTTTGTTTCTTTTAAATATTTTTTACATTTTGGAAGTATCCACCGTCCAAACTTTTTTTGTATACGGCTTGAAGAAAATCTCAAGGATTGAAGGACCAAAATGATGGAGAACCCAACTTTCAAAATCAGTGGGGGATGATTGAGAGATGTTTTGCTGCTTTTAATTTAAAAATATTATTTTAAATTTATTTTGTCTTAAAGGATTTTCTAACGAATTTTAAATTTACACTGTGCACAAAATTTTCAATTTAAAAATTTTTTTCAGATTAAATTTATTAAAGTTATTTACATCTTCATATCGTTGCTTTAATTCTGTCAAACATTTCCTTTTTGTTTCTTCAGGGAATAAAGGGACAGCAAATTGGGCTGGATATGGAACGAGATTAATGCCTTAATTAATCGAATAAATTAAATATTCGAAAATCTGGATACCAGATTCTCCATATAAATAATTTAAGTCAACCATACAATTACGTTCTAAATTATTCCATTCTTTTATTGCTTCTTTTGTCGCTTAATTTTAATTAATTTTTTAAATAATTTTTTAGGAACTATAAACCTTTTTCATAATAAGGAAAATTATGTGAAAATGTAATATGTCCACCCATATCCCAAAGAAATCCGTGTTCATCCCGAATCTTAAATTTAAATTAATTTTAAAATTATTAAATATGCATCTCTAATATTTTTTCCTTTTTTTAAAAATTAATCTAAATAATATGGACAGGCGTGAATCATTAATAATATAACGTAAATACTCTAATAGAAGCCTTGGGCTTATGTTTTTCAATGGTTTTCCTCAGGGCCCGTAGAATAAATTCGGGGTAAGGGTTATTTAACCCCTACCCGAGGGTCAAATAACTCACAACCCGCAGCATAAATTCCTACTCTGAGTTCAGGGTTAAACAACCCGGTAGTTTAACCCAAAACCCCGAGTAGCTTTTCACATTGGTAGAATAAATTATTTACTCGGGTCAAATAACCCTCAGCTAAGGGTAAAAATGCTACACTGGTCGGGGGCAGTGTAACAGGGTAAAACGCGTCTCGAATGCTCTTTTCAAAAATATATTAAGTTTTCAAAATTATGAAAAAAATTTTGTATGCAAAAAAATGAAACATTTAAATTTCTTTATTCAAAACGTGCCACAATTTCATTTCTTCTTTTAATAGCTTCAATTCTAATCCTCCGGTCACCCAAGGATCTATTATTTTCTTGAAATATTTCCATATCTGGTTGATTATCATCAAATTCATCGCCAATAATCGGCAAACGACGATCAATAGCGATATTATGCAATACTGCGCATGCTGTTATTGCAGTTGGAATTTGTTCCAAATTAATACGATACCCAGTATGATTTATTGAAAAACGTCTTTTAAACATACCAAATGTATGTTCTATTCGGGATCGTCCTTTACAAAGCGCTCTATTAAACTTCTTTTGTGAGTCAGTAGTTGGATTGTTAAACGGCACCATTAACCATTTGCGTAATGGGTATCCGGTGTCACCGAGTATGATCGAATTACCGGCGTTGCCGGCTTCAAAGAAATCCCACACGGGAGACTGTCTGTGTAATTTTTTTATGTTTGAAAATTTAAATAACTACCTAAGTACGTGAGAATCATGACATGACCCCGGCCAAGATGCAGAAATATGGAGAAACTTATTATTTGCCGAACAGATAGCCATCACATTCAAGGAATGGAAATTTTTTCTATTTACATAACTTCTTTCATCTTCAATTTCGGGTGCTACAATTCTTATC
The DNA here is from genome assembly GCA_963681835.1 of Meloidogyne enterolobii. Lineage (NCBI taxonomy): Eukaryota > Metazoa > Nematoda > Chromadorea > Rhabditida > Meloidogynidae > Meloidogyne > Meloidogyne enterolobii. The sequence goes on from CAVMJV010000101.1 coordinate 633,819, forward strand.
CCATGCTTTATAGCATCTTCTAGAAGAAGCTGCATCCCTGCTTGTAGGAAATAATTCGGCAGAATTGTCTGATATTTTAGTAGCTAATTCAGATGTCATTTCCTTGCTAAAAAGGGCCATTTTGGTTTTTTCTTTAAAAATATGAAAATAATTATAATGTAGGTTAATAAATAGTGTTTATTTTAAACCAATATTTCGAAATCCACATTAAATTTTTATGAATGCACATCTACTAAAAGTAAAAGGGAGAACCCAGAGAACATATCAACAATAATTTATTCTTTAATAAAAATATTTGTTTATTTAAAACTATTTCAAAATACACAACATGATTTTAATAAAAAATTAAGGATGGTTAAAGAAAGTTCAATTTAAAAATAAAGGCAAGAGACAGAGTTACTCGCGAGTTACAGTAACCTCTAGTTTGGAGTAAAAATGCGAATTTATTCTACGGAATTTATTCTACCAATTTTACTCGGAACTCAGGGTTATTTAACCCAGGGTTATTTTACCCGGTTATTCAACCGGTTATGTTACCCCGAATTTATTCTACGGGCCCAGATGGGCTTATATTAAATTGGATTTCTAATACAAGAGGGGGGCTTCTATTGGAGTATTTACGGTAACTTTCAATGAACGAACAGAATGTATTTATGTCTTTATTTTATTTAATAATTTAATTAAAGAAAAATAAATTAACCGTCCCAGAAAGCCCCCCAGGTTTCATTTCCTTCTCCAAAACAATTAATTCAATATCGTCAACATCTTCAATTCCTTCTTTAATGATTTCATTTAAACGATAGGCAAAGCCTAATGTTGTTGGAGCACAACCAATACATACAATTCTCATTTTTTTTAATTAAATTATTTAAAATTAATTATTTTATTCAAGTTTTTAATAAAAAAATATTATTAAAATGTCTGTGAAGATATAATAAACTAATTAAATATTTTATCTATTTGAACGTCAAATATAAACTGGTCATCAAAAGATATATATCCCTACATTAATCTCTCTTTTCTATTTATTTTTAAAACCCTTCTCGACATATACATTTTCAAATATATTTAATAAATTTTGCGCAAATTCCAACAATATTAGAGATGAAAAAAGAAATAAATATCCGGGTTGACATTTTATTTTCTTGTCTGCTGGCACCAATTACCGTTGATAAATAAAGAACGAAAGTAACGAGAGAGATAATCTAGACATGTGATTTTATTGATATTTTTAAATGAACAGTGATCGTTTTATAGTTAAAATAGCTGAATAGAACTTCAAGGTTGCTGATCTGGCAGTCGAAAATGGTCTTAAACTAATTCGAAAGTGCTCTTCATGCTTCGCAGAATTACTTAAACTCAAACTCGGTCAAACCATGTCCTCTTGATAAAAAGAATCTATTGGCAACAGAATATTGAAACAAGTTACTGATTAACACCAACCACATTTTTGAATTTTTAACCCTTATGTGGAAAAGTAGAACTGAAAGTTATTTCACCATATGTCGATTTCAAATTTAATATCTATTTTGTCAATAAATCTTGTGTTGTACTAAATTTGTTGTGTATCTAAGGGCACAATAAATTTATTATAATTTAATTTATCTTCACTATAGTGAAAAATAATTTAATTAATTTACCTATTATAATTTAATAAAAATAAGATATTTTAAAAATAATAATATAATACATAAATAGTTATTTATTTTTCTTTAATTATTTAGACAAATCTGTTTACATTATTTCATGTTAGCTGTAAAATATATGCTCTAATAATTACCCCGGGTAATTATTGTTTCGATCTCTCACTGGAGGGAGTAATTAATAGAGCATATACGGTACTCTCAATTTCTTGCTTAAAAAATATTGTTTATCAATTTTATGCATTAACTATCAACCTAATTTTAATATTTCGAAAATATCAAATATCAAGCAGATGTTTATTTAATAAATTTATTTTATCTTCATTTAATATTTAAATTATTTAAAAAAAATTTTTTTAGCTCCCCCATATTTACGATAAAAGTTAATATATAATTAACATTTTAACGACACGGATATTAAACAAAAAAAGGCAGATGTTTAATTAAAGTATAAGTAACAATTTAAGAGAAAAAATTTTTTACATTTTAATTTTTTTACAGTTTTTTTCTAAAATTTTAGAAAAAAATTTTAACTTTCTTTTTTACTTATCAATTAAACGTTGTTGAGCTGTCTCTTGGTTTTATGCGATATTTATGCGTTCTACGATTTATGTTTTGGTCTTGTTAGGGATCGGTTAAAATCAAAATATGATTAAAATTCTGTCTGATTTTGAGGCAAAATTCAGTCAAAATTTAATTCGAAATTATTTAATTGGATTCTAGTAAAGTCAAAAATTTTTATAATCAGACCTGGTCACGGATACTGATTTTGGTATCGGTATCCGGATATTTACGGCGGATACAGGCGGATATCCGCAGGCATTTTGGTATTATCTGTATCCGTATCCATGACCAGGTCTTATTATAATCCTACTGGGATTGATTAGAATAGAAAACAGATTATTAAATAATTTTTCTTTTTTATAATTAAATAAAATTAAAAATATACTAGAAAATTAATATTCACATATTATCAAATGAAACAATCAAAACATATCTCTCTCTAAAAATTTTAAATTATTGTTTAATTGTTTAAGTTAACAAACTTTTTTTATTCATTTATTTGACAGAAACAAATTTAAAAAATATCCTTATTTATGGATATAAAAACATTTGTCTTTAAAACAATAAATTTATTTACTGACACTATTGGGCTTTTAATTTTTGGAAATGTTGTTTATTTAACTATAAAATATAAGTAAATTTTTTTTATTTTAATAAATTAAATTTTTAATAAAATAAAAATAAGATTTGGGGGAGTTTAAAGCTAATACATATTATTAATTTCCCTAAAAACGCCAGAAAGAATTGACAAAAATACGAAAAATATTAAATATATGTACATATGTAGATTAAATATAAAATTATTGGAAAATTTTGAAAAATATCAAAATGAAAATACATCCTAGAAGATTAAAATGATTTAAAATATTTCCTGATTACATAGTTAATATAAGATTTATGAATTTCCCTAGAAATCGAATTGATATTGCTAAGAAAAATATGGAGTTCCATTTTTAGCAGACTTCATACCAAAATTTTAACCTTTCAGAGATCTCCATACACTTTGCCACATCCTTCTTGGGCTTTATTCTTTATCTCAAGCCTGCTCTAAAGTTATGCTGCTACCGTCTTACATACTTTATGTTCTGCAAAGCACAATCCCTATTTATTCTTGTGTTTTAATTTCTCTAATACCTAGAGCATTAATGATGGGCACTTTTACATTTATGGTAGCAATTGGAATTGATAGAATGCTTGGAATTTGTTTTCCTTTTTGGTTAGTTCTAAGTTGAGATCAAAACCATGTTTAAACTTTAAACATTTCAAGACAACCTTAAAACATACAAGAGAGTTTAGGGTAAAGAGTTTATACTCTGTTGCGGGCTAAATCGAACCTCGTGGTTACTAAAGATCGTCATCTTACTTATTGTTTAAAAAATATAATTTTAATTTTATTTAAAAGGTATATGCAAAATAAGAGCAAACTTTATCGGCTTTTTTTAATAGGCACACCATTTTCGTATCCTTTGTATTATTTATATTTAATGCTTCAAGATTTGTCAAATAACAGGTTTAAATATATAATTTTAAATATTTAAAAAAATTATTTTTAGTCCTTCAAATTGTTTATTAAATTACAGCAATGTATTTAATACACTATTCCCAATTATTTGTGTTATTTTTACATTATTTTGCTATTTAATTATTTTATTGAAAGCAATATTTGGAAAGGATCCGATAGGTAAGTAATCTATTAAAATTATAAGAAAATATGTTTAAACGCTTACGGTACTTTCGGTTCGGTTAATCGAAGAATTTACGGAACCCGACAACACCAAATACTAGGAGATCAAAGGCATTCAGTATGGAAATTTTTTTATCAATTGTCAATTGTCGTTTAGCGTTTACCTCCAATACAAATTAAGGAGACAAACGATATAATAGGAGAATTTCTTCTCTAGTCTTTCTATTCTTCGCGCCTCATGTATTCTTTTCTCAGCTTTGTAAGAAAATGTAAAGAAAACAGAGAGAGTGAAAAAACTTGATATCTCACTCCTTTTCCCTCTTTTCCTTATACTCAAACACACCCGAGGACATAACTTTGACTAGCCATAACTTGGCCCAAAGTCGTTTTGCAAGAAAACGGACATCACTTTGCAATAGGAAGTCTAGGATTCTCTATCGAATGGTGCCAAAAAATCTCAGATTTTCAGTCGATATTCCTCCAAATCCACCAATATCCCCTTTAATCCACAGATATCCCCTTAATCCCTCCGATTTTCATACCATTAGATAGAGGAGAGAGTTTTACATAATATACGTAAAAATCAGAATTTTAGCTTTACCTTCCTAATAGTTATAAAATTTATAAGACGCTTAATCAAAAATAAAAGGCCTATTTAAGAGAATGAGTTCATATTTCTCTCAAAAATAGATGTACCTCGCGCGAAAGCTTATAGTAACTTTATTTATTAACGAAAATTTTTAAAAATTATATCAAAAAATAGAGCACATTCTAATCTATCTAAAAATATTTTATTTGGAATTTTTAGGTTGAATTTGGATTTTTAAAAAAAAAATTTTTAAATTTCAAACGATAAATTTGGGGGACGGGGTTGAGCATCCACTAAATTTGTCGTTCAACTACCGTATTTTCACTTGTTACCATAATAAATTATCGTTTCAAACGACAAACGACTAATTTCGAACGATAAACGACAAATCTCGACGACAATCGATATAATAGAGACGATAAACGATAAACGACAAAGATATTAATTTGCATTCGAGGTATCCGACAAACGACGTATGCGAACGATAAACGTGAAAAATATATCTATCGTTTGTCGATTGTCTCCTTAATTTGTATTGGCCCCAGGACGCCTTATCGAGATTTATTTAAAGGTCAATCTCTGCGTGAAGCAATTCTTAAATCTTCAGCTACATTAATTTTTATTCAAAATTTTGGTTGGATTTGCTATCTTGGTGTTAACTTTTATATTAGAAATTATATTAAAGAAAATGATCAAATATTACTCTACTGGAACTTTGCAACTATTTTTTCTTCTTTAATTACTATTATTGAAGTTATTTCTCTTTTTATTACCAGGTTTGTTTTGAAAAATAAATTAGATTTTCATATAGTAGCTAAAAATAAAATTCTATTAATTAAATAAAACTTTGAATAATGATTACCCTCCATTGAAATAACACCTCTTAGTATACCTCCTTACATTAAAATAAACATATAGGTACATATGTTTTTATCTATACACCAAGTACAGAACTATTGTAGTACATACTAGAGACCGGACTTGAGTGATCGATCGATAATATCGGTATCGTTTATCGATAATATCGACATCGATATTTTTTTCGATATATCGTATCGGTCCGGTCCCTAGTACATACATATAACTCTAATTTACAAAAATTCTTAACTTTAATTTTTCTAAAATTAAAGCAGTTCACATCTTAATGCTTTGAAAATGGAATATGATTGGATTTTAAAACTTTTTCATAAAACACAAATTAACAACTCTGTTGTCATTACAAATATTAAAATTAACAAAATAGGTATATCAAAATAGTTTGAATAAAAATTGAAATTAAATATTTAAATGTACTTTAATATATATAAAAAAATTTTATTATTATTATTTGTCTGATTTAAATTCAATAAAAAAAAGAAAAGCAACAAATAATTATTCTGGTTTAAAAAAATAATTTTTAATGGAATTCTAAATAAATAAAAGACTAGAATTAATTAAAATAAAAATATTTTTAAAGAAAATCAACATTTATTTTCATTAAAATTTAAAGAATAACAAGAAGTTAAACAATCCTGAATTGAAGGGTAAAAACATCCCTCAGGGATTTTATTGAAAAGAGAACAACGATGGAAAATATTTAGAATTGAATCTGAAAATAAATTAAAAATATATTTTTTAATTTAAATTTAAACTGGATTAGAAAATTGGAATATTTTGGTTTAATTCTGAAAAAATTTCTGAATTTGTTAAAACCAAAAAATCCCATAATTTAGACCCTAGTTACATTTCCCCACAATTTCCCATTCGCAATATTCATACCCTTACTTAAATATAATCTCGATTATAATTACCAAATATAACGACAAGTTAGTTGAAATTATTAGGTATATTAGGCCTAGTTACTAAAATGCAATCAGAAACTTTGTTACAAAAACTTTTATTTTAAAAATAATTTCAAATATTTTTAACGAATTATTTTCACTATTTAAAATTAAATAATTAAAACACAAAGAATCCCTAAAAATTCCAAAGTATTTTTTATTTAAATTTAAAACACCTGAAAAAGCAGCAAATTTAATTAAAATATTTAATCTTTCAGTATCCAAATAAATTTCAATAAGAGAATCAATTCCAGCAGCATCAATATGCGAAATAACAGAACAATCCAAAATTAAAATTCCTTTAATTGTTAATTGTTTTAATGAAAGGGAGGAGGAGGAAGTTGTTGAATTAGCATTTGAATTTATATTTCCAATATTGTTGAGTTCCAAATCTTTTGAAATTGATTTCTAAAAAATTTTATTTTAGCAATTATCCTACCAAAATTCACCTTTTCCTCTCCTGTATCAGAAAATTTATTCAAAATTTTAACATTATCAAAATTTCCAATTGAAGAGGAATTTTCTAAAATTTTTTGACAAATTTCAGCAACAGAATCTACTAATTTTGAAGCATTCCCAAAATGTAAAGGTGCCTCAAATCTCCAAATCTGAGCATTAATTTGAATTCCTGGATCACTCAAAGCTAAGAATTGGATAAATATTCATTAAAATTTTAAGAGAAAATATAACCATTATATAAATTTAATGGACGAAAAACTCCTTCAGCTTCGTTATCTCCACCAATTCTTGAAAATTTTGGCCTATAAAGAAATAAATATAGGTATTATATTTGATTTTAAAGAAGGCTTAGGTAGTCATATCGGAATTGTGGACCTCGAAGGATCCCGAATAATTTATAAGGCTTCAATCATGCTTAAAGCTTAAGAAGAAATAAAAATAGTCACTACCGTACAACCTGTATTAATTGCCCTCCCTCAAATAATTATACAGCGGAAGGTCGAAACAATAATTACCCAGGTAGTTATTAAAGGATAAACGGAGTTAGATACATCAAATTAACTATTTCCTTTTAATAAAAAAATTTATTTTAAAAATAAATAACCATTGTTCTTTAAGTATAATAGACAAAATAGAGAAAAACAAAGAAATAATAAGTCCAAAAGTAATATTAAGAAATGCAGTTGTTGTAAATGCAATTATCCAAATTAACTGAAAAATAATTAATTTTTCCAGTTAAACCAAAGATAATTACAAAATCAAATAAATTAATTTTCCATAATTTTGGTAATTCTTTAAATTGAAGAAAAAGGGGTTTAAGACTAACTACAACAATACAACCAAGTACAGCAATTGGAAGAAGTTCAAGTAAAGGTCCAATCCAAAGAATAACTACAAGGAGTAAAGCGCTAGAAAAAAGTGCATGAAACTGGAAAAATGAAGGGAAAATAAAAAATTATTAAAGTTTTACTTGTGTTTTAGCTCCTGTAATTTCACATAAAGCCGATCTAGAGAGTGAAGCACCAAAAGGAAATACGGGGAATAGAGAAGAAATTAGTGAACACATACTTAGAGCATATAATTCTTGATTAGCATCTAATTTATATTTATGTTTTTTGGAAAAAGTTTTGCCGAGAGAGAAAAGAAAAGCATAACAAATTATTGAAATACTTAGAGAATCTAGCCAAATATGCCGTAAAATTGTAAGACGAGGAATTGAATAATTTGGCATCCTTTAAAAATAAAATTTTGGTTATAAGGTAAGGGGTTGGATATAACTGGTTATTAACCCTAATTAAGAGGCTCCGTTTATTGTTTAGACATATCGTTTATTTAATGCTGTTATTGGTACTTGTGTAGTTCCCCCCCCCCCCCCCATAAGCCCCGCCTATTGTCTAACAAGTACGCCGTTATTTGTTTCATTTAATTTTGCCAAAAAACTTGTTAACGTATACAAGAACGTGTTAGTTAATATTAACGATCTTGTCCAACCCTAGTTAAAATCTCACCCTTGGGGTACATTCTCAACAATTCTAACTCCATAATTCTTTTTCAACCCAACAGTTGCTGAAAGAATTATTGCAGCAATTACCTAAAAAATATTTTAAGAAAAAAAATTCATTTAAAAAACCAAGAAAAGTTCCAAAGGTAAAGGTATTTTAAAACGTTTTCTAAATATTGGATTAATCCAATCACGTCCAATACTTAAAAAAATAAGACCAAAAATAGAAATACAAACAGTAAATATATTTATATTTGAAGCAGAAATGAATAAATCTTTCCACATCTGTGAAGAACACATATTTATTTTCACAAATTAATTTTAGACTCACAAATAAAACTAATCCAGGGCCTCCATAACTTTTAACTTTAACACCAATTAATTTATCCAATTGTGATGTTAATACATGTACTGCGGCACCAGTAGTGAAACCAGAAATGAGAGAATCAGAAATGTAATTAGTTATGAAGGATAAACGAAATATAGCCATTAATATCTTTAAAAAACATTAATATTAATTAATTTAAAGCATATAGCTATTTAATTCCTAAGGCTGTGCAGTAGGCGGCGTGGTGCAATGAAGATGCTGGTTCGCTCCCAGCCGACGAATAACCTTTTGCAAAGGAGAGAAATAGCTATAGCCCAGCTGCTTTACTTTAATAATACCATTAATATCTCAAAATTATACTTAAAGGTTTTAGTGGAAAATATTTAAGTAATACTTCATTATAATAAAAGATACAAAATTGTATTTAAAAATCTGGAGATTTTCTAATATCTTCAATTTAAATTTATTTAAACACCTGAAATATGCCGACCCCAAAAGTTAAAGCACTTATTAAAACTAAAGGTGTTAGGGGTTCTCCTTCAATAATTAAAGCATTTGTATTGTTATTATTCCCATTTTCTGGTATTAATTGTGAACGTAAATTTCCAACCATCATACTAGCCACAGCAAAAGTACCTCAACAAAAATTATTTTTTTATTTTAAAAATTAAAAAAATACCAATAGAAACATGCGGGGAAGTACCAAAAAACATATAAAAGAAGGCAGGAAAAAAGCAGGAATATAATCCATAAACTGGAGGTACTTTAGCTAATGTAGCATATGCCATACCTAATTAATATTGGGAGAGAGAAAATATTTTTTAAATAAAATTTTAACAAAAATTAAAGATTAAGTAATCCACACCCTGTGGGACAACCATAATTCCAACAGTTAATCCGGTAATTAAATCACATTGCAAATATTGCCTCCATTTATAGCTAGGTAACCAACCAAAAATTGGTAAAAGATTAATAAATACTTTTTTAAAATTTTCTTTTTTAAAACATCCGCTTGGAGTTAAATTTTGTAAAAAAGGGTCTAATTTTGAATTTAATTGTTTTTGCTGTTTATTTTTGCTGGATCTAGTTATGTGACCATATTTTTCTTCAAATTCAGCCTATCAAATAAATAAATTAAAGAATTAACGTAGAAAAACTTAAATTGGTGAAAAGAAATGATTAATTTGAATTAATGTTGGACCCTGATCCTTCGGGATCGAATCAGTTGGGGGTCGTCTTTCGGTGTTTAAAATGTCGGGGCCGGGTCTGACAAAATTATTTGGGGTCTGAGTCCCGACTGGTCCAAGTTTATAATATGTACTTTGACATCGGTTGAGGTAATTGTTATGGGTTGGAGATCAATATCGAAGTTAGACGGCTTTATTTTTGGAATTAATTTATAAAAAATATTTTTTAAAATATAATATAAAATAAATTTTTGCATATGTACATGATAGTGATTCTCGGGTATCCCGATCCCAACTCCCGAGATCATTTCCCGACCCGACTCTCGTTTCCTGATTCCCAATTCCCGGGTTTTTTCTTCTTCCGAGCATCACTAGTACTTAATATGTATCACCTGATTCATTATTTTTCAAATTCTGTTTTCATAGAAAAATGTTGATAAGAACAATAAATACTTAAAATAAATATATTTTTTAAATAAAATTTTAGAAAATAATTTAATTGTAATTTGTTAAATACCCATTTTTATATGTTTTTAATTTTAAAAAAGTTCTTCAACCTTTTAATCTTTTACATTTGAAAAATTAAAGTTTTATTTCAATTAAATTTCTGAAGAGAATTTTACTCATCATTAAAATTAAATTGACGAAAAAAAGAATTTATAAATTAAATTGCGTGGTGAAAGGTAGAGGAGAGGAGAGGGGGAGATTTTATGTTATTATTTGACAAAAATAAATTGAGAATTAGAAGAGGGAAAGGAATATTTTTTTGTTTAAAAAAAAGCAAAAAAAGAGGACGAGAACCATCGATTAAAATAAAAATTGCTTAGGCAACTTAAAGCAAATCTATTTTTATTTGTTAAAGCTTCTTCTTTTAATTAAATGTAGCTAATTATTATATTTAATGGTTAAAAAACAAATTTACTTTTTTTTAAATTTTGTTAATTAAAGTAAGGCGTCGGAGGGAGGGGGAGGGGGATTAAGGAGGGGAAGGAATTTCTAAAAAGTTTTTAAAATTTGTGTGTTAATTAAAATTGAAGTGTCAGAATCTCGACTTTGAGTAAAGATATGAGCCTAATTTTTATTTTTTATAATGCCAATATGTTCGAATTTTTGTAATTTTTTCAAATCTAATTTTAGAAATAGTAAATATTCATAAAGTGGTTGTAATTTTGCATAGGTAAAAATGCAAATTTTTGACTAAAATATTTTAAACTAAAAAATCAGCCAAAAATCCATAAATATCTTGTTAATTATTCACTAAAAGTGTATTCAAATATTCAAAAAATTTAAACCACTGCCACTAAAAATTTTTTTCAGAAAAAAGGGGTGGAAAGAAGAAGAGGCACATTTTTTTCTAATATGAGAAATCAGAATCTGATTAATTCAGGTTAAATTATGTAGTTTTTTATTAATTCATTTTAATAAAAAATAAGTAATTGTTTTTAATATTTACTTTTAAAAAATTTTTTGTTCAACAAAAAATAATTAAACAATAATTAAACAAAGATAAGAAAAAAAAGAATTTTTATTTTGTGAATGAAAAGATTCAACAAAAAATAAAAACAAAAAAGATGTTTGATAAATAATTTTAACAAAGAGTTTTTAGAAAAAATAAAAAAATATTTATTTATTTCTTTAATTTTAAAATTTTAAAATAAATTTTTAAATAATTAAAAATGTAATTTTCATGTAAAATTGCATCATAAAAGAAATTTTTATTTCTTTTTAGAAACAAAAAATCTAAAAAAGTAAAATTTTATCAATTTATTTTTAAATTCTTTTTAATACAGTCAGCTACAAAAATATGGAAAAAATATTGTTTTTTAATTTTAAATAACAAAAAAATCTACAAAATTGTGGCCACCGAAAATATATTAAGAGACAATAAAAAAGAGAACAAGACTTAAATAATTATTTTCGAGATTTTGATGCACCGAAAATGAAATTAGGTAGGTGTATCACGGATAAATAGAAATAATTCTATTTTAATAAAAATATTTTGGTGACTATTGTAAATACCTATGTATGTAATAGGTAACTAGGAATCTAAAAAATAAAAAATAACAAAATTAAAAGTTTATTTACTATTAAAAAATTGTTAATTAAATGATCAAAAAATTAAATTAAAAAATTTAATAAATATCATTAGTTATAACAGGAATTTGGCGAATAATAAATATTTTTGTTTACATATTTGAATTTTTAGTGAAAATAAAATTAAAAATTGTTTTGAGTAAATATTTTTAAAAATGAATATTAAATGATTTTGTAATCTTCTGCTTCATTGGTCCCTAGAAAAACTAGAAATATGTTCTTTCGACATTTTTTATGTTGCTAGGTAATCGAATGTGATGAGTCCTAAAGAGCTTAGAATTTTTAATTTCTAACCCCCACCCCCTCCCCCGAATTCGAAACAATTTAAACGGTGTTATAATAAGTCAAGATTTTTTTATTACTAGCGTTTATTTAGTTGATCATAAGTACAGCTTAGTAAAACATTTTTAGAAATTTGGATGTTCTCTTAACCTACCGAATCCTACCGAATCGGTAACCCAAAATTGGAAAAATTAAAAGAAGAGAGCATGGAAAAGTAAGAGAAAAAGACAAAATTAGCTCTCATTTAATACTTTGGCGTTGTGCAAATAAAAGACATTATTGGCACTGAAACTACCCGAATAAACGAAAAAACTTCCCTACATAACGTCCCTTCCCTTGAAAATTTATTTTTGGTTCGCCCTATTTTTTCATTATTATTTTCCCTTTTTTTTTGCTGACTCGTATTCTTTAAAATGTTTAAATTTTTTTGATAATTTTAAGATCATTTATATTGGTTATTTTTTTGTTGACTTTTATTCCTTAAAAATGCGGGAAATAATTACAATAATGACTGGCCAATGCGGGAACCAAATCGGGACAAAGGTATTATGAGTAACTTTTAAATATTTTACGCCTTTCTCTTTTAAGATGTCAGAGTATCAACACTACCAAGATGCGCCAGCTGATAAAGAACGAGTTGTAGTTTATACACCGAAAAAATGGAAACAAACACGTTTAAAGTTTGTTTTTTTTTTTTAAATATCCATTTAAATTTATTGAATTAGTTCATCGGTTGCTGATCCTTTTTTTGCCTCTACTTTTCAACAATTTATCGAAATGAGATTACAATTTCATTCTGGACCCGCTCTACTTAATTTGCGGGGTGGGCCATTTTCTTCTTCTCCGAATATTATGATAAATCAACAGCAACAACAACCAAATCTTCTACTTCGTCAAATTACTCTTGAAGAAGCCAAAGAAAGTCAGAAATTTTGGACTTTTTCTTTAAAGATTATTTTTTCAAAAATATATTTTTCAGATGCTGGAAGTTATCATGATGATGAACATTCAACATTTGGAGTTCAAATGGCAATGAGTGGAGCGAGTATGCCTAACAGAGGTTTATTTAAAATTTTACGACAATACCTGAATTTGAATATAATTTGGTAAATGTAGGCTCTGATTCAACGAGTAGACGTCTAGATTATGACATTACTCCAGTCCGTGGTGGCGGCAGTGAAGATACTTCTGTTAAAGGAAATCGTGACAATAATGAAGAGGTAAAATTTAAGTTTTTGGTAAATTTAAGTTTTGCCTCGTTATAAGATTAAATTTTCTTCGGCCCCAAGGGTGTACATATCATAGCTGGGGCATATCATCTTGTGACTGGCATATCAACTTGGGACCATTTTCTTTCATTTTGGCTAACAATAAGCTCGTTTTTGGGGTCAAAATTTCGATTAAAAAATATTTTTAAGAAATGTGAGGTTTGTGGTGAGCCTGGAGCTGGCAATCATTATAATGCAAAAACATGTGGAGCTTGTGCAATGTTCTTTAGTCGAGCTATTAAGGATAAGAAAAATTTTGATTGCAAGAATTTCAAACCTTGTTCGTTGAGATTTGGTATTATTTATTTGACAATTTTTTTTATATTTTTTAATTTTAAGGGAAGAGTTACTGCAGTTTCTGCCGAGTTTGTATTTTATTTTTAATTTTTTATAAAATTTTGTTTAGCTTGAAAAATGTTTGTCTGTTGGAATGGCATTTGACAGTTGAATTGGACAGGTTGTTTTTATTTTAAAAATTTAAAAGTTAATAAAATTAAAATTTAGCCCCATATTGTGATTGAACAAGAATGTGTACCTAAATTGGGAGAAGAAACTTTGACTTTTTTTATAGACTTTTTTTAAACCAAAAAATATACCTTATATGACTTTAATGTGCAATTACTTCCTAAAATTACGCGTATTATTTTTTTAATTTTATTGGATATAAATAAAATATCAGTGTTTCTCTGTGTTCCTTGATTTCTCCTTGAACTTGATTTCTCCTTGATTTAAGGCTTAGAATCTGGTCAATGCCTTCAATCAAAATCAAGATCAAGGTTTTTATAAATTCCCAATCTCTATGTGATCTTACTATTTGTGACATTTTTAATCAATAAATTATAACATTAATTTGATATTTTTACAAGGAACTATCGTTTACTGTGAATGCGAATTTAACATATTTTTTGGTACCATTCGATAGATAAATTTTTGTAGATAATTGAAACAGATAATGGATCTTTCTTTGGATGAGCCAATTCAAAGTACTGAAGAAATGAAGAAATTTATTTTAACTCGAGGGCAATTGAAACTTTTGGCTACATCAGAACTTCATGTTTTTCGACAAACAGTAATTGGATTTTTTGTTGTGTTAACATTCCTGGCTTACCTTCAAATTATTCTGATCGTATTTTTGTATATTTTTGAATTTTTTATAAAAATTTTTAAAAATTTAAAGATTGACTAAATTATTGATATAATCGAACCTTTGAGTTTTCAACATCTTTGGATTGATCGCCGTTATCGACTGCGCTTTTTGGGTGATTTTGAAATTGAAAATATTGTTAGTTTGAAAGCCAATCATGATAGTGATGTTCGTCAATGGTTTGATTGTATGGAGGCTAAGGTTATTTTTTAATATTTAATTTTGGGTATTTTTTGTTCTTGATTGCTTTACGGTTCCAAAAAATAGTTTTTGTAATTTAGTTGATGCTAAAAGCTAAGGGGTTTGAACTAGTTTTTTATAACAATATTATACATTTTGTTTTTCTGGGTTTACTTCAGTTTTAATGGCTTCAAAATTTTTTTTGGTCAATATTATAAATCTAATATGAAAAAATTGTTGTATATTTTTTTATTTCCTTTTAAGGGCGAAATAATTCCAGCACTTTGTTCGCCAAAAAGCAAATGAGATTAAAACACAATTGGTTGCTCTTTCTGCCCAGCAAACTTTAAAAGAACTTGACAAGCAAAAAATAACTTTTACACGTTCAAATCTGTCACAAATTGCTTTAAATCCTTCAACTCTTCGAAGTTTGTCAAAATTGGGATTTGAAAGATTTCGTCAAGTAGTTGTTGGGTGTTTTGTTTGTATGACAGCAATTCGTAAAAATAAGGTTATATTTTATATTAAGCGGATAACATGATGGAACCTTTTATTTTTTTTCAAAGTTTTTGAAATGGACACTAAAATAGGGATTTTGACTGTCCTCATAACTAGGGTTGGGAAAAACATGCAAATGCATGTTTTGTATTCGGATATGCCTTGATGAGTGAAGCTCAGAAATGATGTTTTTGCATTGGTAACTTTAGGATCCGGTTCCTTTTGCATATTTCGGCTTTTTCGTGAATATTTGCATATCGGTGCTCATTTTGGGGGTTTTTCGGGCATATATATGCGCATATTCGGCGATTTTGCGTGCATATTTTTCCCAGCCCTACTCATAATTTATCCATGGTCTTTATTTGCCTCTAATAATTATTTCATTTTAGCCAAAAGACTGTCAATATCATATTGTTCGAGTTCTTGATTGTGTGGAAGGGCCTCGTAATTACAAAATTAAAAACGTTGCGAGAGTTAATTATCAGTTGGTTTTGCCTTTCTATGGCCGTTATATTATAAATTGGATGAAAAGTTTTTCAGCAGTTACTGAACAAGGATTTCTTAATTGGATTGAAGATATGAAGGCTTGGGTATATTTTTTTAGGAATATATTTTAGGTTGAATAATTTTTCTGTTTACGTCTCTTATGACTTACACGACATAAATAAATTATGTCTAAATTCCCGACTCTTTTAGGATGAAAAATTGCCGACATTGGATGATATTTAAAATAAAGCTGCTGAACTTCAACTTGCTTTGAATGAAGCAGAAAATTTACCTTCAATGATGGATTTGGAAAGAATTCAGAAAGATGAAGAAGAAAAAGCTAAACGTGCTAAATTGCCTGTCAAGTCAGCAAAAGATTTGGAAAATTGATTTGGAAAATTGTTGTATTTTTTTCGTTTGACGTCTTCGGGTGGTTCTGAAACTGGTTTTGAGGTTTTCTTTTTTTAAATTTTTGATTAATTCTTTTTTTAAATTTAATAGCTTGATAAAATTATGAGTGTCAAATTAAACGAGCAAAAAAATAACAGGCCTGCAGATATTGTTTTGGAATTAAAATTTATGGGAACTGTTTCTTTATCTGCACTTATTCGTCTTGTGAGTTCAACAAAAATTAATGAAAAAGAATTTAAAGAATGGGTTAAAAAGAATGTGAATGATGAGGTTATTTTTTATTTTAAATTAAGTCTCCGGTTTGGTTCCTTAGTTTGTTGTTTCTGGTGTTAAATTCTTTAAATGATTCCTGATTTCCTTGAAATTTTCTTTTATGGAAAATTATTTGAACGATCTATTTTTCCCTTTTTAATTTTTTTCTAAAATTTTTTTTAATTTTAGGACGATCCTCTGCCCATAAATGAATTTGTTAGTGAAAAATATGCTGAATTAACAAAAGTATTGGGAATACCTCCACAACCTTACAAATCAGAAGTGTATTGACAACGAAGCCTTGTTTAACATCTGTTCCCGCACTCGTAAATTGACAAATCCTGGCTATGAGGATTTAAATCATTTAGGTTGGTTTAAATTCTTTTTTCTTATATTTTTTTCGCTGAAATTTATTTATAGGATTTCATTTCCTACTAAACATCTAAATATAATCAATTTCAGTTGCTTTGACCATGTCGGGTGTCACCACTTTGCTTCCCAGGCCCTTTGAATGCTGGCCTTCGAAAAATAGTCACCAACCTGGTTCCATATCCACGTCTTCACTTTTTTATGCCTGAATTTGTGCCTCTCCATGCTAAAGGATGTGAGGATTATTATACTCAAATGTCTCCGAATTGGGACATTTGGGGTATAATAATCCTCACAGCCAAAAACATGATGGTCGCTTGTAATCCTCGCGATGGACGCTACCTATCCGTTGCAGCAATTTTCCGTGGTAGCATGCCTACGCGTGTTGTTGAAGATCAAATGTCGTCATATCAAAACAACAATAAATCTTATTTTGCTGAGTGGATACCGCCTCGCTATAAAAAGTCTGCTACTTTTATTGGAAACTCTACTGCTATTAAAGGAATGTTTGAACGAGTATCTGGGCAATTTAAAGGTTTTTATTTTTGAATTTTTCTTACTATTCTGTTTGGCTTTGATAATTTAACTCATAAGGTGGTAAAAAGGAGTTTTATTAGGTTGGATCCGGTGCGATCAAACCTGAACCCTTACCTTTCGTAGCGAAACTTTGCTAAAAATTCAATTTTAAGAAACACTTCAACGTAAGGAATTTTTACATTGGTATACCGGTGAAGGAATGGATGTAGATGAATTTACTGAGGCTGAATATAATGTCAACGATTTGGTTTGTTTTTAAACATATAACTTTTGAATATTTTTGCCTTTCTCTTTTAAGTCTCAGAGTATCAACACTACCAAGATGCGATAGCTGATGAAGATGGAGTTGGAGTTTATACACCGAAAAAATGGAAACAAACACGTTTAAAGTCTTTTTATTTTTAAATATCCATTTAAATCTATTAAATTAGTTCATCTTTGCTGATTCCACTGCCTCTACTTTTCAACAATTTACCGACATGAGATTACAATCTCGTTCTGGACCCGCTTTACTTAATTTGCAGAGTGGGGATATTTAAATATTTTTTTTATCAAAATAGTTCTAATTTATAGGTTCAACAATTCCTTCGTCCACTTCTACTTCCATAACTTCAACTCAAATTGGCAAAGTTCAAGGAGATGCGTCGGAGAAACAGTCGAATTATTAAAAAATTTTACAAATCTTTTTTTTTCTCACAGGTTGCAACAGACGAAAACATCTTTGATGCATCCAGCTTCAGCACCTTTCTATTCTTCTCTTCATCTTCCAATTGGCCATCCACTTCCTGGAGGTACTTTTCAATCTACTGTTCCTGCTAGAATGACGATGTCTACTCAACAGCCATTTTCTTCTGTTTCTCCAAATATTATGATAAATCAACAGCAACAACAACCAAATCTTCCATCTCGTCAAATTACTCTTGAAGAAGCCAAAGAAAGTCAGAAATTTTGGACTTTTTATTTAGAGATTATTTTCCAAAAATATATTTTTCAGATGTTGGAAGTTGTCAACATTTAACACTTGGAGTTCAAATGGCAATGCTTGGAGCGAGTATGCCTAACAGAGGTTTATTTAAAATTTTAAGACAATACCTGAATCTTAATATAATCTGGTAAATGTTTAGTTGGCGATCCTCCCGTCTATTAAGAGAATGCGCATTTTTTCCCTTGAATTTTTGTTTGTCTCGCTCATTTTTCCCTTTTTGGTATAATATGCCTTATCGCTTAGAAATTATATTCAAAGTCATCGCCAACTGGACATTTACCTATAATCTTATCCTTAATTATTCCTTTGGTTTATAGAATATAAACAGTTTATTAATATTTAGGTAGTTTTCTGGTGGGCGAGGTGGGTGTACTTCTGTTGGCCATGCTGGAGGAGCTCGTGATAGTTCTAAGGTGGATGCTGAAGGAGGGAATGGAAGATTTGAAAAGTAAAATTTTTTATTTGAATATTTTTATCTATTATTTTAGGAGAACACTAAGGCGTTCAGCAGGCTCTGATTCAACGAGTAGACGTCTAGATTATGACATTTCTCCAGTCCGTGGTGGCGGCAGTGAAGATACTTCTGTTGAAGGAAATCGTGACAATAATAAATTTTAATATTTTCTTTTAATTTTTAATTGTTAACATTTAATTTTTTCTGAAAATAATTTTTATTTAATTTGTTTTTCTGCTTTTATAAACCCTAAACTTATTAATCGGTACACCTCAATTGAGTCAGGGTGGCCCTTTCCAAAACACTAAAAGGGCGCAGTCACCAAAAATAGGTCGAAATCGGCCAAAAATAGGGCATTATTTAAAAATCTTAAAAATAATTAAAATTTCAATTAAAAAGCTTTATTCTATATATCTTTGTACCCCGAGACCTATCAAATCATATATAATAATCCCTAAAATATTGATCGAGCAAAAAGTTATGGCCAAAAACCTCAAATACTGAATCGGCGATACTGAACCGTCCCCTACCCATCGAGACCCGGTCCTTCTCCTAACTTTTTTGAAGATGCCAGGATGAAACCGGGTTTGGGAAATCCCGGTTCCGGGCCGGGTTTCTTCTGCTAAATTTCCCGTTCCCGATTTTTCCAAAATTCTGCTCTCTAGTTGAAGCTGGTTTTCACACGTGCGTCAACGGGCTGATATTTCTATGCTAGTAAATATTTTCTTTTTTTTATTTTATGGAATGATCCAAAAATAATTTTGACATTTTACTTCAATCAAACTATTTTCTATCAACGTTTTTCTTTTAAAAAATGAGTGGAAAACAGCCACCAAAACAAAGTTTTCATCCAATAAAAAATGAAATAATTGAAAGGTTTGGTTTTTTGTTAATTTTTAAAATATTCTTTTTATTTTTTTAGCGAACCAATTCCCGGTACTTCATCCACAAATTTACAAAATTTGACAGACTTGAGAATTCGTAATTCTTTAAATACAATTTTAATTCAGCCAAATAATCAAGATGTTTTGGCTAGTTCGCAAATGAGACCTCCAAAAGCAGGTTATTTAAATATTTTTCTTTCTAATTTTGAAAAATATTTTTGATAATGGGGTTTGAAATTTGGTTTATATTTTAAGCTAAATAGTCAATTTATGGAAATTGGAGATAGTATAATTCGGTAATTTCAAGTTTTGTGTCCCCCCCCCCCCCCCCCCCCCCCCCCCACTTTTCTTTTTTTTCCTTCCTCATATTTTTAAAATATAAATATGAATGCAGAATTATTTACGCAGAAATTCCCAAATATTTTTAAGTAAGGAAAAAGTGGAGAGGGGCACGATGCTTGGAATTACCGATAATTCTGCTCGGAATTTA
The DNA here is from genome assembly GCA_963681835.1 of Meloidogyne enterolobii. Classification (NCBI taxonomy): domain Eukaryota; kingdom Metazoa; phylum Nematoda; class Chromadorea; order Rhabditida; family Meloidogynidae; genus Meloidogyne; species Meloidogyne enterolobii. The sequence goes on from CAVMJV010000101.1 coordinate 653,928, forward strand.
ATTTCTTTTAAATGTCTAATTTTAATTTAATCTTTGAATAATTCTTTTTTAATTTAGACTTGACTAATTTTTGGTGTTTGGTTTATTATTATGAAATGAATGAACGAGTATGATTTTAATTGTTTTATTTTTCTATGTATTTTTTAAGGTTGGTGAAGTTTTCAAGTCTGAATGGAAACAGGAATTGAATGAAAATCCACAGTTTGTTTAAAAAATTTTTTTAAGTTGGGGTTAACTTGAGAATGTTAATCACCGTAAATGCTCTAATATAAGCCCACCCGAGGAGGTCTATCAAAAAATATAAGCCCAGGACTTATGTTGGAGCATTTACGATAATTAAATAATCTCCTTTTATTATTTTTGACAAGAAAATATTTTATTCATAATTTTAGGCTTATAATTGATGGAGGTGTTTGTGCTTCAGCAGAAAATACTCGTTTTTGTTTGGGTAATTTATTTTCTAATTAAATTCTTAAATTTATTTTTTTAGGTGTTATTGGGAATATTAATAGAAATCCTTTTGTTAGTAAGTAAAAATTAATTTTTCTTTTAATTTTTAAAAATGTTTTTAATTATAGCAAAAGTTGGCCGTTCAATTGGAAAAGGGATTCGATTAAATCAAAAAGATGAAAATATTTATTTGGAATCCCTTAGCGATTCTGCTGTTTTTGTTCGTATGTTTTTTAATTTATTTAGAAAATTTTCTAAAAATTTTAGAATGCCCTCTTTTTGCACGTAAAAATGGTGATGAATTAGCCACTGTTTACAGACTTAAAGCAAGTGATGTTTCTACCTCTTCCTCTAATGGATCGAGTATTTTTTTAAAATTATTTTTAAAGAATTTTTGATTAGTTTTTAACCTAAACTCTTTAAATTTTATTGGAATTAGACTCTTGCTTCGATTTTAGCTATCTCCTTGATTTTTAAGAATACAAAATTATTTTTCCTAATTACATTAGACTTTCTTTTCTCCTAACTAGGGTTGCCAAAATGGTTCGACTCGGACCGAAAGATCGAGTCGGGCCTAAGATTTTTGGCCCGAAAAAGACTCGTACGGACCGACTAGATAAAAACAAGTCCGAAAAAATGCTTCGACCGTCGGCCCGACCTGAAAACGGCAGCCCTACACTTAACTTAACTTTTAATATTTGCTAATTAAAATCTGAATAATTTAAAAATGAATTTAATTTTCCCTTCAGAACCATTTTGCCTTTTTGACATGAAAATGTTTGACACTTTATTAACTGAGGCTCGTTTACTTGGTTATAATGCTTTGTATATGTTACAGGTTTTTTAAATTAAATTTATAATTAATTAAATTATTTATATAGATTTATTGCCTTTGCAGAATTAGTTTTGTTAAAGGTTTTATTTTCTTTAAATAATTTTTTTTGAATCTATTTAAATTTTAGGTTGGGGCCAGGAATATAGACGACAAACAATTAGTTTGTTTTTTTTATTTTTTAAATTATTTTTGATTGGGGTATAAATAGAGATGGGGATTCTGTCGGATTCGAGAATTTTTATTTCATTTTTAAATAGGATCTTATCTTAGGTCCTCAGGATTTGGTGTTTTTCCGGTCATATCCTCTTAAGTGGCAGAATAATTCCCCTATTTTTTTACATTTTCTAATATTTTCCTAAATTCTTATGTAACTAAAAAATATATTCTAATTAATTTTTAGCCTCATGTCCAATGTGGATTGAAGTCCAATTCCCTCGCCCTCTCCAAATTCTAGATGAAGTGCTAATGGAAAATGCTGACGAAATTGGTGGGGAAGAGGTTCACAGTTTCTCTTAAATTTTATTTTTGGATTAAAAAATTAATTAAAGACGAATCACTTTATTTTTAAATTTAAATTTATTTATACCTAAATTTAAAATAAAAATTTTTATTGAAATTAAAATTTAAATAATTTTTTTATTTTATTAAAATAAATTAAAAAAACAAAAAAATAATCAAAATTATAAAAAAGAATCTTCAGAACTTGAATATAAAAATTCTTCTTCTTTTGACTGCCTCCTTTGTACAATACACGAATATATAATTAATCCAATAAAAGCAATAAATAAACTAAATAAAAATACAAAGGGTAATAAAATGCCATAAAAATCGTTGATATTATTAATTTGTTGATAAACCATTGGCCAAATTAATTCTGAAAAAAATTGGGAGAGAATATTTTTCGAGTGTACACCCCAAGGTACCGCAAGGCCAATGTACCGCCGAGCTATAAATTTGTTCAAAATTTCGAATCCGGGATGCCCTGGTATGGTTTGATGCATCTCGACGAGCTGAATCGAACCATATCAGGGCGCCACGAATTCAACCATTTTGAACGAAGTTATAGCTCGGCGGTACCTTGGCCTGCTCCCATTTTTCGAGGACTCAAACATTTAAAATAAAATTAATACCTTAACAAATAGTCTCCATTAACTAAAGTTTATTTAGAAAATCAATTAAAAGAATATTTAAGGAAAGTGAGGGTGAAAAGTTTAAGGAAAGAGAAAAGAATTAAAATTGAACTTAAAATAAATTCTCGTTAAGTTAAAAAAATATATTTTTTAAGGAAGTAAAGTATTAAAACTTTTCTTTTTCATCAAATAAAGAGAAAAAGAAAAAGGAAAGGAAAAAAACTTATAATTATTTTTTACTCTCAATAAATTTTTACATTCGCCGAATTAAATTTTGTTTATAGTCACGTAAGAGGTTTAAGTCAATTTATTTTTATAGTTCCTCCCTCTAAGATAATAAATCATTAGATTAAATTTTTGAATTTATAAAATTAATAAATTTTTCAATATTTTGATATATTTGGAGATTGTTTTGATTTAAATCCTTTTGTAGAGAACCTTTTCTGAACGTATTAAATTTAATGTTAAATTAAAAAATAGACATAATTATATGTATGTAAAAGCTTCCAAATAATTATCAATTAATCGAGAAAATTATTTAAATATATTTCTTTCAATATTTTTTGTAAACAAAAGTTCCCGTTCCAAAAGAACATTGAGAAGTTGAATTAGATGGATGTCTGCCATTACTTCCAGAGAAAGCACTACCATTACCAAGTTCAGGAATGCTTGAATATGAGTCTGGTGTTAATGCTGAATTCTGAAAAGCATAATTTTAGGAAAAAATTTTTTTCGAGTATTTTATGAGAATATATCTATTATTTTATTTAGTTTTGAATATTAAAATTCCCTAGCTAAAATTCTACCTGTAACCATCCAGGAACATAAGCACGTAGAGAAACACTTCCCTCTTTTTCATTATAATTCCAATTAGAAGCAAGTTGCATTAAACAAAACCCAAAAGAAATTGAAGCAAAAAACAATAATAATAAACAACTCCAAGCATTTTCTAAAGGTATTCTATCTCTTCGACAATTTTCTTCTGCCAAAGAAATTCGTTCATTAGCAAAATCTTTTAAAAAATCTGTCAAAATTTCTGATTGTTCTTCCTTTGAAAAAACAGAATTTATATGTTCATTTATTGCCTTTTCTTGTCTGATTTTTTGTTCCATCACACAAACAGCATTATGGCTATGTGAATGAATTAAAAATGTAGCAGATAATGTTATCGTTATTGGAGAACAAATTAATAAAGTTAATCCTGTCCCTATAAGTAAACGACGAACACGTTTGGCACGATTATTTAAACGTTTAGTTGATAAATGCTCCATTGGACTATATCGATGTAAACGTTGATTTATTCCTTTTTTAGATAAGAGAATATTTTTTTGAAATTATAACTAAACAAACCAATTAAAATACCCAAAAGGGATAATAACATTGAACATAAAAATATAAGTAATAAAATTAAAAGAATTAAAAGTGTCCAGCCTGACAAGAAAATTGGCGAGATTAATGAATGGAATTGATATCCAAGTTCTCTAATTACTTCGAACTGAATGAAATTTAAAATTATTTTTTGTAAAAGGATTAAAAAATAATCTAATAAAGATAACTAACATTTTTTGATTCTATTATCAGAAGCATAATTAAGAGTATACCGTTCCCCTTCCTCGAATAATTCCCCTCCCGATTGATTCTCCATGCTAGAGTTGGGTTGAAACAATAATCCCCCCCCCAAATAACCTACTGCACGTTCAAATGCCAAAACTCGAATAATTCCGCATCCCACGTATGGGTTGAAATATTAATTCCCCAGGGGAATTAATCGAGAAAATACGGTAGATAAGGAAAAATTCAAAGGCTTTCTAGTCACAAAAAAATAATTACTTTTTTAAGTGTTTGTCCACCTCCAGGTTCTCCTCCAATTTCTCTTTGTTCTCGTTCGGAAACTTGTGTATTAGCTAATTCCCCTTCTTCTTCCCCAAATACATCCAAAGCTAATTCTTCTGTTAACAAATTTTCTCCCCCCTTTTTATTTATTTGTTGTTGTTCCCCCAAGATAGTTGATTGCATTGCTAAAAGTTCAACCATTGTAGAGGCAAATAAAATACATCCAAATAATAATAAAAGCCATAAAGGGATATGAGCGAATAATAAACAACGAAAGTTTGTTTTGTGTCCCTCTTGTCGTCTTTGATTGATATTGCTACTATTTAATCCAGCTACAGAGAATGAAGCTTTCTACAAGGGAAAGAAAGTTTTTTATTTAAATTTTAGGAATAATTTTTGTATTAAAACAGAGGTGAGTCGGAATTCCGATTTCCGAAAAAAATTTTGATTTCCGATTTCAGACTTTTGAGCCAGTTCCGATTTCCGGTTCTTTCGATCTGACATCTCTGTTCCGACAGAGGTGGCTCTGTGTTAAAAGAAATGTCCTTCTCATTAAATTAAAATTCTGAAGATGTTGATGGTTATTCGAAAGGATTCCGTTCAAATTTTTAATTCCAATTTTACTTTTTTTATTCCAAAATATTTAAAGTTTATTTAAAAAAAACTTGTGTTTTTCCCTTTACTTTGTCTCTCCCCTTTATATCCATTTATTTATCTAAATACCTCATCCAATTTTTGTGTTTGTGTTGTATCAAAAAAGCGACTAAAACGAATACGTGCTAACATTGTAAATAATAAAAGCATGCTTAATACTGTGATAATTAGAAGAATAAGTAAAGTGGACAACAAGTTTGGTTGTGAAGGCAAATACAAATCGAGGAATGTTGGCGATAATAATCCAACAATATTTTGCTTTAAAAAATTTTTTTCGAAGGTATTTAGGGTATTTATTTATTTACCTTATTTTCAATAGAAAGATGAAGTAATTGTTCATCTCTTAGTGGTTGTATTGGAATAAGCTTTTCCTGTATAGGCAAGGCTAAGGCTGAATGCCACCAATTTAAAAGCATTTTTATGGAAAATTTAAATTTATAAATTAAATTCTTAACAAAAATTCAAAAATTAGAAAGATTAATTAATTAAAAAGCGATTGAAATGATTTTGGTTTGGAAGTTTGAATAGGAATTTAAATATTAAAAGGATGTGAATATTTCACTCATATGTACATGTATTTCCTCTAATGAATGCCCGGGCATTCTATTTTTCAATCACCTTCCAAAGGGGCATTCTACTAGAGGGGACATCCCAAAGGAGAAGAGCATTCCAATAAAGGAAATACGGTATATAATTTCGAGTTCCTTTAAGCTTCTAATTATGTAGGTATTCCAGAGACTCAGAAACTTGATCCATTCGAGGTTAAAAATTCTACTTGAGAAAAGTATTTAGGTTGAAAATATTTAACTAAAACAAAAGAAAATATATTTTATTATTGACTAAAATTCTGTATATGAAAGGAAGATGAAACAAAGAATTTGGGTCAACATGCCAATAAACAACAGAACAGAAGGAGGAAATTATTTAGAAACTGACAAGGTGAAGAAGAAGAAATTGCATAAAATGAAGAAAATATATTTTTGTTTTGTTATGGATATATTATTGGATAAATTAGAAGAAAATATTGCGCAAGTCAGTGGTATTGGGGCGTAAAAAAGAGGGGGAAGATGAGCAGAAGAAGATTGAAAATAAATGTAGAAGATAGGAGTAAAATAAGAATTTTAGTAATTTTAGTATCTGATTATAGGGAATTAATTTGTTGAAGAATTAATTTTGTATATTTAAAGATTACCTCATAAATAAAAATTGAAATTTAATTAAATTTATTTTTGATTTAAAAAAACAAAAATATTTCAAGAAGGAGATAGGGGGGAGGGGAAGGGACGGGAGGGGGGGAATAAATGTAAATTTAAAAATCCAGATATGAAAGGTTTGTATGTATAAAAAGATCAACGATTAATTGAATGACTAATGACCAAAGTAGAAATTAAAATAATTAATTAATTTGAGGATTTACAGCGAAGAAAGTTGAAATTGAATAAGTATTAATGTCTTCAGAAATTATCAAAGTCTCTCTAAAACATTGCAAGTTTATTAAGAAATTGAAGTTAAAAATATTTTGGATTAATTTTTTTTATTTAAAATTTTTATTTAAAAAATTCAAATTACTAACCTAATTTTTACTAAAAATTAAAAAAATTTTTTTTGAAATTATTATAAGCAAAAAACTTGATGGAATTAATTTAAAAAAAGAAAGAAAAGTAATCTTAAAACTTGACGCACAAAAAATGAAGAAATGACGAAAAGTAGAAGAAGGATGGGAAAAAAAATAAAGTAGAAGCGATCATGCGCAAGGATAACGCCCAAAGGCATAATTTTAAGAATTTGGTAGGTTATATATATATTTCTCCCATTTTCTTCAATTTTGTTGCGCAAACAAACCGCCAAAGGGAAAATAATTTAGAAAAATACAAAAATATTTCTCTTTTATTTAACAGTTGACCATTGCAAAATTAACGGAGAATTCGTGGGAATAAATAAATATATTTTGATTAAAATATTGTTTTCTTGAAATATAAAATGTTGGAGAAAATAATGATAAAGATAGAAAAATAATGAAAGTTTATATTATCCAGTAAAACTAAATTAAATTAAAGTATAATAAATCAATCCGATTTATTATCCCTCTAAATGCCTCTTGATCCCTCAATATCATGATCAAATTCCGCAATTCTACTAACTATTAGGACAGAAATGTACGGGAAATCTCAATTTTTTGTAACGGAAATCTCAAATGAAATTTGAATGGCCTCTCCAATAGAATAGCCCTTTTTAGGATTATTGAAAAATAGAATGGCGGCCATTCTATTAGAATAAATACGGTGATTACTCACATAAAAGCAAATACAGAAAATGATCAAGATAGACCTTTATTGTAAATATACATTAACCTAAAAATTTGTAATCATAAAATGTTAGCTAATAGGAGATAAAAAATGAGAACATGTTTCTTGAAAGTCTTGGACTTTAATTTAGATAAGTATGTACATCCACATATACCTATTTTTGTTTTCTAGAACGTTAAAACGAGGTTATTTTTTGAGTAAAATTTTTCTGATCTTTAGGAATTTAAATTTATTTTCTTTTTATTTTTTGTTATTCTTTAAAATGTCTAAAATTAGCAGCTGGATGAAAATGGAAAATTAAAGAAAAACGCCGGAAAATCTGGCGAGAGAAATGAAGGATATAAATAAATTGAATACTGGAAAAGGATTTTTGGTGAAAAATAAAAAATTTTTGGTGAAATTGAGGAGAGAAAGTTGAGTAGAAAATGAAAAAAACAGGAAAATATCGTTTATATTTTGATGGAAAATGACAAAAATAAATTTTATAATTGTTTAGGTCAACGCTAAATGCCCTCAACTCAACTTTTTCTTTTTTAAGATTTCACTTTTCTTGATCGTTGCTAGTTAAATAAATAAATTATATTTAAAAAGATGATTGATAGAAATAATTTAAAATGGTAGAAAATAGTATATTAGGTGAGGATTTTTTCAATTGGAGAAAATTAAAATACTTGGAGAAACTTGGAGAAAATTAAAACTCCGTCTTAATGTAAATAGTGCCAGGTTTTTTATCGAACATCTCGGTTCGAGCCCCTAAAACCCTAGTCAGGGCTTTTGTGTGTCCGAACTTTAATAAGATTTGTTAAAACTTGTACATATTTTATAACACAATTTTTAAATATTTTTGAAAAAAATGAAAACTGAAAAATTCTTTCGAACTTTAAAAATCAGCTTAGAGGTATGTTAATCCGAGGCAACCCCTGATATCGATAAAGAAAAATATGCTCTAAAGATAGCTTAGAAAAAAGACTCGACTACGAGGTATTTTTATACATTTATGAACTTGTAAGAAATACTAAAATAAATTACAAAAATATATTTTTAATAATAAAAATTAATTTAAAACAAAATTCCCCCCATTTTGTGTTGTTCTCATTTTCATTTCAATTTCATATTGGTTTTTAGGTTTAATAATAGCACAATTTTGATTGCCATTTAGTTGTTCTGTTTTTAATAAATTAACTTCTGAGGTTATTCCAACTCTACCAAATATTGAGAAATTTGTTCGTCGTAGAAGTTGAAGAAATTGACTTGATGGACTTTCCCTAAGTTAAGAAATTATTATCGTAATTTCTCGATTAATTCCCTTCCCTCGAATAATTCCCCCTCTCGATTCCCCAAGCCCAAATACCCTACTGCACGTTCAAATGCCAAAACTCGAATAATTCCCCTCCCTCGATTAATTCCCCATGCTAAGAAAGGGTTGAAAAAATAATTCCCCAGGGGAATTAATCGAGAAAATACGGTATACATAAATATTACGTTGACGTAAATTATTTTTTTAAATAAAATATTAAACTGACATAGAATATATTTTTTAAATTTTTATTGTTAAGATTATAGTTATTAAAGGTTTGACTTAAAATATAACGGAAATAGTTTTGGCATTAAATAAACTTTAGAATGCGGATATTACAAGAAGAGATAGTGCACCCTCTCTAATTATATACTTGATTAATTTCAAAAAATATTCCTATTCCTTATTGGACATTGTCTATGTAGTGAAAATTCAGTAATATTCCAAAAGTACCTTAATCCGTTCTCCATTTTGCCAGGCCCATCAGAAGGTATTCCACTAGCATTAGAATGATTATTTGTGTCGCTTAGACATGAATGGAATTCATCACGGGGTGTACCAGCAGCACTTGTTTGTGTCCGCTGAACACGGCTAGCCCTATCCCGACTAATTTCTGTGCCTTAAAATTAAAAATTTTTTTTAATAAATTAAATATTTACGAAATCCAAATGTCAAACACAATGCATTTCTAAATTTATTATTCAAAAAACAATAAGTAATTGGATTTGTGCAAGAAGATAAATATGTTAAGACAGTAATAAATGTATTTACTTCTGAATTCCAAATATTGAAAGTCTAGAATAAATTATTTTTAAATTATGATTAAATAGATACTCTCAAAATACCTGAAATGTATCTTGTGCATTAAGTAAAAGCCACCAAATATAGGAAGGTGTCCAACAACAAAAAAATATTACAACAATTACAATTAACATTCTTATCAATCTAAAAATTTAATTTTAAAATAAGCATTATTTATCTATATTTACAATATATTAAAATAAAATCACCTTTGTTTAGCTAATGCCGTTCTTCCAGAATGTGTTGACTTTAATTCAGTAGTTGGATTAATTCTTTTAGTACTACATTCATTCCAATTACGGCCAACAGATGAATTACAAGATTTTTGTGGTCTCATTATCTTTTTCTGATTTAAATCTTTCTTTTTTACCATCCAACTAGAAAGTCTTTAAAAAATATTTTTGAGTATTTTTAATTAAAATAAATTTTATTTTTTCAATAACCCCTTAATAGCAGTGGTCGATCGGAAATGATGAAGGTTTCGGAAATCGGAACTATCGGAAATCAAAAATGGCTACAAAATCGAAACTTGGAAACCAGCTCAAATTTTCGGAAATCGGAATTCCGATCGACCTCTGCTTAATAGCCCCTTTAAATTATATAAACTTAAAATATTTTTTAAATTAAAAATAAATTAACTAGCCTTCCCCTTTTTACATTTTCTCTATTTATTGTAAAATTATTAATTACACCATTACGAAAATTCTTTCGTTTTTCTAAACAAGAATCATTAGAATTCATTAAAGGAGTTGCATTACTACTACCTTAAATTTTAAATAATTATTTAAAAATCAAATAATAATATTTACTTTCTGTACCCGAAATTGCAGCAATATCCATCCTTATACCCGAACTAAGTGTATATATTACATTCCCATATCTTTTTTTTAATTAAAAATTAATAACTTCACAATTATAAAAAACATACAAAACAGTCATAGCAACAAGGGGAACAATTAAAAGGGCTATAGTCATGTAAATTTGATATCCAAAATGAACAATAGGTTCAAATTTTGGGGCACAATTAAGCCCATTAAAATTATAACTTCGTTCTTCATACATAAAAAGCATAAAAACATTGGCAATAACTGAGACTAACCTACAAAAATGTTTTAAATTTTTATTTGAAAATTAAAAGAAAAATGAAAAATTATCTCGTAAACAACACAAAATTTATTTAAAAATTATTTAAAATTAATTTTTGTCTATCTTACTTAAATTTATAAATAAAAAAATAAAAATATTACCAAACTAAACTAATCACAAACATTGCATGAGTTCTTGTATGCCATATTCTTGAATGTAAAGGTCGACATATTGCATAATATCGCTCTAAAGCAATTGCTGCGAGTGTATAAGCAGAAGCTGAATATAGCACGATTAAAGCCAGGGCTTCGATTTCTGCGGATTTTTCCTCATTTTGTGGTTTTTTGATAGGGCGATGAGGATTATTTTTAAAAATGCGGATTTGCGGATTTTTGTGGTCTTTTGAAGATTATGAGGATTTTTTGTATTTTCTTGTAGTTTTCAGGATATAATGTCATTCTTGGCTTCTTGGCCTTCCAAAATCCGCAAAATTTTCGCCTGCGGCGCTGAAAAAGGACGATTTTTGGCTTAAGGATCCTCCAAAATCCGCAAAATTTTCGCCTGCGGCGCTGAAAAAGGACGATTTTTGGCTTAAGGATCCTCCAAAATCCGCAAAATTTTCGCCTGCGGCGCTGAAAAAGGACGATTTTTGGCTTAAGGATCCTCCAAAATCCGCAAAATATTCGCCTGCGGCGCTGAAAAAGGACGATTTTTGGCTTAAGGATCCTCCAAAATCCGCAAAATTTTCGCCTGCGGCGCTGAAAAAGGACGATTTTTGGCTTAAGGATCCTCCAAAATCCGCAAAATTTTCGCCTGCGGCGCTGAAAAAGGACGATTTTTGGCTTAAGGATCCTCCAAAATCCGCAAAATTTTCGCCTGCGGCGCTGAAAAAGGACGATTTTTGGCTTAAGGATCCTCCAAAATCCGCAAAATTTTCGCCTGCGGCGCTGAAAAAGGACGATTTTTGGCTTAAGGATCCTCCAAAATCCGCAAAATTTTCGCCTGCGGCGCAAAAAAAGAAGATTTTTCGAGTAAACAATTCACTATAACTAGGGATGGTGAAAGCATTGGCTCAAATAAGCTGTAATTTTTCATTTAATTATTCGGATTTTAATAAGATAGTCATTAGTAGTGAAAAAATTGCTCAATTCAATTGATGGAGTCAAAAAATATAACGCATAAAGTGATTTTAATTCAATTTTTGTGTTTGAAAATTTTTTGCGGATTTTCCATATCAAATGCGGATTTTTTCGATCAAAATTGAGGATTTTAAAAAATTCGAGATCGAAGCCCTGATTAAAGCTAAGAAGGGGTCCCGGTTCCCGGTTCCGTTTTCCTCAGTTTTTAGAGGTGCCAGGACTAACCTTTATTAGGAATTCCCGGTTTTTTATAAAGTAGGTAGTTTCTTTCTGGTGGAAAAGCTGTATAAGAAAACCGAAAAACGAAGAATACAAATGAGAAGGACAAAAGTATGTTCCCAAACCTTAATTATCCAATCTTTAATATTTAATTTCTAATAAAAATTTAAAACGTTCCTTATTTTTAATCCACCCAATTTATAATCTTTAGTTATTTGTGTGTTATAAATTTAAAATATAAATTATACATATAATAATAACAAATTTAAAATACCTGTCACAACGACGGCTGAAAATAAATAAATGAATAAATATTAAATTAATAAATTTTTTATAAACTTTTTAATTTTATTTGAAAATAAAAACAAAAATCCGTTAACGATTATTTAAAAATTTACAAATATATTTTCTAATTACTTACGTTGGAGATATGCCAAAAGTTTACACAATAAATCACCAAATACCCAACAATAAACTAATGAACTAACTAATGTTGGGGGCATACAAACAACACTTAATAATAAATCACTAAGGGCCAAATTTAGTAAATACAAATTAGTTACAGAACGCATAGATTGTTGCTATTTAGAAGAAAATAAATTTTAAATTTTCATTAAAATAAAAGAAAATTACCTGTAATATAACAACGACGACAATAGAATTTCCAACAACAGAAAGACAAAAAATAATAGCAAATGTCAAAATCATCAAATAATTTTCTAAATTTGGATGGAAGACACAATCCTAAATAAAATTTTTTTATCAAATATTAATTAACTAACGATAATATTTTTCAAAGTTAAAAGATTTAATTAAAGAAAGGAATTTTAGTATATATCGAGAACTTTAAATTAAAGTGTGTAATAGAGATCGAGCTAGGTCTGGACCAAGGCCTGGGTTTTTCCTGTACCCAGAGTCCAGACCCAGGCATTATTTGACCTTCCTGGGTTTTTCCTGGACTAAAGGCACAGGATCCGACCCAGGTCAATAAATCAAACCCGGAGTCCAGGAACAGACCCAGGCTTTTCGAAAATCTCGATCTCTATAGGCCCGCCTAAGATTTTTTAATTTCACAAGGTAACTAGTGAATAAATAAATTTTAAATTTTTACCAAATATTATAAATGTAATTTACAAAAAATTTTTTATTACCTAAATAACACTAGAACCTTATAAAATTTAAAAAATCTTAGGCGGGTATACACAAAGTATTTATTTTTCCCAAATTTGTTTTTTTGTAGCTTAACTATCACTAAAAATTTTTTTCCCCAAATCCCTCGCAACCTACATTTTTTTCTAATTGAAAATTATTTTCAAAAAATAATTGTTGTTGTTGCTGTTTATCTTCAATATCTTCTAAAATATTTGTAGTTAAAGAAGAATAATCTTCTTCTTCAAAAGAAAATATTGTTTCATTCATTATTTGTTGGCTTTTATTATTTAAAATTAAAGGGAAAAAAGAATTGTTAAATAATAAATGTTGTAATTTTGGAAAAGAAATATTATTATTTAAATTAATTAAAGAAGAAGAATTTAAATAAGTAAAGGAGGAAGGAGAAGGAGAGGAGGAAGATCCATTTGCGCTATCAGGCAAAACTAATAAATTTAAAATATTTATTGCTGTATTTGTTAGTAATTCTTTTGCCATTTTATTTTAAATTTAAAAAAAGATCTAAATATATCCTTTATTTTTTAAGAAAAAAAAGTTTTTTAAATAATTGGATAAATAAATAAATAAAATTAAGTTAAAAATAAAAAAAGATTTTATAAGAAATTTTTTTTGGAATATTTTTTATTAAAATCAGTTCAGATGTAACAAATAAATTTATATTAATTTATTTAAAATTTTTATGAATTAAAAATAAATTAGAATAACCCAAGTTTTTAATAATTTTTTAATCTTTAATTTTTTGATAGGGATACTTGGAAATGAACGTCTCTAGCAGGGATGTGATGGATTGAGAAAAAATGTCTGGTTCAGGGTAATCCTCCCACACTTTGCTTCTAGTCTCAGGACTTGAAGTTCAATAATCATTCAAGATGGATATCCCGAATAATTTTAATCTCGATAACTGAAATTTTAGAATGATTAAAAAATATTTGTTTCAACACAAAATTAAAGACAAAATTAATTGGTATATATATAAAATCAATCCAAAAAAACTTTGATGATTATTTTAAAATAAAAGAGAAAAGTGATTTAATTTGTTAATTATTGGTGAAAATATTTGGGAAACAGCTGCTCCACAAAAAGATTTAGGCAAATTGATTTTAACGTGATTTATTGTAAAGAAAAAGAAAGGAAAATTAAATAATTAAATTGTTTTAATTAAATATTTGAGAATTGTTTAAATATATTTAAATTTTTTGAAAATAAAATAAAATAAATTAACAAGAAAAGTCTGAAAAGTCATCACTAAAAATATTCATTTAATTTATTTAAACTTAAAAAGTTTGAAAAAATAAAAACAATAGGAAATAAAAATACGAAAATCACAAATAAATTTAATTTTTAACACGTCTAAAAGTAGTCACAAGGTTTAAATAAAAAAAACAACTAAAGCAGAGCTTTAAAATTAGCAATTTTTGGATTTAAAAATTTATTTAAATTTTTGGACAGAATTTAAAATAAAAATAATTTTTTAGTTTTCATAAAAATACTTGATATTTTATTTGTTTTTTATTTTATTTCTGTTGTAATTTATAGCAGGGATGGATAATTTTGAATTTTAAAAAGTGAAAGATGGAAGGCGGAAGAAAATTATCCCTGATTGATAGCCTTTTGAAAATTCATATTTTGGATTTTATGTAGAAATATTCAAGTCTTTATCAGAGCTGGGCGAAATTGGAATTTTTGTCTCAATGAAACGAAAAATTTTCGCCCAGCTTTGGTCTTTATTTTAAATTATATATCAATATATTTATTTATTTTCTAATTTAATTTTTATTAAAATTTAAATAATTCAAGTTTTAAATGTTAAAAGGGCATTTTTGTTTGTGTAGAAAATAAGCGTTGGCGAGTGGAAATTAAATTTACTTTTTTTTTTCTTTTTGCTGCTTTCCGTACTTACTTGGCGCTAAAAAGTAAAGAGGAAGAAGAAAAATATAAAAAAATTTAATATATAATACATTAAAAATACATAAATTTATTTTAAATAAAAAAAAATATTTTTTTAATTTTTAAAAATTATTTTTGGAAGATTAGTTGAAAAATAAATTTTTAAAAGTTAGATTAATTACTTCCCTAATAAAAAAATATTAAAAAAATAAAAATATAATAATAAGAAAGATTGGAAGATTTCTAAAAAAATAAATATAAAATAAAAAAAGTAAAAATATCTATTTTATATTTATTTTAATTTAAAAAATAATTAAATTTAAAAAATATAAATTTTTATTTGTCTTCTAAATTACCCAATTTTAATTAATTTTTAGTCGCTTGTTAAGGCGCTAAAAGGATATTGGCCCTCAACTGTTTTTTCTTTTATTTTCGTGCAGAAACAAAAGTATTAAGTACATACTTTTGTTATTTTAATTTATTTATTAGAAAAATAAATAAATTAAAGACAAAAACATTTTTTAAAATTAATTTAATATTAAGAAAAAATAAAAATTAAACTTAAAAAACAATTGGGTTTAAAGAAAATAATTAAATAAATAATTTTTAAACACAATTTTCAAATCCAAATTATAAATTTGTTTATTAATCTTTTATGGAATAATTTATTTTAGAAGCTCAAATATAATTTAAAAATTTAAGGAAATATTAATTTTAATTTATTTCCTAAAATCAAAAAGAGCAGTGAATATTTTTTAAAAATAAAAAAAAACAACAAATAAATATATTTGCCAATTTAAAATAAGCAAAACAACAAAAAAAATATTAAATAACCAAACAACAAAATATTTATGTAAATTATTAAATG
The DNA here is from genome assembly GCA_963681835.1 of Meloidogyne enterolobii. Classification (NCBI taxonomy): domain Eukaryota; kingdom Metazoa; phylum Nematoda; class Chromadorea; order Rhabditida; family Meloidogynidae; genus Meloidogyne; species Meloidogyne enterolobii. Next base: position 669,603 of record CAVMJV010000101.1, read on the forward strand.
CGAAAATTGTTTTTATTTATTTCAAAAGAAAATAAATTTTGAAAAAGGCAATAATGTTTTGTGAATTTTTTTGATAAAAATTAGATTTCTATTCCAAATGAGAAAAATCTTTTTTTGATTTTTTTGGTTTGTTTTGTTAGAAAATAATAATTATTTTTATAATTTAATAGGAAAATGATTATTTATTTATAAAAAATAGAAAAAAGGTTATTTTTATTTTTTCTGTCTACAACGTCACTGTCCTATTAGCTTATATGTAAATAAATAAATATATTTAATTGACGATAAAAGGGACTACAAGTATTTTTTTAAATAATTTTTTTAAATTTTAATAAAATTTAGTTCCTTATTATATATATCTAAAAACTGAGTTTAGTATATCCGATTACAGATTATTTTGACAATAAATAACGGCAATGATTAGAAATCAAAACACAAAATTATTCTTCAGAGACAATGTTGGCTTGTGCTTCAGCCTTTAAAAATTGAAGAAAGTAGGGCTATTTTTTGGAGTCAAAAAAATAATAAGCATTCAAACAACAATTATAGTTTGATAATTCTGAATAAAATTATGAATAATGTTTTGTTATACTACGGAGAGCAGACTTTATTGAAGAGTATACTTTAATTCTGGAGGGAATCAGTATTAAATTCACTCTACCAATAAAAATGCCTTCTTTTAAGGCCTTCTTTTACACCCTAAAATTAAATGGACTTAAAATCAACTGAATGGATTGTAAAAAATTTAATTGGGGCTCAGAAAGGTACAAACTAAAAAAGTAATCTTGTTTATATAAGGAGTGTAAATATATAATATTTAATTAAATAATTTTTAAATGAACTACTAATTTAATCTTCTAAAATATTTTTAAAAAATATTGGAACTGAACTTTCATTTAAAATTTTTTTTATTTAATTTTAGAAGGGAAATAAGGGAATTTTAAAAAATAGATTAAGTTTATTTTAAAAATTTTTTATTTAATTATATGAATTTTTTGATATTACTTTACTAATTCTTATAATTGCAATATTTGTAAAAATTTAAATTTAAAGATTTATTCAAAAAATAAATTCTTTTTAAAAATAAACTTTGATTAAAATATCCGGAAAATTTAATTTTTATGATAATCGAATAATATTTATTTAAGTTTAGACGTGAGAAAAAATAAAGAAAAAAATATTTAGTCACGAAATTCTCTCGAAATAAATAAAGAAATATGTATGTAATATTGAACCTTTTTAGTTAATTGAATATTTAAATAGAAAATATTTGGTATATTTTATTTATAATGAAAGAAATACTTTTAAATAAGAAAAATAAAATCCGGAAATAAAACACATTAGTAATTTAGATGAAAAATGTTATTTTGAAATAAAATTATGTTTAATAGTAAAACAAACATAGGCATTTATTATTTATCTCAATTAATGAACTATGATTTATGTGGATGTAATATGTAGGGTAAAATAACATTGCTGCTTTCTGACTTGTATTATTTAAAAAACTACAAGAAAATATAACAAATCCTCATTATCTTCAAAAGAACACAAAAATCTGTTAATATTTAATCCCTGATGTACCTCATGCACCAATCTAGTTCGGGAGCGAGTTCTGGGATAAATTTATATTTAAAAATCAATTTTGAATTTAGTTTGACGTTAAAAATATGTTTATATTTTTATATTAAAATATAAATATTATTCGGATTTGTTATTAATTTCTAGACTTTTTTAAAAAATATAGAAATATGTATTTAAAGGTTAAATTCTTTAGGGAGATTTAAATATATTTTATTTTAAAAATATTATTATTTTTAAATAAAAGATTAAGAAAAGAAAAATAATGAAGAATTTGTTTTCACTTAAAGATTTTAAAAAATTTTATATAAAAATAAAAAATAAATATAGTAATAAATTCTATAAAAATAATGATTCCCATAAACAGATTAGATTTTCGGTTATGGAGACTGATGTTGGTTTGACAAATATGGATACCATAGACAATATGGATATCGAAATAATATAATGTCTCTTTCTCAAATAATTACTCCCTCCCTTTTAATTACCCCCCTCGGTGAGTGGTTAAAACAATAATTACCCTGGATAATTATTTTAGCAAATATGGCAAATAAATTCAAATAAATTTTGTCAGAGAAATTCAATAATTATATAAAAATGAAGTAAAAAAAAGAATATTAGTAATTAGTATTTATTTATAAAATAAATGTTTTTGAGAAAAAATTTTTTTAGAAATTAAAACAAAAAAATAAAAAGAAAAAATATTATTAATTTATTATTATTTTTAAAGCAAAAAAAGCAAAAATATTTTAACATTTTTATTTTTTGCTTGAAATATTTTCCAAAGTTTTTTTTATTCTTTATATTCAATTAAGCATAAAAATAAATAAAAAAAATTTTCTTTTTGACATTTTAATTTTTTAGAAAAAAAATTTTAAATAATTAAATTATTAGTAAATGTCATAAAATAAAATGAACAGAATTCGCGTGGGTTGTTAACTTTAAAATAATTATTAAACAAATTTATTTTTATTATTTAAATAAAATTAAAATATATAATTCATTATATTCTTTAATAAAACTTTTTTAAGAAGAAATGTTACTTTTAAATAATTAAATAAAATTAAATTTTTTTTCAAAAATTTCTGATGAAAAATGTCAAAAATTCATTTAAAATGTACGATTTGTTTCAATTATTTAATAAGTTATTTGGTACAAAAGAGAAAATAAATTTATGTATAATAATTTTTAGACTTGTATGTAAAGGGGAAAAAGCTTTTGTTTAATTAACATTTTAAAATATTTGTAGTAACATTTTTTTAAAGATCGAAATCTTCTTAAATAAGCATAGTCTAGTTTAAAAGAGCGTTGTGCCCCGAACGTTCAGGGGCGGTTGTGTCGGGGTACGGGGAACTGGGTCGGGGCGCAACTCTATTTAAAAGAGAGGGTAAAAGTATTGAAATTAATAATTTCTTTGAAAAATTAAACCTTGGTAGCATTGTAGGAAAAAATCCAAATAAAGTCTCAGATTCCTCGACTTTCGGGGTAATTTTTCAATAAATAAGGAATAATCTTTTAGTAATAAATTCCTAATTATTTAAAATAAAAATTGTAAAATTAAAATAAATTATATCTATTTTTCCTTTTGTTATCTTTTAATGTTTGGATTCTTGCCTTTGGCACAAAATTTTAATTTGCATTAATGCACATGAAACACTAAATATGGTTATTTTACTAAAAATAAAAAACACAAAGAATTTGGATGGAAATATTTTGAAAAAATAATTGGAAATTAATAAAGAAATTTAAATAATTTCTTAACTAGGTATGTATACATACTTTTTAATTTAAATTATTTTATTTAGATTCACATTTGAAAATTACAGTTATTATTGTTAAATTCAATTATGTTTTTTTAGTATGTATATATTTAGCTAAAAATATATACATACTATTTAACGTTTTTATTAAAATATTCTTCATTTTTTTTTGAGTAAACCAGTTGAAGAATCAAAATCTTATTAAAACACATATCGGAATTCTAGTTAAATTTACAAAAGAACTTTAATTAAATTTTAAATTTTTGAGGGAAATTTTATTGACAATTAATTCGCTATAAAATTAGACAAATTAAATTTAATTAAAATAAAAACATTATTTTTATATTTCGACAGACATTTTATGTATAAAAAATTTGGCAACTTTTTTAAAAAATAAAATAAAAAAAGTTTTATTTTTATTTTATTTTCTTCATCCAATTTTCAATTAAATAAAATCCAAAGCTTCTTACGCAATCCATCAATTTTATATACACAATTGCCCCAAGAGAGAACAAAAAAATATATTTTATATAGATCAAAAATTGAATTAATTCTTTAAAAAATATTTTTATTTTAAAAAAGTTTTTTATTAGTATATTTTTAAATGTGGGGAAATAAATTGACTTTAATTTAAAATTAATTTAAATTAAAAATAATATTTAATTATGGAAAAAGTGGAGAAGATTATTTTGTTAAATAATTAATAAAATTTTGTAAAACTAAAAAATAAAATTAAAAAATAAGGTCTTAAAAATAAAAGACAACAAATGAGTTTTTACTTTAATTCTAATTGTTTGGAACCAAGTTCATATTGTAAATATATATCAGCTGTGTCGTTGATAGTTGTCAACTGGGGGATTTATTTCTGGAAATATTGCAATTAAAATAATTGTAAAAGAATAATTTAATTTTTAAATTTATTTTGAAAAAAATTGATCAAAAATATTGCAAAATTATAGAGAATCCGGAATGTAATTTCCATTTTTTGATGATAAAAAATTAAATCATTTACCTAACTACTAGCATTCAACTATTTAATTTTCTCTCTCTTTTAATTATCAATTTCCACAAAAAGCCTCTCTCTTTATTTAACTAATTTTTTAATATACTTTTATCTAAAAAATTTTTATATAAAATTCTTTTAAAATATTACCTTTTCCAAATAACTTCTCAAATAATTTTTAGAAATGAATTTAATACAAAAATTTATTTTATTTTTATTTATTTTTAATTTAAAAATTAATTGCTTTAATAAATTTTTTAAAACAAAAAATTTAAATAAAATAAATAATCTTCCCGGTTTAGAATCTGAAATTAATTTTAATCATTATTCTGGTTAGTTTTGAAATAAAAAAATTAATTTAAAATTTTTTAAAGGTTATTTACAAGTCTCAAATTATCATTTTTTACATTACTGGTTTGTTGAATCACAAAATGACCCAGAAAATGATCCAATTGTTTTTAAATATTTTTCAAATTTAAATTTAATTTTTAAAAAAGATTTTTTGGTTTAATGGAGGTCCAGGCTGTTCCTCTATGGACGGATTACTTAAAGAAATGGGCCCCTATTTAGTTAATCCAGATGGGCGTTCTTTAAGGTTAAATAAATATTCTTGGAATAAAAATGCTTCTGTTGTTTATATTGAATCTCCAGTAGGTGTTGGGTATTCTTATTCTGAAGCTTGGTCTTTAATTGAAATTGATGATGAACAAGTAGAGATTTGGGAATTGAATTTAAAAAAATATTTTTTTAAAGACAGCCAAAGAGAATTATGAAGCAGTTAAACAATTCTTTGAATTATACCCTTCATTTCGAAATAATTATCTATTTATAAGCGGTGAGTCTTATGCTGGTGTCTATGTTCCTTCACTTTGTGCTTTAATTGTTGATGGACAAAAAGAATATCCACTTAAATTAACTGTTAATTATTGGAGAATTTAAATTAGAAAAAAATATTTTTTTCTAGGGAATGATGATTGGAAATGGGTATATGAATGCTAGATTAGATATAGATACAACTATTAAATTTGCATATGCACACGGTTTAGTTGATGAAAAATTATGGCAATTAATGAGAGAAGAATGCTGTAATGGATGTTTTGGTAATTGCTTTTTGAATTTAAATTCTTTTTATAAATTATTTGGATAGATGGATGTGATTTAAGTATGATGTCAAATTATTTTTGTCAAAATAAGGTAAATATTTTTTAAATTAATTTGTTGGATTGAGAAAATAATTTATTTATTTTGTTTAATTATTTAATAGAAAATTAAGCAAAATCTAATGTTTAATGACGGGTCAAACCCTTAGATTAGGAATCTCTTCTTATCCTGGATTATCGAATTAAATATAAATAAAAAATTCTCGCCTTCTCTCAACTTCAAATTATTTAATTTTGTTTAATTATGTAAGGATGATTCACCTTTAAAACGCTTAGGTGGGGGTTAAACGATCTATAAGGATAAAAGAGAAAGCATTAGTCGATGCCCCGGTAGCTCACATCACTGGTAGCTCACCTTCATTTGTGTGAGCAAGACCGAGTGAGCACTGTCAACGTCCTGCCCGGTGGCTAAATAAACTATTAAAATTTACTTTCTAATATTTAAAAGGTCGAAGAAATTTTTGAATTTGTTTGGCTAGGTGGATTGAATCCATATGATTTATATAGAGATTGTGGTATGTTAAAGTTTTTGTTTCTAAAATTTTGTTTAATTTAGATTCATTCTCTCCTTTAAATTCACCAAAAATGCATGCAATTAGACGTGGTTTACTTCCGACAAAAATAAATGAGAGAATTGTAGCGAAAAGTATTTTGAACCGTAATACTCGAAGTGCTCGATTTATTAATGTAATTAAATAATTATTAAATTAAAATTCAAGATAGTAGACTTCCTTGCAATTATATATCCTTCAACCTTAAAAAGTATAACCTGGGAATTAAAATCCGAATACTTTTTGCTTAAATTTAGATTCTTTTTTAAGTTTTTTATTAAATAAAAGTTACAATTTAGAAGGATGATTTAAATAATGTAACAGAAGTCAGTTCTAATGTTGCTACAGATCCAGGAATTCCTTGTTTAGATGGTAAGTTAAATTGGTATATTCGGTTATTTTAATAATACTTTATTTTTTTATATATTTCTTTAGAATTTTTTAATTGAAAGATCAAAAATAGAATTATTTTCAGATTCTGATGCAACAAGATATATGAATTTGAAGGAAGGTTAGAATAAATATTAGAATAAAATTAGTAATATTTTTTATATTTTCGAATTTTACAAACATTTATTAAAATATTTATTAGTTCGGCAAGCACTTAACATTCCTTCACATTTGGGTAATTGGTCAATATGCAATGAGGATGTTAGCAATAATTATAATCAAATATATTGTATTATATATAATTTTTAAATAATTTTTAAAGAATTAATTTAAAGCCGATATGTCCCCATTTGTTAAAAAAGTATTGGGAGCTAAAGTTAAAACACTTTTGTATTATGGAGATACAGATATGGCTTGTAATTTCCTTTTGGGCCAACAATTTGCCTCACAACTTGGATATAGGGTAATCAAAAATAATTTTTTGAATTTTGGTTGCCGTCGGAATTTTATTCACCGAGACAAGAAAATAAATTCAAAAATTCAAAATTAACTTGAGAGCAGACATCCAGTTAGTCTGAGATAATGCCTGGGTTGATTCGTTTATAGTATTCGACAAGTATTTGGAAAATCTATGGGGTATTTTAGTTCCCGGTCAACAAAATTCCGACAATGACTAAAATTTAGTATTAAGTATATAATTAGGTAATAATGGACGCAAAACCGTGGAGAGTTGATGGACAGATTGCCGGATTTAAAACAAAATATACAAATGGATTAACCTTTATTACAAGTTTTTAAATAATTTTATTCTTATTTTTTAAAATTTTTAAATTTAAAGTTCGAGGCGCTGGACATATGGTTAAATTTAAATAAATATACCTATTCCAATTCGTTTATTTTAAAAATATTTTTATTTTTAAAGGTACCGGAATGGAGAGCCCCTCAAATATTTTACGCGATACAAAATTTTTTAAATTATGGGGAAGTTTAAATTAATTAAAAATTGTTCTTTTTAATTTAAAAATTGTTGTTAAAAATAGTTAAAATATTATATTTTTTATTTTTTTTCAAAAAAATATATAAATTCTAATTAATTATCAAAAATTACATATTTGCTTTTTTAAGCATTACCGAAGGCATTAATTTTGATTTTTCATTTGTAGGCTTAAAATAAAATTGAAATTAATTTTTTAAATTAAAGAATACTTTCATTTCTGTAAATTCCAAATGCTCGATATTTGAAGAAATCTGAAAAATTAATTAATTAATTTGTTTTTAATTTTTAATAATTTAATAAAGTTTAAATAATGCTAGCATATAATTCACAATTTAGGATATTTTTAAAATTTATTTATCAATTAATAGAGAAATTGTTTAAGATAGTATGTGAGGTACCCCCCCCCCTCATTTTAAGCTAAAATATGTTGACCAAGTTGATATCTAAAAGGTTAGAAGCATATTAAAAAATATATTACCCTTGTTGTAAACTCGTAATCTTCAGGCACATCAAAGAAATTATCGTCACAATAAACTTTAGAATCAGGAACGTGTGTAAGCCAATTAAGTTTTAGAATTAGACCTGAAAAATAAATATAAATTTTAAAAAAATAATTAATACCAGTAATTGCCCCAACAACTCCAGCTAACAAAAGGGTTACGACAAGCCCACAAAGTTGGTAAAGTGCTTGTTGGGATTGACTTCGTCCAGATTGAATAATTCTTGAACTAAACAGATATAAAAAATATTTTCTCATAATTAATTTGCCTTTCCGGATAAGATCCATCTTTGTAGCAAAGAAGGACTATTGCACTAGCCAATACTCCAATTATTCCTATAAATTTCAAATAAATAATTATTTTAATTCAAAAATACCGGGCATTGCGTGTAAATTATTTACACCCCTTGTGTCGCTAAATCCGCATTTCTTTTCGAGAATTGGCTAAAATTAATATCCAAAAATTTAATATTTTAAAATTAATTACAGAAATAAATATATATCCAAAAACAGCAACAGCCCCACTAACAACCCCTATAGCTAAAGCATCAAAAGGTGCCAAAAGAATATTGGCACAAGCACCTAAAGCAACTCCACCCGCTAATGGAGCATTAACCAAATGGCGAACATTGAAATTCTTAAAAATAAATTAAAATTAAAATTAGAGGGAAATTGTGGAATAATTCCGAAGAAAGTTTTGAAAATAATTTAATTTTATGTAGATATTACCTCTTTTTTGTTGTAAAAAGAGGAAACAACAAAAGCAGTAATTGTACTACCAATTAAAGCTGTATATGTATTTACAATTGAACGATTACGGGCATCTGCTCCAAATGCATTTGCAGCATTGAAAGAAGGCCAAAACACCCAAAGAAAGCCGGTAGCTAATTTTGAAATAATTTTAATTAAATTTTTGGGTAGAAATATAATAGAAAAATTAAAATAATATTAGCAACTTCGAGTTAACAATAATTTAAAAAATAATTCTCTAATTAATTATATAAAAGGGATGGGACAGGTTGAGAATAAAGTCGGGTCGGGTTTTCAAAATTTTCTTCGGACCGGAGTTCGGGTAACCCGTCCCATCCCTGTTGTATACTTACCAACAAAAGTAAATATATCAGAATGATAAACACTCCCCAAATGTTCGCTGTCTCTCCATGTTTTAGTAAAAAGTACTCGACCAGCAATTAATCCAAAAACGGCACCAAAAACGTGAATAATCATTGAACTTAAATGAGAGAGATTTCTTATAAATATTCCAATTTACCCTCCCAAATCTTGAACTCCAAGTATTTTGACAACAATATATTCGTTAAAGATCTGTCAAGAATTAAGAAATTCTCAAAAATATTTTTTAGAAAAATTACAGAAAATGGGGCTTCAATTAAGGCCATAAGCAAATATTGCATTGGAGACAATTTACCACATAAAGCTCCAAAAGAGATTAATACAACTGCAGCTGTGTAGTCAGCATTAATTAAACTAGTAATTAAAAGTTACAATTATCCAGAATTTTTAGTTTAAAAATTAATAAAAAATTAATTTTTGAATATTCTCACTTTTGTAGATTAACATAAAATTTTCCATAGAGGGCAAATTCATCTGTTAAGAACCCTCGAACAAGTAGCTAAAATAATTATTTTTTAAAGAATTTTTATTGTTTATAATTTTTTAATTTAAAAACCAACAGCTAATTCTAATGTAAAAGCTGTTAACATCATTGACATTGTAAAAGATCCAAATCCATATCGACGAACAAAAACAACCAAAAATCCAAACCCAACAAGAAGTATTGAATGAACATCTTGAAAATCTTCAAAAAAAATTTCAAAATTATTTTAGAAAATAATTAAGAAATAAAAGATAAAATTTAATTAACGTATTTTATTGAATAATTATCCTTGGTAATTTATTCTTTTAACCTCTCAATAAATGGGATTATTATTCAAAGGAGAGAAATTATTCGAGTTCTGAAATTTGGAACGTTTTGTAGGGCAGCTGAATGAGGGTGATTGTCTTCTCAACATCTCAATAGAGTTAGTTATTAGAAGAAGGGTAATTATTAGAGAGAGGGGATAACTATTCGAGAGAAGAGCAATTAACGATAAAATATGGCAATTAAATACAAATTCAATTTTTAAAATAAAGAACAAACCAGTTAATTTTTTCTGTGATTCTTGTATCAAAACAGAACCGATTGGAACTGATGATGGAAGGGCATTAGGATCGTGTTGTGAAAAAAGAGCAAATAAAACTAAGAAAAATAATTGGGCAATTCCAAGTAAAACACAAAATTGGTTGTGTGGAAGTTTAACTGTGGCCTAATAAATATGTCAAATATTAAAAATCTACTAAATTATTAACTCCCAAAATATTAAAGTATATCACAGAGATTAATTTTTTATTTTATTTTTATTAAAAGAATAACATTTTAAATTATTAATTATTTTTAAAAAAATAATTAAATAGTAAAATTAAATTTATTTTTAATTTTTCTACCATCAAAAGCAAAACAAGCAAAAACATAGCCGGAGAGACTAAAATAAGCCCCTCAGTGAGATATGTAGAAAATGTTGCTTTCATTGTTTTTATTTAATTTTCAGGGATTCATTGTTAATTATATAATTTTTAGGAATTAATTTTAAAAATAAAATTATCTAAAATTCATTTATCTATAAATTAAAGCAATAAAGCAAAATTTTGAAAAAGAGAAAAATTCCCCAAGCTTGTAAAGAATTTTTGTGTTTTAAACAACTCCAACAACTTCTCAAAAAAGATAAATTTTAATTTTTGGGCTTTTTTAAATTTGTAAATAAAAAATAAATTAATTAAAAAATAGCCAAAGAATGTTAAACTATCAGTGATTTACCTAAACTGGTTCAAATAAATAAAAAAAATAATTTTTTGATGTGAGTAAAGTATGCGAATTGGAATAAAATATTTTTGTATTTTATTTCAATTTTTATAAAAACAATTAATCGCCAAATATATATAGGTGGTTAATGTTAAAAAAGAGCAAAAACAAGATTTAATAAAAAAAAAGGAAATATTTTGGATGTTTTATTAAATTGTTTACAATGTCACTCACTCACACATGCATGTTATCGAGAATATTAGTTGAAGGAGGGAGGGAAGGGAGGGGAAATCAAAGGGAAGTTGACGGAAATGTTACCCCCAAAATGTCAACATTTTTATTTACAGCCGAAAAAGTGTTTTTCTACTTTCCCTTTGAGAATTGTGATATTTTGGATTCGCAAATAAAGTGTGAAAGGACGTGTGTGACTATTTATTGATTCCTTCCTTTAGCGGTTGTTTTTAGTATTTCGCGTGTAGATCAAAGGAAGAATAAATTGAGAAATTAAATAAATAACCAAAATATCAAATTTTGTGATTCACAAAAGGTAAACAGAGACACTTTTGCCTATCTTAAAAGCTTTAATCAAGAGTAGAATAATAAATATATGTACTCTTTATAATTTCTCGAAAATATTTACTCTCTTACATATCTCGATAGAAAATTGCGTTAAAAGTTTTCAACTTCGCCTGCATCATTGAAAAATTACAGTACATTTATCAGATATAATGCTCTTATCGATATAAGGGTCCCTCGGATAGGGTTGGCGGATCCAGATAGATTTTCGGTTCTGATATCGCATCTGGATATCTCAAGATTTCTAACTATCTGACAACCTTACCCTTGAACACAAATCCCTTCCATAATAATATCCGATTGGTGTAAGCTTATTCAACTGTATAAAACTAGCAAAATTTATTTTACAGATAAATAAATACTTAACAGGTTTGTACATAGTAAATATTTAAATACAGGGTGCGGCAAATTTTCCGCCCCTTTTGTTTTTGTCATAACTTTTTTCAATTTCAATGAAAATTGATAATTCTTTTTTTATTTTATTCCCAACACTCTAAGAAACTTTTTGATACCCAAAATTAGAAATTTGGTTTACAGATAATAAAGATATGCCCGAAAATGTCTATAAATTGCATCAAGAAATATTTTTTCATGACAAAGTTTACTTTGCCATAACTCCGCTCAAAGTCACCCAATCTGACTAATTTTGGTACCAATCGACTTGTCTCGACGAGGAGCATCGAAATAGTCTATAATTAGATTTTTGAAAATTTCACCTAAAAAAGTCATTATTTCCTAATTTATCATTCAAAGGCCCATATCTCAGCTCAAGAACAAGATAATCGCTTTGTTTTGACGTCATTCGAATCAGCTTAAAGAGCTTATTCGAATGAAATAAACTTCCCTCATATCAGACAGCCTGCATTTAAATCAGACGACTTTTGGTCCAAAAAATTTTGCCAAAAGTTTAAGACAAAATAATCAAAGTAATTTTGAAAATTTTGAGAATATTTTGGTACCAAAAATTTTCTTAGAGTGTTGGGAATAAAATAAAAAAAGAATTATCAATTTTCATTGACTTTGAAAAAAGTTATGGCAAAAACAAAAGGGGCGGAAAATTTGCCGCACCCTGTATAATCATTCATTTTCTTTATTTATCAGAGGAATCTGCAACGATGGCTGAAGTGAGGAGGAAGGTTTGAATATTGCTGAGGAAACAGATTTTGGTATTATTCCAAATGCCATTTTCTTTAAATTCTCAACTTTTGCTTTAATTGGATTAATTTCCTCGAAGACTGCTAAAATAATAATTTATTTTATATTTAATTAAAAAATTAGGGTATACTATTTATGTACCTTCACTAAATTCGTGAGCATTTTCATAACATTCTTCCCATCCTCCCCATTTAGGGAAAATAATTAAATATTCTCCAGAAATTATTAAACTATGGACAGATTTATCTTCAAAAATTTTATTATCTTTTTTAACTTGTAAATTATAAATTTGACTATATCCGTTATTTTTAATTAAACGGATGGAACATTTGTTTTGTTTATCCACAATTTCATATCTTGACAACTAAATTTAGATAAATTTATTTAAATTAATTTAGAAGAAATATTTTAAAGGTAAAAAGGTAAAATGATCTGCTTGGAAATTTTGATTTTTACTCGAACTCCTCGTATCTTCTAGCACCTACATGTTTGCCTAGTTTTATGTTCTAGGGTCCGGTCTAACCTAGTGACTAACAGAATAACACAAGTATATGTAGAATAACACGTTTATCCGAATAGTAAATAGGTACAAGAATAACGAAGGTGGCAAAAGGCAAGGATGACTAAGGACAGGCGAGAGAGATCTTTACTGACCGAGACTGATCTCTACTAACTCCTTTTGTACTAGACCTCGTACTCGTACCTCTGCCAAATACGAGTACAAATTTTAATACTTTTTTCCAAGCACTGATAAAATGTTAATTATTTTCTGTTTTCATAATTTTAAAAATTAATAAATTTCTTACATTTTCGTAAACTTCTTCTAAAAAATTAATTTTTGAAATATTTTTGCATAAACTTCCTTTCAATATATTTAAATGATATATTCTAGAATTTTCAACATTAATTAAATAATAATTTTTAAATAAATAAATATCAACATTTTCTACTTCCTTTCCATTTTCTAAAAATATACATTCATCTCCATTTAATTTAATTACCAAATTATTTTGAAATTTTGACAAAATATTATTTGAAAAATAAATTAAAATTATTAAAATAATATTTTTTATAAATTTCATTTTTTGGTTGTTTTAATTAAAATAAATAATTTTTTAATTAATTAAACATTTATATATAATAAAATTTATTTTTAAATTTTCGGAAGGAAATTAAGTGCATTCATAAGATAAAAATTTTTTAAAAAGGAAAAAATTTCTAAATTTTAATTTTAAATGTTTTATTGAGTGCACTTTTAATAAATGTATTTCCTTTTTTTTATAAATAAATTAATTTTTAAAAAGTTCTAGCATGACCGGATATTGGAGTGCATATGGAGTGCATTTGTGTTCTACAAAACTGAAGTTCCCAAATAAATAATAGGTGGAATAAATCTTGAATATAACACGATTCTATCAACAAAAAGATACATCTCCAGCAATGAAAAGCGATTTAAATGTAACTTATGTAAACTAAACTGATTATTTCTCAAGGATGAATTCTTTCTAGATTATGAGATGAAAACTATCTTGTAGCAAATTTAAAGAGCTTTCAAATAAGCCCAAAATAAAATTTTTAATTCACCTGTAAGGGGCCGAAAATATTTTTTAGAGGCGTCTACCCCCGGTTTTCCGTTGATTTTCGGGTTTCAAGATCTCGATGATGGGGGTGCATCAGAACTTCATTTCTTTTGTATTTATCTATATTAATAGATATGTTCACAAAAATTTTTGTGGATTTTTCCTACTATTAAAAACCTATAAAACAAAGGTGTCTTGTAGCAAATTTCAAGGGTTTTCGATTAAAGTGTTCCATAACCTTATAATTATGGAACACTTTAAATTTATTTTTTTGGTTATAGAAATTTTTTAAAGTTGCTATAAATTTGATTTATTTAAGACATTTTAAATAGAAAAATATAACTAAAAATTTCAAAGAATTTTGACACTTCTCAATAAGATATGATAAAAAATAGGGTGACCTTATTATTTTGGAACAGAGTATAGTAAAAATATTTAACGAATTGTTCTAAATAAAATTATTAAATATAATTTATTAAATAAAAATTTAAATTATTAATATACAAATAATTTGTTTTTTAATTATAATATATCCATTGTCTAACGATTCTGGTTCATAATCCTCAAAAGAATCCTCTTCAGAACAAGATTCTTCTTCTTTATTTTCATTCTCAAAAATTGATATTTTAATGTTATTTGGTTTGTTATTTTTAATTTTTCTTTTAAAAGAATATATTTCTGGCTTTAAAAGAAAATATAAAGTATAATTTTAAGTAATAAATTTTTATTTTTAAATTTTAAATTAAAATATTTGTATCTCTCGCATCTCTACCTCCTACTAGATTCCGAATTATTTATCCTAATATTATTAAATCAGTCCTATCTCGATATCACGCCTTCCATATCACGTCCCCTCCTTCAATACTCGATTTCAAAGGTGACGTCTTAACGAGTTTAGACTTTACTTATATATAAATTTTAAAATAATTACATACATCTATTCCATATTTTTCCCCATTCCATATTCCAGATATTTGTATTTCTATAATTAATTCATTTTCCCTTTCAGTTTCCATCATTTTATTTTTACCTTTAACATCAACTACTTTTTCCTCAAAAATATTTTCAACTTCTTCTTTGAGTTTCTTAGATTGTGAAGAGGAAGACTCCAATAATTTATTTTTATTTTGCATTTTTCCCCAACTTTTTGGAAATTTATTTAAAATAAATACATCACTTTCCTCATCTATTCCCTCTAAATTTATCATTGCAATTTCATTTTTGCACGATTTCCAACAAATATCTACTTCGAAACGTTCAGATGTTTTAAGGTTAATTAAATTTTTATATCCCTTAACCTCCTTCCAATCACCTATAATTGAAATTGCCAACCGAAATTTAGATTCATTTGTTAATTTTGATTTAATTGTAGTTAAAGAAATAATAAATATAAAAAAGGAAATGAAAATTTTTGATAATTTAAATGACATTTTCTGAAATTTTAAAATAAATAAAATAATAAATTAAGTATTCTGGATAAAATAATTGAGTAAGGTATTTGTTTTAAGATAATGTCTGGCATTATTGCAATCTCTCTTTGAGGGGCCTTATTTTAGAGATTGTAAATTGTAGCTCGATTTTTCTTGTCTCTAAATTTTCTGAAAGATTCCTTACATATAAATTTATATCTCTAAGTTTCATTAAACTATCAATTTCTCGAAGAAAATGTGATGAGATATCCAGAAAGATCCAAAAATAAACGAGTTAAATAATACATAAAATCTAACCTCAAATAATTTTGTATATTCCTTCCCTTTATTTATTATTTTTTAAATTTAAACAAGTCATTAATTTCAAAATAAATAAAGAGGAAATAATTATTCAAAGTCTAGCTGGCTAAAAGGAAATTGCGAAAATATTTTTCAATTTATTAATTAGTGCATGTGAAATTTTGAAATGGTCTGTGATTAATAAATAATTTCATAAATTTTTATAATGAAATTTATATAATTAAGAAATGTGTTGAGAATTAAGAAATGCCCCTAGACTCCGATAATTCTCCAGGACTCCGATAATTCTATAGAACACATCGAAGCCTAGTTTTAAATCCCTATAACTATTCTGAATATCGAAAAGTCAAGATTCTTAAACATAAACTATTTCTGAATTTGAAAATAAAAAATGATAATATTTGTATAATAATTTTATAAACTTTTGATATATTATTTTTTAAATAAATGTTTATTTTAGAGAGGATGGACAGTTCTGTCTTGAAGTTTTTTGTTTTATCAAAATATATTTTCTGTTAATTAGTTAAATGTTAATTAAAAAAGATTATTTATTTCTATTAATGTAGGTATATACTCGATTGTAAATAAAAATATTTAAATTAAATTTATTTTTAATTTAAATTAAAAGTGCATATATATTCATATGACATAAGTGCATCTCGGGATTTCCCTTTTAAGTTTTAATGGGGATGTCCAATCCACACTGTGTTTGTCTACATATGGACAGCATGTGTATATCAAATTAATTTTAAAATAATTCTTAATATAAAGGGGGGGGGGATTCTCTTTTAAATTAAATTAAATTTTAAAATGTTTAATATTTTTATTTATTTTATTTTTTATTTTATTTTAACTCAAAGCTACGGTCTTCCAACTATTAAATTAAATGAAGGTAAATTTTGAAAATTATATTAAAGAGGTTTTAAATTAATTTGGAAATTAATTTCTAAAATTATTTTTAATAAATAATCTCTGTTTAATTAATAGGAAAATAGTAGAAATATATTTATCCAAGGATTTGTCTTTTTTCATTTCCAAATTCCTCCCTTTATTTTTAATTAATTTAAATATTTTAGTTAACAATTTAAATTTGTTTTCAAATCAATTAATAAATAATAATGGACATTATAAAAAGCTGCAGAAAACTTCTTTAATTACTACGAACAATTTAAATAATTCACCAAAAAATTTAAATTTAATAAGCAAAATTAAAGAAAATTCGAGACAATTAATTAGTAAATTAATTAATTTAAATTTAAAATATAAAATTATTTTTAAGAAATTCCTCGTGCTTTTCCTTCCTCTTCTGATTATCCAAAAATTAATGGGCAGATTCATTGGCAAGAACTACGTACTTTTATTTAAATTTTATTAAAAATTAGGGAAAGGTTCCCTAAACCCAAGTATTTAATCGAGGTGTTATTCTATCGTTTACAATACCAAGGACCTCAGGTCAAATTCCTGTAAATAGTATAAATGTTCAATACGATAAATGTTTGTGAATCAATGAGATTACTAATAAGGATCTTCCGCCTTTTTTATAAGGCAAACAAAGTGTATATTTTATAGATAAACAAATCCCGTTACAATTATTTTTCTATGTATTTCTTTCTAAACTTATTAATATTGTGAGCAGTGCTGGAATTTTGATTTTGCTCGTAATCGTACTTCATAACAAGAGGGAAATTTTTATGTCAATCTCTATTAGAGAATGACTACATTTTTTTAGTTTTATAATAAAATCTCAAACTAATTATTTATATAATTTAATTTTTAAAGCAACTTTAACTTCTGAAGTCGAAAATTTATATCACGGCGCTGCATTACTAATAAAAATTGATGATAAAGATAATAATGAAGTAATTTATGAAAAAGCTGGAAATTTTATGGATTCTTCTAATAGAGAAAATTTTTTTCAGTTTTTGGCACATTGTGATAAAGGATTGGCAAAGGAAATTGGGAATTTAATTAATAAAATTGTTAAGAGTGATTTGGGAGAAGGAGATAATTCTCAATTAATTTCCCGTCTTTGTTGTTGGACTTTAACTACATTTATTATTAATGCTTTGTTTTTGTTAGATGGAGATGATATTGTTAAAATAGGAAATGGGATACATTTAATTGATACTTTTGGATTTTTAAATAAATTATTGACTGAAAAGTAAGTGAATTTATATTAAACAAAAATTGTAAAATATCCCATAATTTAATTAAAAACATAAGGAAATCCCTAAATTCTATATAAATAGTAACGAATATTACCTTGATTAAATTTTAGTGAAAAGGATTCAAATAAACTGACTAAAATTAAAGAAATACTCGAAATAGTTATTGAGAATATGAAGAAAATTTTTCCTTCTAAAACATTTTTCGATGGAGGTTATGCTTTCTTGTTAGATTGAAGAATTATTAATAGTAAATGAAAAAAAATTTTTCTTCTTTTGTAAATTTTTATATGATTATAATAATTTATTAGTATATGTATATGTATATATTCAATAGAATAAATTGTAATTATACTAGTTTAAAGATATTTTTGTGGGGATTTTATTTGCATACCTTTGAATAGGATCTCAAAAATTGATATTTCTCATTAAAGTTATTTTAAATTGTGAATTTTCGGGAATTTTCTATTATATCCTTCCCAAAAATAAATGCTTCACATCAATTAGGTGACAGATCTTCTTGTGGATACCTTAAATCAAAAGATTTTCCTTAAAATCAAAGGATTTTTTCCCCAATCCTCCTGCACTTTAAAAAATCTTTCATAATTTTTTATTTTCTATGTCAGAAGGGTACTGATATCCATTAACAACTTGTCCTTTATAGATTTTTACATAATTAAATAAACTTTTCTCTTAAAAACTTAATTGTTAAATTTAATAAATGAATATTTTTAATTTAATTTATGTTTATATTTTTAATATACTAATGACAATAAATTTTAAATATTGTTCATAACTAAAATATAGAGAAAAAGTTAATAGAATTTAAGAAGTTCAACTGACGTGCTGTGCTTCTATATACTATAATATAATAATTTAATAATTTTTCTCAAAACTTTAATGTTTAAAACTAACCATAAATTGATGTAAAATATAAATATTTATTTAAAATTGTCTTTAAAAAATTAGAAGTTTATTTTTCAATAAGCAACAATTATTTAATTTTTGAATAATTAAAAACTTTGGCAAAATTGTTTCCCTATTTACAAAAATAATTTAAATAAAATGAGTAATCAAACTGTTAGTTTGATTTTTAAATAATTAAAATAAATTATTATTTTTTTAAAGTTATTCGACATTTATGGAGATCAAGGGCTTCCATTTGGATTAATTACCGTTAATGTGGTTAGAGTTGTTATTTCTACTATTGGTGTTTTACTTAATGCTTCTTTTGTCTTTGTTACAATTAAAATTAAGTTTGTACTAGTAAAAATATATGTATCCTTTATATTTTTGTTTATAACAGTCATTCATAGGGTTGAGGCAAACTGCTCGAATCCCAAACCTGGACTTTTTTCTATCCAAAATCCGAAACTCGGCCCGACGAAAATTTTGTAAATTTGATCTGAAACTCGTCCCATCTTTTTTCTCAACACGTTCTATCCCTGATTCACATTTCCACAAATTCACTCGCATTTATGAAGTGCCGATGTTCCCAAATTCCTTTTTAATTTAAAATTAATTTAATACAACAGAACATTAAATTCTCCATGTCATTTACTTCTTGCTTTTGATTGCTTTGTTTCTGCTTGGTATCAATCAAGTAGCTGGTTCTCATTAACTGTTTTATTCAACACTGGAAACCAATTTGTTAATATTCGTACTTGTTGTCTAAAAATACTTCCTCCTTTTCAAATTGGATATACATCTTCATTTAATGCTATATTTTTAATATCAGTAGATAGACTAATTAGTGTGTTATTCCCTATATGGTTTGTTAAAAAAATAAATTAAAGAAGATTATCTTTTTAAATTTTAAGGTATAGTCAAAGACAAATTTCTAAAAAATTTTACCTTATCCCTATGCTCTTCTCATCCCTATTAAGCCCAGCAATTGTTATCTACGCCCAGTTTCAAATTATTTATTCAGCACAAGAAACTCGGTACCTACTTATTTTAAAATAATAATAGAAATATTTTTAGACAAATAATTTGTGTTGCATCAGAGTGCTCCTGGAGTTGGGCTGCCGATTTAACATATTTTTTGTTTACTTCATTTTATGGTTTTACATTAATTAATTATTCAACTGTGTGGATTGTTTTAAAATATAGAACGTGGAAGGCAAACAATAATTTAGGTAAATAACTTCTCTGCTGCAGAAAATTAGTACTTGTTCAGCTCGCAATACGAAATGTCCCCCTCCCCCCTCCCCCGTCAATTTTTTGTTAAATATGTTAAAAACGATCAGTCAGTTAAAAGATTATAGAGCTCATCAAGCTGTGTCGAATGGCACTGAAATCAACCCCCGGTCTTAACTTTGGGCCGAGATACAAACTCCCGCAAGTTGAAAAATCACAGGGTCGGCCAAGCTGACCAATCTTCACTACCTAAGATTTTTCAATTTGAACATAAAAGTTTGTAGTATCAATTTTTAGTATCTTCTTATGTCTGGACACAACGAATTTTGAAGACATTATTTGTAATTATGTTATTTAATTTTGTTGGTCTATTTATGAATAGTATTGCAAGAATTGTTGTTCCTCGTTTTAATTTGGATATTACAGATAAATCTTTAATAATTTATTCACTAAGTTGTTTAACTAGCTTTGTTATGTCTTCAAATGCTCCAATTCTCTTCTTTTTTAATTAAGTTTTATTTTAAATTTTTTGGGGGAAATATTTAAATTTGTAAACAAAAAAATAACAAAATAAAATTTAATTTTTAACTTAAAATTTTTATTCTTTTTTTCATTTTTAGTCAGGAATACAGAAAGGCATTTCTGGTTGCTTTTAAAATTAAAACTTCAATTACCAAAGCAACAAATGTTGTTACAGCTGTTAATGCTAACAATCAAAAATTGCCGGCAAACAATTTTTCTACTACTAATTTAAGACATAATCGGGTAACATAAATTTTTCTTAAATTTTAATTATTTTTTTTATTTTTGAAATATTCCAAAAAAAATTTTATTTTTCTTCATTTGAGCGTTAAATTCAATTTTTGCTTTTATGTAATTATTTTACAAGAAATAAGTATATACCGTAAATGCTCGAAGTATTCGGATATTATCCGCGGATTAAGTATTTCTTTCAAAATACAATTCAAAATTTATCCCAATGTAGTATAGATTATTGGAGGAGAAAAGAAGCAGAGAATTAGACATTCTCTCAATATTTAATGAAAAAAGGAAATTTTAAATCCCATCAACATTTTGTAAATTTTATAGAGGTTTTGACCGTCTATTTTACCATTCATTGGATAATCAAAAATTGCCGGCAAACAATTTTTCTAATTGCCGGCAAACAATTTTTCGTTGGATCAATGATTCAACAAAAAATCAATTTAAAATTCTAAAGTTTTAAAAAAAACTTTCATCCAAAATTTTGAAAATTGACCTATTTTAGCTCTGCTAATACACAGAATTATTGCTTTTTCCTAATCGTATAAAATAAATTTTTCTTAATTTTTAATTATTCTTTATTTTATTCTTGAAATATTCCAAAAAATTTATTTTTTCTTTAACTGAGCGTTAAATTAAATTTTTGCTTTTATGTTATTGTTTTACGAGAAATAAGTATATACCGTAAATGCTCGAATAATTACCCCTTTAATAAGTACCCCCCTTTTTCCTACACAAATTTTAAAAATATTAAAAAAATCATTGTCATTTTTAATTATTGAAACATTTCAAAGTATAATATCTAAAAATAAATCGAGTTCCTCCTCGATCTCTTGAAATATTTTTCAAATTTAGCGCCTCCTCTTGATTAATTACCCCCTCCAGCGATAGGTCGAAACAATAATTACTTAGGGTAATTATTCGAGCATTTTCGGTAGCCGAATTTATATAGCACATCTCTCCTATTTTATACAAACCGGCCCCGAAAGACCGAATTATTATATTTTAATTTTATCAAAAATATAGATATATGTATAATTAATGAATTGATAGGGATATATAATAATATTAT
Source organism: Meloidogyne enterolobii (assembly GCA_963681835.1). Lineage (NCBI taxonomy): Eukaryota > Metazoa > Nematoda > Chromadorea > Rhabditida > Meloidogynidae > Meloidogyne > Meloidogyne enterolobii. The sequence goes on from CAVMJV010000101.1 coordinate 691,577, forward strand.
TTTTTGTAAAATTTTTTTATTTTGTTTTTTGACATCCATTTGTTGCTTTTTTAATTCCATTCGGTGAAACCAATTTTCTGTTTTTATTACTTTTAAAATCATCTTTTTTATCTTCCTCTTTTGAAATATTTAAATAAATATCTTCACTAACTTCAATTCCATTCTCAATATGTTCATTTATACTATTATTTTCTTTAGATGTTTTCTTAAATAATTAGCTAAATTTTCGGATATTTATTTTATAATCAGATTAGGGCCCGGAAGGTACCATATTATCGACTGTATTTTTCGGAATTTTATTTTACGATATTTTCAGTATTCCATACTCTAGTACGTAACGGTACAAAATTTTAGGCTCTAATTAGAATATGAGGAGGTACTTAAAACAAAAAAAGACAAAAATGAAATGACATACACCTTTTTCTTTTATAAATTACTGTATATACTCTATTAATTACCCTGGGTAATTATTGTTTCAGTCTCTCTCTGGAGAGGGTAATTGATAGAGACGAGGCAATTAATAGCGGTTATTTTTGAAGGGCTAATCATAACTATTTTTAATATGGGTAATTATTGTTTCAATCTATTGCTGAAGGGGGTAAATAATAAAGGTGGAGTAATTATTTGAGGGAGGGTAATTAATAGAGTATATGCGGTAATTTTTTAGAATATGTACATAAATACAAAATTGCATTCTATCTCATATTATTACCAGTATTGTAACCCCAAAACTATCCCTAATTATCACTCACCACTTCATTATTAGCTCCCTTTTTGTTTTTATTGTTTAATAAGCTTTGGACGAATTGAATAGTAAAATTGTGCATTCTAGGCTTATTTCTCTCAAAAGTTTCCAAAGCACTTTCACGGCTAACTTTCCATTCAAACATTCTTTGATAGCAGGGACGGACATATTTAACACGTCCAATGTCAGAAACAAATTTTAAAGCAATTGGAATTATTGGCTCCCATTTAGCTTGTAAAGCTACCAAAATCCATTGACATTTACTTAAAATTAGTTTAATTAAATATAACTATTATTTGCATTTATAGCGAGATTGGAGATAAAAGAGAATAAAGTTTAAATTATTTTAAAAAATAATTAAAACATACACATCACAATTTCCTGTAGTATTTAATGAATATTTCTTTTCCATAATTTCAATACGTTCATGCTAAATTATTAAAAATATAATTTCTTTTAATTCTATGTAGTAAATAATTATTTCGATTAAAAAAACTATTTTTATATTTAAAGAGTATTCTTAAAAAATACATTGAATGAATGAGCACTTCCACTTGATATATCCTTAACAAAAATTTTTAAAATAATATTAAAATTTAATTAACTTACAACATCCAAAAGACTGAAAAATTTTTCTTTTTGTGCAGTCATCATTTCTTCGAATTCATTAGCTCCAAGTTCATTTATTTCTTTATCAGAACCATATAACCATTTATTGGCAAGTGATTTACAAATTTTTAATAAAGTTTCGTCAAAACTATAAAAAATTTTTCGAAATTAATTTTTAAATATTTTAAAAACGTCGGCTTTTGAGGAGGCATTCCTGGCCTGTGTAACCAGTTATTCCAATTAATTGAATCCAAAATTGAACGTTTGTCATCATAAAATTCGTAGAGATACTAAAATAGATAATTAAAATTTTAAAAAATTTAGAGAGCATGTAAATAAATTTGGTTATTTCTCCCAAATTATCTCTCCCCAAATTTTCGACCTGACTATTTGGGAACCAGGCCAGAAACTTCCTAAAAATAGGAAAGTACGATTTTTGAGTAAAAATTTATAATTTTGTTCAGAATCATTGAATCAATCGGATTTTTGTGTCATTCGACTCAGCTCGACGAGCTCTTTCAAATAAGCTATCATTTGTATAATCGAATTTTTTACACCAAAAAAGGAGCATAAGAGAATCGGGAGGATATGTTTTAAATTTTTAATAATTTTACAATAAAAAATAATTAAATAAATTATATACATCCATCCATTCATCTGTAACAATTGATCTATAGGCAAATTTGTTAATATAACTTCGAAGGAATTGTTCAAAACGAGGCGGATCTCCTAACCGTTGTTCTAATAATAAAAGTAAAGCAGCACCTTTTTGGTAGGGAATTGGACTGAAAATTGGAATTTAAATTTTGGAATCAACTTTTTCCAATAATTTTATTTAAATTTCCAATTTTTTACCTAAAAACATCATCAGCACATTGCCCATCTAAAGGAACAATTAAACGAGTAAATGGATGTTCGGGATGAAATGTTTCGTAAATACACATTCGTAAATGATCTTCCCATCCAGATAAATGCATAAAAAGACGAAATTGTTCTCCAAATATTTTCCCAAGAATTTTATATTCAACAAATTCAGTAAACCCTTCATTTAACCTTTAAATTATATATTTACATATTTTTAATTATAATTAAATACGATCACCAGCAATTAAATAATATTTATAATTACCAAAAATGTTCCCAAGAAGCATTTGTAACTAAATTTCCAGTCCAACTATGAGCTATTTCATGGGCAACAACAGTCGTTAATGAACGATCACCGGCAATTATTGTTGGTGTTACAAAAGTCATACAAGGATTTTCCATGCCCCCAAATGAGAAAAATGGAGGTAAAACAATCATATCAAAACTATTAAAATAAATAAAATTAAAATTTGGAATCCGATTGGAATTACTCTGGGGAATAAACAACCAAAATTCCTAATTCGGGTTTAACAAAAATATTTTTACCGTCCCCAACGATATTCCCCCATTAATTCTGTTGCAATTTCCAACATTTTTTCAGTCTCCTCAAATTCTTTATGAGCAATATCCACCATTGAAGGTTCTGCCCATACCGCACATCTTTTACTTATATCACGTTTAACTAAAGCTCCAACAACTATAGCAAATAAATAGGAGGGGATTGGTACTTTCTTAAATTTTAATAAATTAATTTGAAGATATATAGGTAATTATTATTTATATTACAATGGCATCCTATATCAAAATTTAATTATTAATTAGCACACCTGTAAAAAATTAAATTGAACAAATTGTTCACTTCCATTTATTTCTCGATTATTTATTGGACGTCCCTCATCTTCTAACAAAACGGCACTCATTAAACATTGCATTCCTTTTGGAACAGTTATATTAGCTGTATATGTTTGTTTAACTGCTGGAGTATCCATGCATGGAACGAGTGATTTAGCATGTATTTGTTGGCATTGACTATATAAAAATGGGTGTGTACGGTCTGCGGTTAACGACGATTCTACAAATTGAAGAGCTGAAGCTGAACTTGAAGTTGAATATTGAAATTCGATTTTGCTAAAAAATAAGAGGAGGGATATTCAATTGTTTCTCTCTAAGAATTAATTATTTTCTAATTTTAAAAATTTACCCTTTCTCCCCGGAACTAAATTGCCCATCTATCAATAAATATTTTCCAACAAGTGGAATTTCTCCACTTCGAGCTTTACATTTTTTTCCATTCAATTTAATTGAACAAATAGTTTGATCGCTTATATCAAGAATCTTTTGAGATAATTTTTTTAATTATGTTTTTTTATAATTCCCACAATTTTGTCAGTATCCTTCAAAACTCTATAATTCAATATTGCAGCACCAACAATTCTTGTCCTTTCAAAATCAACAAACCAATCAACTAAAATATTTTAAAAATTTAAAATCTAAAATTAAAATTAAACAATTAATATTTTCTATAGTAATTTCATTGAAATTTGCACAAGTATTTGGATCACGGATCTGAACCATTTTTGAGAATGAATAAAATTAAATACTATAATTTATAAATAGGTGATCTAAAAATTTAAGTTAATATTTTTTTATTACTTTACTCTAAAGTGCATAATTTAGTCTGTTTAAACTTCTCTCAATGTTCTAGCAAAATTTTTTGGATAAAAGTCGGCCTGGATTCAAGGCTATGATTTTATATTTGAAATGTTTATAGCGTTGAAATATAAAATCTGACAGCTATTACGTAAATTATCCGAGATACGGTCCTCTGAATGTTAAATAAAAATAATTTTGGCAAATATAAAATTATTGGGTAAAATTTTCAAAAATGAAATTATAAGGTATTTCGATGCGCCTGAACAAGACGAGTCGATCATTCTTTTACCTAATCTTCTTCTTGCTAGTTTCAATTTCGGTATGTTAAAAAATTTAATTAATTTCTAAATTATTTTTAAAAATTCAACACAATTTATATACAGCAATTTAATTACTAATTTTTTATAGTAACAAAAATAAATTATCTATATTAGTAAAAAATTGTTCTGATAAATTAATTAAATAGATCATCGTTATCATTGCTATTCACGTGAATATTTATTACACGAGTTTTTGATTACGTTTAGCAACGAAATAAATTAGCTTGGGAATTTTTTGATTGACTAGCCATTTTATATATTTAATAGTGATAACAAAGTCCAAAAATGGATGGAAGGAAATAAATACAAAATGTGCCTCCACATGGTTATAATACATGTATAGAATAAAATATATAGAGCCTCTCAAAAAAAGGTAAAAAGGCGAAATCAGTCAAAAATAAGGCAAAAAGAGGCATTATTCTAATCACTTAAAAATAATTAAAATTTCAAATGAAAATTTTTCCGCTAGTTTTATTAACTAAATTGAGCAACTCAGGCTCAAAATAAAGAGATTATAATGAAGAGTAGTTTAATCCCTCTTAATCTTTTTTGGGAGGTCAAGAAGCTAGATTTCTTCATTATTTACGCTGGTTTCGGAAATTTTGGGAAACGTCAGAAAAGGGGCAAAAAAGTGTCACTTAAAAAGGGGGAAAATTCGAGTTTTTTCACATTTCTTATAACATTAACAAATTTTTATTATTTTAATCAAATTCAAAATCACAATTTATTTAAGATGTTTGTTACACTAAAGAATTAAAAAATCTAAAATAGAGTTGTTTGTAATAAATATTCGGAACTCGTATTATGATTAATATTTTGGATAAAAAAATTTTCGTGTGAGAAAATTTTCAAACAGTAATTTTAATAAGATGATATATGTAAAGGTATGCCAGTCACTACTATTAAAATTAATTTAAAAGAAACTAATTTTCAATTAAAGCAGAATATAAAAGTAATTATTAAATATTTCTATTCTTGAATAAATGTGTGGAAAGTAATGAATGAAATTAGGAACGCTGATTAATTTTTTTAATTTTTTTTAAATTAGGAACGCTGATTAATTTTTTTTAAAACGCTGATTAATTGTTATAATATATGAATGGAATATTTAAACAGGAAAATAAAAAAAGTCTTCTAAAAATATTCTTTAAAATATTTTTAGAATAAAGTAATTATTTAATGTCTGCATTTCTTAAAATACATTTTAATATTATAATTAAATTAATTTAATTGTATAATATAACTTATAGGGAAAGTAGAAAATGTAAAAATAATATATACCTAATTAATTATTATAGTCTCTACGGACAAAAATAATAATAAAAATTTTATTTAATTTTTCTATGAAATTATCTAAAAGGCTTTCATTGCTGTGAAAGATAAATAAGATAACAATCATTAGTATATTTCAAATAATAAAATTATCTTTCCATTACTTTTTTAGACCATAAACATGTGTTCAATTATAAAAATAATAATAATTTTATTTTATAAAAATTTCGATGAAATTTGAAATTTTATAATAACAAAAATTTAAATGAAAAAAAAATATATTTTATAAAAAATACAAAAATTTTATATTTTTTGTATTTTTACAGAAAAATATTTTAAGAAATTTGTTTTAATTTTTATATTTAAAATTTAATAATATAAAATTAATTTTTAAATTAACTTTCAGTTTAAGATTATTAAATTTTATTTAATTTTAAAATTAATATACGGGTACCAATAATCATTATTTGAATGCCTAGATAATTTAATTATAATAAGAAACCTTTAAAGATTTTTTAAATTATTTAATATTAGATTATAATACATAGTATATATTTATTTCCTCATGATTGTTAAATTAAATATGTCTATAATTAAATATAAATAATGAGAAAGTTTAAATTTATTTTAAATTATTAAATGTTAATTAAATAATAATTATTTTTTATTAGATAGAAATGTTACATTATAATATTCAATTCTAAATTACTTGCCAACAGAAGAAATTTTTTTACATAATTTTATTTGATTAATACGTATAAAAATTGTAATAATAAATCATAGTTTTTCAAACAAATATTTATTTTTAAATAAACATCTTTTTCGTGAAATAAAACATTATGAATTAAATTTCGAAGCAATTGTAATAATATTAAAAATTTCACTATGCCCTAAGTATGAATCCCTTTAATTTTTTTAAATTTACGTACAAAACAAAATTTAAAAATTTTTGTTTTTATTTTTCAATAAAATAATACATGCAATGCATATGTACATAGTATATCATTCGAAAGCTCTTCAAGAGTTCTATCAAGGAAAACTAGATTTTTCATTGATAAGAAATTCAAAAATTTTAAAAAATTTGGGAGGAATTTACACATCGTTTTCACAACAAATTTTTAAAACATAGAACTCCCTTTATAGAATAAAAAATTCTCAAACTTTGGTTTTTATTAGAAAACACTCTATAAAGTAAATATCCAAAGTTTTAAGTCTTTTGGACATTTACAAAAAAAATTCTATAACTATTTATGTAAAATAGGACAACTTAGTAGTATACATTGGAATTGCAGGTTATTTCAACAAATCTAATTAACTAAAAATTAAAAACTAAAGAAAATAGTAATACATTCAAAAAGGATAAAGACTTCGAAGATGAGCGCTCAATCAGTAATAATATATTATTTATATTAGCCTAATAATTTGTAGGGATATCCCTTATTTTTAGGATTAAGGATACCCCTTTTAGCCATAGGGTGTATTTAAGAATATGACTAAGCTTAATTTTTTACGACTTTATATTTGTTCGTAAAAGAACCTAAACTTTAAGTTTGAAAATTTATCCAAAGTTTCTAAATATAAATAAAGGGTTTCTAAATATAAAAAAATATTTTTATTATTTAATAATTAAAAATAATTTTTTAGTCTGAATACAAAGATGATGGGATTAGATTTGAATTTCTTCTGCCCCCACTTGTTTATTCATTTGTAGGATTTATCGGAATTTTATTTAATACAAGTGTTTGTTATATAACAATTAAATATAGGTAATTAATTAATTAATTAAATAATTAATTTAATTAATTTAAATTAAAGAAAACAATATTCAACACTTAAAAGTAATACAGCTATTTTATTAACAATTAACTCTTTTTTTGAAATTCTTCATCAATCTGGGCAATTTATTTACTTAATAATTGCTGTAAATGGAATTAATTTAATTCAATTAAATAAAATAATTTTATTTCAAATTCATTCAATTATTGGAATGTTTTCTGCTGTGTTTTTGTTTAATTCTTTAAGTTTTGATCGTTTCCTTGGAGTGGCATTTCCAATCTAGTAACTACTTAATTATTTAGATACCCTAATCTCCCTTATGGAATGACTCCTCTGATATAATGAAATTTCAGGGGCCGTATTCAAAGAACGAGGTAGAAATTTTACCCGCAACCACAGCTACGGGTTACTCTTACCCTTGCGGGTTCTATTACCAGAGTAACGAACCACAACTACGGGCTACCCTTAGCCTCATTTGTTAATAAGGGTTCTGAGTGCAGCTGAGTGTTGGTTTAACCCCTACCTCGTTCTCTGAATACGGCCCCAGAGGGTTAAATAGAATTAATGTTATTCTACATATGTGTGAGTTTACAGTTTATTTTTAGAAAATTTTTATTCAAATTAAATTAGATTAAATTTGAGTTATAATTTTTAAACATTTTTAAGTAAAAGCAAAAACTACTTAATAACTAGAAAATAGTACTTTTAAGTCATTAATTTATTTAATTTCAGTTATAAAAAAATTAATTCTCGTCGATATATTTATTTACATCTTTTTTCAATTTTTTTGTTCAATTGTTACATAATTTTTATAATTATAAAAACAGTTAATGAATTACCTAATTTATTAGTTAATGGAAGTTTAACAGATTCTACTCTACTTATTAATGGAAATAGTTATTTTAAATTATTACCTTTTATTTTATTTCCTCCATTTATTTTTTATTTTTTAATTATTTTTATTTTAAAATTTGGGAAAGGTATTAATTTTTTTTAAATTTATTTAAAAAAATAATTTTTTTTAAAAAGAATTAAATTCTGATGAAACAATGAAAAAAGTATATCGTTCAGTATTTTTAATTATTTTTGTAAATATTGGAGGATATTTATTTTGTTCTTTAATTGTCGAATATATTCTTGTACCCTTCTTTGGAGCAAATCAAATAAATTTTTTATTATTTTTAATTATACCTGGATTAATAATTAATTTTGCTAGTGCTTCTAATGCTCCGATTCTTTTTATTAATAGGTTTTAGACATATTTAATTTATTTTAAAAAATTTAATTTTTTATTTAAGTACTGACTACAATGATGCTTATAAAAAAGAATTTAATTTTATTAAAAATATTTTATTTAAAAAAGTCGGAATTAAACAACAGACAAAAACAGCGGTTGTAATGTTAAATAAAAGCACTACAAATTTATCTTAATTATTTGAATATAAAGACTATGAATAAAGAAGTTAAATAAAAAAACTTGATCAAATGGATACCTATTTAGATTCTGAAATATCAATTAAAGAATAAAGATTAAATATGTTTTTTGTGTAAAAGATCCATATACCTGTCGAGATCTAATTTAATTTTTATTTTATATAATTTTCAGGCTTCAATGTCAAATCAAAATTCGAGAAATTGATTTTGTCGGCCACTAATATATATTCAAAAATAAGTAAAAATTGTGTAAATATCAGAGTTGGGTCGGAATTCCGATTTCCGGCTCTTTCGATTTCTTACACCTCTTACTATTCCGACCCATCTTTGGTAAATCTCACTAATTTCTCATGAAAAAATATTTAAAAATACTTAAAATTAAAAAATATACTTGACACCTTTATATACAAAATATTAAATTTACTGCAGCTCTTGATGAGAGAAATTAAATTTTTTGTTAGATTAATAAATATTTGTTTGTTTTAAATAACCTCTTGATGCGCGAAATGTTTATGTTAAAATATTATAATATTTTTATTTAAAAATTTGAAAAAAATATAATTTTATTTATTGCAAATTATGATACAAAATTACAATAAATTTATTTTTTATTTAAATATTTTTGAACCTTTGTTAAATATTGCTAATAAACAACATAAACATTTAAAGCACTCGTTACAAGATTTTTATTTAAAATCTAAAAAGGTATTTATAAATGTGCTTTTCGGTTATGCACCTCCTCCTAATGATAAAAACTTTAAGTATGTAAAGCTGCTGTAATAGTAGTAAAAACTGCCAATTAGGAAACTTATCTAAATCATAAAATCATTTTTATATGTAAAGCGGATACAGATCTAAAAACGTCTTTGAAATATAGGCACACAAGGAATCTAACTTACATAGAGATGGATGAAAATTGAATTTGGGATATAAATTCGTTTGGCCGACTGATAAATCATTTTAAGAGCTCATCGAACAGAGTTGATCGTGTAACTTTTATCAAGTGTTTAATTTTTCCAATTTTATTATTTTTTAAAAATATCCCAAAATTAATAAAATATAATTTAATTTTTAAATTTTAATTTTAAATTTTAAATTTTTTGTTCTCATTTTCAATTTTGTGTTTACAAAATAAAAAAATGTTATTTTATTCTTTTCAATCTTTCACCTCTTTATTTTTTTTAATTTTTAAAGATCACAGATAAAAGTTTTTTCTTTTTAATTTTAAAAATTTTCTTTAAGTGGAAAATCATTACTCTTTTCTTTTTTTCTAAGTTTCTCGTTTACAATTTACTTTAACCTTTTTTTTTAAATAATCTCTCTCAAGTTTTCTTAAATAATTTTTTAAAAATAAATTTATTTATTTTAAAAAAATATTTTTTTAGATATTTTATTTTATTTATTTTCTCAGTTAGAAATATTTAAACTATTTTTAAATTAAATATAAATAATAAAATAATTTTGTTAAAATAAACAGTTGTTTCTTTTATATATTTAATCTCTTACTCCCCAACTGTTTCAATCACTTTTTACTTAAATTCCTCAAAAATCTTTTTAATATATATTTTATTTTTAACTTAATGTGACCATTTTTCTTTTTTTCCACATTCCTCAAATATATTTTAAAACATCTGGGAATTTAAAAATTTATTGGGAATTTTTGTGGATCAAAGATAATATTTGAGAGAGAGAGTAACAAATTTTTAAGTAAAAATATTTCAGAAAAAACATTTTAATTTTAAATCTATAAATTGATCCTTTTCCTTAAATTCCTTTATTTTTTTAAATTTTTCCAAGCCACATATAATTAGAAAATATTTTTTTTATTATTTCTGTTAAAATCTTTTAATTAAAAAAATAAACAATTTAAGTAAGCATAACTTAAACTTTAATAAAAATTTAATTCCTAAAATTATTTTTGAATTAAATGTGTAGGAAGTACTTGAATATTATTCTCATTCTCTCCTCCTTTCTACTTGAAGTATTGCTAAAAATGGCAAAAAATTATTAGGATTATTTAGAATCTTTTTAAAGATATTTTTGAATTATTACTCTAAAAAATAAATTTTTTTTTAATTTTTCTGGCTAAAAATTTGCTGATACTACTATATAATCAAATTTAAAACTATCTAAATTCTCAAATTGAAAGCTAACGTATATGCTTGAATAATTACTCGCTCTCGAATAATTGCCTCCTCTCAAATAATCTAACGAAAGGTTAGATTATTCTATATATCTAACGAAAGGTTGAAAAAATACTTACCCAGGGTAATTTTGAACATATACGGTATCTAATAAATTTTTGATTTATATTTCTATTTTGATTTGAATTCTTATTTCCGAAGGATTACTTATAAGCTATTTTACCTAGTGTTCATTATTTACAAAAAATAACTAAGTGAACATGTATTTTTTTCTTTTTTTAAATATTTTCCTTCCACTTGACAATTGTTAATATATATATATATAAATATATTATTTGTTCAGTAATTAACCTTCAAAATATAATAACTAAATATTATTTCAGATTTACGATCATATGATGGCTCTTGGTACTAATCAACCACAAACAAGTTCTTCTTTAATGGCTTTTAGTGAAGAAATAATTAAACAGGTAATTTTATTTAAATGCTTTTTAACATGCTTAAAATACTATAAATTATTATTTGAAGAAAATTCTATTCTGAGTCAGGAAATAAAAATTTTTTAAATAATAATTTTAAAGTTAACACCAGAAGAAATTGATGAATTCAGAGAAGCTTTTATGATGTTTGATAAAGACGGAAATGGAACAATTTCAACAAAAGAATTGGGGGTTGCAATGCGTTCTTTAGGTCAAAATCCTACAGAACAAGAAATTCTTGAAATGATAAATGAAGTAGATATTGACGGGAATGGACAAATTGAATTTCCAGAATTTTGTGTTATGATGAAAAGAATGATGAAAGAAACGTAGAAAAATTAATTTAAAAAATAAATGAAATATTTTAATAATTTTTAGAGATTCGGAAATGATACGAGAGGCATTTCGAGTTTTTGATAAGGACGGGAATGGAGTTATAACTGCACAAGTGAGGATTATTATACTATGAAGGGTTTTAATTAGGGTTGGACACGAACGGTTTTAAAATTGGAAAATTTTGTTATTTTTTGCCAAAAAGTAACCGTTTCTATGAAATTTTAGAAATCGGAAATTTTTGAGAGAATTTAAAAAATTCTCCCAAAATAAAACAGATATTTAACTAAAACTAAAAACAAAACTGGAGCTTTTTTTAGATTCGGATTAACCGAAAGCCGGGAGTACCGCTTAATAACCGGTTTATTAGAAAATCACTATGATTTAATCCAAAATTTAAAGTATTGGGAGAAAATAATTTTCTTCTATAGAAAATTTCGTGATCTCGATAGTTCGAAACAATTAAAAATAAATCCACCTAATTTAACTTGGAGATAAATAGGAATATTGTGGGAAGGAAATTTCAAAAATACTACAATAATTCAAAATTAAATAAAAATTCTTTTAAAGGAATTTCGTTATTTTATGGTACATATGGGAATGCAATTTAGTGAACAAGAAGTTGATGAAATGATTCATGAGGTTGACGTTGATGGGGACGGAGAAATTAACTATGAAGAATTTGTTAAGGTTCTATAAGCAAACAAAGAATAAAGTTAATTTTCTTTTTTTTAGATGATGAGTGAAAGATGAAAAGAATTAATGAAAATATTAAATAATTTTAAAAAATCATTCCTTTTAATTTTTAATTAAATAAAATTTTGATTGTCATTTCCCTTTATGCTAAGTACATATGTATTAGCAAAATTAAATCACAATGTTTAACAAAATTAAATAATAATTTTAATAAAATTTAGAAATATATTTAAATTATCTCGAAAAATATTAAAAATTAAACACTAATTGACCCTTCACGGAAATTTGTCTTTCCAATAAGTACAACGGTTCTTTCGGGATGCTAATATTTTGAAAGCCCGAAGCCAACAAATGGCAAATACCCAGCACTGATCCCCGCTCATTCTTGTACATAATACTTAACTAAAATATAAATAAAAAAGTCGGCCTGTAAATTTAATAGAACACGTTTTAATGAAAATTATTAAAAATAATTTTAAAAAAAACAACATGTATACAGAAATTATAACTTTAAAAAATCGAAAAAAATTTTTTTAAAATATATTTATCAAAAAAGTCAAATTAAAGCAAAATTTTTAAACAAAATTCAAAAAATAAATTAAACTATCTCACCGGAACACGCCCAAAACAGCGCGCCCCCATAACGGCGCAAAGCCATAACTTGCTTTAAGATTTCTTAATCCTAACATCTTTAGTATCAAACTATTCCACTCAACGAGCTAAAGAGATTGGTACCAAAATTGACAAGGCCCAGACATTTTCCAGCAAGTTATGGCTTTGCGTCGTTATGGCCGCGCGCCGTTTTGGGTTGTACCCTAGACAACAATTAAGTCAATAAATAAATTAATCAATTAAAAATTCTTTTAATAACAATATCAGCTACTACCATAATAATACCATCAACTACTACTGGCGAATCCATCTCTTCAATGTATACAGAAAATTTAATTTTTGAATTGTGTTTATTGACAAGTTGGAATTTTGTAGTTTCGAATTCTTTGTAATTTAAAGCCTTTTGAATATTTTCTGCTTTTTCACTTGAATTTAGATGTCCATACACGCCATAAAATTTAATTTCTTTTACCATTTTGCAAATGTTTGGTGTTTCGACTATTTGCTAAAATTAAGGGAAATTTTTTAAACAAAACTTTTTATTTTTTTTTCAAGGATTCTTATATTATGGTCTCCATTGACCAATTTTGGCGTCATTCGATTAAGCTCAATTCGAACGACTTAAAATATCCGGAAATCTAAAGAAAAAGTTTCCTAGGTGACTGAATAAATTATAAGCCTTATTTTTATTGAAAACGATCTAGCCGGTAATTCTGACCATTTTGAGCTCATTATTATTTAAAATATACCCCTATAAACACTTAATTAAAAATGTGCAAACCTCAATAAAATAATTGTAAAATTCAGAGTCAAGATTTCTATAAGAAATATTTGAAAATTTGTTTCCTTCTGCTAAAAATTTGAATAAGCTGTCCATATCTTCCACATCAAATTCATTCGTTCCACCAAAAACCACGTCAAATTGTTTAGAAACCAGATGATTCAAAATAAATTTTAAAGTAACACTCTCGTAACTAAATATTTTTGCCTGTTGAGAATGTATTTGTAAAGGTAGATTTGTTGTTTCATCAAGCAATAATTGAATCATTTTTGGATTAAATAGAAAGCGAATTTCAAGATATTCAAAAACACAATTAAAAAGTAGTTTAAATAAAAAACGAGCAATTGCCATTTGTTCTAGATTTTGTGGAAATTTTGGCAATTTTATATGATATAATACTGAATAAAAAAATGATTAAAAACTTTCATTCTCAAAAGGATAATCTATGGTGAGTCCCAGCTTCGGTAATTGTGACTTTCCTTATGGTTTGAAAATTCCCAAAAAAAATTTTCTTGTTTAAACTCGTAATTTTATTTTCCGAATAGAGCTTAATATTTAACCTTTTTTCCCATTGTAATTCTGTCCCAAATCACAAATAATGGTGTCCACGTCTCTTTGTTCAATAGGTTCACTCAATTCAAGATCATACAGAGATGATGTTAAAAACATTGGAATTGACTCTTCTATTCCACGTATCCACTAAAATTTTTGAGTTTACTTGAAATGTTTAAATTAAAAAAAACCTTTTGTTCTAGATGTTCACTCAATTCAAAATAATAAAGTTGAGGCGGTATTTCAATAAATTTATATTCGGGGTATATTTTAACGTAATTATCTCCTTCCAATTTTAAGTCAAAAACAGGACGCTAAAAAATGATAATTAGTATTACGAAAATCAATTGGTACTGTGCATTTATACAAAGGATCGCACCGACATTAAAACAAAATTCCCGATTTCGGGAATTTTGTCGGTGCTTCCCAATTTCGGGAATTTTGTCGGTGCTTTATACATCTTCCCCTCCTTGATTATGCTTTTTTCAAAAACATTGAAAAATGGTCAAAGGTAAATAAAGATCGTCTTAAATTACTTAAATCTCTCTAATAAAATAGCCGGCTCTTATTCTTTCAATCAACAAAATTCTATTAAAGGGGGTCATTAAAATGGAGGGAGGCATTCTATTAGAGAAAATATAGTAATTTAATCTTACCTTCATTTCCCCTTAAACATTTTTTATAATTTTTGAGTAAGGAGAAGGAAAAGATAGGCGTATAAACGCATAGTAACAATTTATAAATAAATACAAATTTAAGTTTAGCAAATTTCTTCCTAGCCAATTCCTTTCCATATTTGTCAATAATATTTTTGAAATAAAGACTTGTTTCTTGAAAAGATAATAATTGATCAAAGTCGAGAAATTTGAAAACATCCAATAAATTCTCTTGTGGAAGGCTTATTTGTAAATGCTTTTCAGTTTTGTTGTCAGCAAGCACATTGTCGTTTCTAATTGGAGTCATCCGATGCCACCGACCTTCCTAAATAATTTTAATATTTAATTTAGACATAAAATTATAAAAAAACCTCTAAATAATATTTAATTCCTTTGAATTCAATTATTTTTCGATACCCGCTCATTCTTAAAAATAATTTAACTAGAATAAAGAAAGTTGGCCTGTAAATTTTTTTGTAAAAATTAATGAAAATATTAAATAATTAAAAAATCATTCCTTTTAATTTTTAATTAAACAAATAAAACTTTAATGATTGTCATTTCCCTTTATGCTAATTATTAGCAAAATTAAATCACAATGTTTAACAAAATTAATAACAATTTTAATAAAATTAGAAATATATAAAGAATTATCTCGAAAATTAATCATTAAACACTAATTGACCCTTCACGGAAATTTGTCTTTCCAATAAGTACATTCACAACTAGAGATTGTTTTTCTGCTCTACTTCTGGCCATTACCTGAGCCAACGCTTCGCGTACTTGCTTGACGTCCATATCACCGTCCAAAAATAATGATTGAGTGCCTAATGCTTTTGCCGCTTCTTCATAATGAGTATACTGTTTAAAATTTAAAAAATTATTAAATAAATTTTTTGTAAATTATGGGGGAAAATGAACTAAATCAAAAAAATTTTTGGATGGGTAGTCTGCTCATTTAATATTAAAAATAATTTTTACGTCCAAATCGCAAGCAACGGCTGATTTAAAGTGCGGCACTTGTTCTCTGGCAATTTGAGTCCAACAGGCATCATTTCCAATAATTCCAACAACTGGAAGTTTATGGCGAACAAAAGTGTCGAATTCCATCAAAGAATAACTTAAATTTAGAAATCAAAAAATAAAATTAAAAAAAATTACCCAGCAGATCCATCACCATAAATTATAACAACGGTTCTTTCGGGATAAACAGCTTTTGCACCAAGTGCAAATCCAGCACCCACACCCAATGTGCCAAAAGTGCCGGGATCGAGCCTTTAAATAAAAATGAGTTAAAGAATAAAAAAAAGGACAAAGATAAATTAATAAATGTAGGTCAATAAATAGAGCGAAGAATGCCAAAAAATTAATTTAAATTTATGACATTCTCACAATCAGATTAGTCCTAACAACCAATCTCACCCATAGACAAATTAAATCAGTTATGTATTACCATTGTAATGGCCCTCCTGGTCGAACAATATAAGCAGCACTAAAATTATAAAATAACAAATTAATTTATTTAAAAAACCTTCCAACAAAATCGCCGCCATCTGCAACCAAAATTGCATCTTTTGGAATTACCTAAACAATTAATTAGTTTTGCAAAGTTTTTTCAAAAACTTGAAAATTGAAAAGGTGTTTGAGAGATCTAATTTCTAACATTTGTGGATAAAGCCTTTAATAGCTACTATGGTTTTTAGTTTCAATTTTAGAGGTACTACACCAAAAAATTCGAATCACGGGCTATGACGCAAAAATTAGAAATTTTCATTAACAAAAACTTTATAAAATAAAAATTTAAAAAACAACCTCATCCATTGCAGTCAACAATACAAGAGGGTTCATATGTCCATCATCAGGTTTTTGTGCCAATTTTTTTGCAGTGTCTTCTTCTTTTTTAATTTCCATTTCCCTCAACATTTCAATCCATTCTTTACACTTTTCCAAACCTCCCCATTTTCGTTCCTTCATTTGCTCTTGAAGTCCTAACAAAGTCAAACCAACATCAGCTTGAATAGTTGCTGCAGAATTCCAGAAAACGCCGTGATTCTAAATTAATTAATGTTAAAATTAAATATACTTAATTAACCTTTAACATTTGTTCCTGACTTCTATTTATTGAAATAACTTTTGTTTCAGGTGAAAATCCCTTTCCATAGGTTAGACGAAAGTCACATACAGCTCCTATAAAACTGAATTTAAAAAGAAACAAAGGATTAAGCGAGAATTTTAAATTTTTCTTCTTCCAAAATTTATGATTTTTAGCATATTTCAAGGGGAGGGGGTTACTCCAAAAAAGCATAATTACAAAGGATTAAAAAACAGAAATAATTTTTAAACGATTAGGAATTGAGCCCGATGCCAGCAGTAAGGGCGTAGCATCGGACTTTCTTGGCTACACCCTTAACTAGCCGCAATATCCATATCCGTTTCTTTTTTTTGTAGGATCAGAGATAATCTAGTATTTTCCCTCTCCTTCTGATATTCTTTACATAAATATATCTAAATTTAACCTGCAAGAAGAATAACATCAGCCTCCTTAATTGCAATCTTTCTATTTTGACGCATTTGTAACGGTGAATTTGCCCCTAACAATCCACGACTCATTCCACCCAAATAAGTAGGAATACCCAAATTCTTAAAAATAATAAATTAAAGATTTTTCATAAAAATTAAAGCAATACATTAACAATTTGAACAAGTTGTTCAGTTTTAAGTGGAGGCAAAGTAGATTGACTTCCCATTAGTAAAAGTGGACGTTTTGCATTTTCAAGAATAGCTGCAATTTTTGTAATATCTTCGATGTTTGGCTTTGGAATTGTGACAGGTAAAGGTCCAAATTCTTCGTGAGACCAAGCATTGTGGAACTGACGATAAATATGTTGATAGACAGACTCGTTGAAGTTTTGCTGAAAATTTTTTTAAGTTATCAGGTTTCAAAAGGGGGTCAACCCTGAAGACCTACACCCCCAAGACCTACACCCTGAGGACCTACACCCTGAAGACCTACTGACCCTGAAGACCTACACCCTAAAGACCTATTTACCCTGAAGACCTACAACTTTTTGATCAACTCAAATTATTTATAGTAGGGGATATCGAGGATATCAGAAAATCCTCTTTATCCCGATAAGCCCTCTATCCACTTTAAAACCTCAAAATCCTCTATATCTCCCTTAATCCACCTTTATCCCATTTAAAACCTTCAAATCCATCGATATCCCCCTTAATCCCTCCTAGTTCCTCTTTACCTTCTTTAAATCCCCCGATTAGACTTGTAAAGAAATAAAAAGTAAAAAATTGTGTTGATCAAAAAGTTGTAGGTCTTCAGGGTAAATAGGTCTTTAGGGTGTAGGTCTTCAGGGTCAGTAGGTCTTCAGGGTGTAGGTCCTCAGGGTGTAGGTCTTGGGGGTGTAGGTCTTCAGGGGTGGACTCTTCAAAAGTCGAAGTTTGAGAGGTGTTTGAGTCACCAGAATTAAAAATTGTGAGAAAAACACCCATCAAAAAAGTAATTTTGCTAATTAAGGTTGCCGTTTTCGAGTCGGGCCGACGGTCGAGTCATTTTTTCGGACCTCATTTTTATCGAGTCGGGCCGTACGAGTCTTTTTCGGGCCAAATATCTTAGGCCCGACTCGATCTTTCGGTCCGAGGCGGGCAATCTTGGCAACCTGTTCCTAATGTCAACAATATTGAATAAGCCCAAATTTCTCAATTTCAATTAATTTAACCTTTTCTGGCGTATCAGGGTTTTTTATAAGGCTGGCATCTCTAAGCACTTCCTGATAGGATTGAAGAACATCCAATGGGAACTCAATAAATACAGGGCCAGGAGTGCCTGATTGAGAAACAGAAATTGCCTCACGAAGTGTTGGAACTTGAAAAATAAATTTATTTCTAAATTTTATTTAAAAATTATTTGAAACCTATATCGTCAACATTTATAATTCTTGCAGTAAATTTACACATTGATTGAATTATTGGAATTTGATCAATGTCCTGTAGCGCCCCTTTGCCTTTCATTAATGAAGGAGCAGCACCAGCCAAAAGAATAACAGGCGATTCAGCCAATTGGGCATTTTTTAAGGAAGTAATTGTGTTTGTAACACCTTAGAGATTTTTAGATAAAGAAAACTTTTAAGAAAACCTGGCCCTGAAGTTACAGCAGCAACGCCAATATGTTGACGAAGACGAGCAACTAAATTATTTTTAAGTTACCATTTATTTGAAAATAAAATCCCTCCCGGAAAGTTTTAGTCTATATCAGAGTTTCAACGGAAAGTTCCGGTGTTTTTTGAGTTCCGGGAACCGGAACTCAAACTGGATCCGGTGAAACACCAGTCTATATATAAAATTTTGGGGAAATAGATGACGCATGAACACTAAAACCTTTTAAATTTGAAAATTTATTTTCGAAAATAGTCCCCAAAAGAATTTATTAAGAAGCTAAAACTTAAATAAGCCTGTCAAATTTCCCTCCAAAAAATAAAACCTGCATCAGCTGCAAATACAGCATTCACTTCATGTCTTGTATCATAAATCTTTAAATGAATTTAAATAAAATTCTTAGAAAATTAAAACTTTAATTCCAAGCTGTTCAGAACTAACAAGTATCGGCGAAATATGTCCTCCACACAAAGTAAATATTTCTTTCACATTATGAGCCAAAAAGAAAGAAAAATAATTTACTTAAAGAATAAACAAAAAAATTACTTTAAGGACAGAAGCAACCAATTCCCCTCCATGTTTTTTGGATTCTTTATCGATCTAAAAAAGATTTTTTGATTTAAAAAAATTAAAGACAAACATTAAATTTTGTAGAAAAATATTTGGAATTTATTAAAATTAAATTTGTTTTTTTGGCACATTTATTTAATGTTTGGCGAGAGAAATTTAAAAACATTTAAGAAAATTTTTAGTTGAATTTATGGAATTTTTGATTAAAAATGAAAAAAATAAACGCGTGATAAATAAGAATAAATTACATTAATTTTAATCATAAAATATTTTATTGAAACATTTTTTGGTTTTTTATGATTACTTTGCTTGCTATTTTACTGATAAAAAAGAGGGACACGGACACTTAGTCGCAGGCCACTTAGTCGCGAAGTAGCTAAAAAGTAGGGTTGGGCCCGATCCGAAAAACCGAGTCGAATTTTGGCCCGAAAAAGACTCGGCCGGACCGGCCCGATAAAAATAAGGCCCGATAAGTTTTAAGCGACCTGAACAAAGGACCTTCGCGACTAAGTGGCCTGCGACTAAATGTCTCGCGACTAAATGGGCCGTACCCAAAAAAATTTTTTTTGAAAAGATTATAATTTATTTAGAGGAGAAAAACGGATGATTTTTTAATTATTCAATAAATTAATTTTTCTCATTTCTTTCTTCTTTGAAATTAAATATTAAAAAATTATTCTTCTAAATAATTTTATTTATTTTCTTCAATGTTATACTCAAAAACTACAAAATTTTTAATTAAAAAAACTTTTTCTAAAAAATCAATTCGCCCAATTTCAAACAATTTTGTGGAAACTGCTGGTTTTGTTCCTAAAATTGAATCTTATGAATATTCTAATAAAAAATTGTTGCTTTTGGAAAATGGAAAATATATGACATATAAGGATGTTAATAATGCTTCTGGACGTTATTCTAATATTTTAAATAAACAATTTGGAATTCAGGTAGATTTAAAGAATTAAGAAGGGGAGGGGTTAAATAAACACCTTTTGGCAACTGCATTAGTTGTTATGATTAGTGCTCGGCAAAATCGATTTTTCCGGGTCCGGATTTGCAGCCAGACCGGATCCGTCCGGATTAATCCAGTCCGGAAAAAATCCGGAAATCGTTAAAAAACCCAGATTTGGGACCCGATCTCCGATAAAATCCGGCCATATTCGGTCCGACGCCGGGCAATAGTCGTTATTAAAACAAAAGTTTTGGCTATGGCGTATAAATAAAAGGCTTTCAAAAAGTTTAGTTAGGAGCTTAAGTTCTCATAATATTATTTGACCATTAGATTTACTAAAAAACTATATTTTAACAGAAAGGTGACACAGTCCTTTGTCGAACTTCAAAAACTTCTGACGCCTTAGCTCTTTATTTGGGCATACTTCGGCTTGGAGCTACTTATGTTCCATTAAATCCAACTTATACAAAAAGAGAAACTGAACATTTTGTTAATGTAAGAAGAATTTAATTTAATTTTTAATCAAAATTTTACTTGTTAAAGGATGCTAAACCAAAACTTATTGTTTCTCTCAATCAGAAGGAAGACAAAACTTTTTGTGATACTTCAACCGTTAAACACGTTTTGTGTGAAAAACAATTAGCAAAGGTTTGCCAAAGTTGTTTTTGCTAAACATTCCCTTAAATTTTTATAGGATTCTACAAAATTCGAGCCTCTATTAGATGTTGAATCAGCCAATCCCGATGATGTAGCTTGTATTCTTTATACAAGCGGAACTACTGGTTTTTTTCTAAAATTAGTATTAATATTCTAAATATTTTTTAAAGGTCGTCCAAAAGGGGCAATGGTAACACATGCGGGTCTGACAGCAAACGGGCAAATATGTACAGACATTTGGAGGTTTCATTCAAACGAGTCAGTTTTTTAAATTTATTTTTACTTTTTGAATAAGAAGCGATTAATCCTTTGGATAAGTCAGACTGTTAAACGGGAAATTTTTACTCAAAAACGTAAAAAAAACAAGTCTGACATAGATTCCATAAATCCTGCAATCCCTGATTTTAGAGATAAAATTCAAACCTTATTCTACCTGACATTGTTCTACGATTTTTTTAAGAAAAAAATTTCGTTAAAATTATAAAAATTCAAAATTATTTTTCAGTATAAATTTGCATGTTCTGCCTTTCTATCACATTCACGGATTGTTTATAAGTTTCAACTGTACTTTATTCTCCAAATCGAGTTGTATATTTTTACCAAAATTTGATGCAAAGGAAACAATTAATTATTTACCCAAATCAACTGTAATGATGGGAGTACCTACATTCTATGCGTAAGGATTTTAATTGGGGAAAATAAATAAAATGAATATGCCAAATGATGGGATTTTTAAAATTTTATTAAAAAAGAATTTATAGGGGTAGCACGGGGGACTTGAAGGGCAGGACTTTTCCTCTTAATATTTTTTTAAAAAACATTTATTTTTTAGTAGAATGGTTGAACATAAAGAATTAAACAAAGAATCAGTTAAGAACATGCGTGTTTTTATTAGTGGAAGTGCACAATTAACTCCAAATGTTTTTGAAAAATTTGAACAAATGACTGGACATCGAATTCTTGAACGTTATGGGTAATTTTAATTTTAAGAAAATATTTTTTTAATTATTAGAATGACAGAAACACTAGTTTCAACCTCAAATCCTTATGAGCCAGTTAATCAAAGAATTGCCGGGTCTGTAGGGAAAGCGGCAAAAGGTGTTGAAGTATGGGTTTTTTATGAAGATTTTTAATTAATTTAATTATTTTTAAGGTTCGAATAAATAAAGAGGGAGTAATTGAAGTTAAAAGTCCAAGCCTTTTTAAAGGTTATTTAAATTTACCTGAAAAGACTAAACAAGAATTTACTGATGATGGATATTTTATTACTGGAGATATGGGCGAAAAGGATGATAAAGGTTTGCAATAAAATATTTTTTGACACTGTCGGACTCCAACTACAAACAATTTAATGTTAACGGCTTCTCGTCTGTAATATAGCTCACCATTTATTTTTTAATTTTTTCATCAATTAAATAATTTTTTTATATTTTCAGGTTATGTTTGGATAAAAGGAAGGCAAAAAGATTTAATTATAAGTGGAGGAATGAATGTTTATCCAACTGAAGTTGAAGAAATTGTAACTATTTTATTTGGAGAAAGAATTAAGGAATGTGCCGTTATTGGTTTGGTTTTTTAATTTATAGTTCCCAAAATTTTTTAACTTTCACTATGTCCTATTGGAAATCTATTAATATTTTAAAATTCAAAATAGTTTGGATTTAAATTTTGACTGGGAAATTTCTGATGGGATAATAGCATTTTAAAGGTACCCTTTGGGGACATGAGCTTTAGGTTCCAGTCCCTTACAGTTGGATTGTTTCACAGAAAGATTATATCCTTAATCCCTCTATATAATATCTAATCGTATTTAAAATTCAGCCGTTCCACATCCTGATTTTGGTGAAGCAGTTGTCGCTATATGTGAAGCATCCGATTTTTATAAAAAAGATATTTCTACAGAAAAATACAATTTAACAGCTGATGAAAAACAAATTTTAAAAGAAAAACTGGCTCCATATAAAATTCCAAAGGCTTTTTATTTTATGAATTTACCAAGAAATCATTTAGGTAAAATAATATATTTTATTTTTAATTATTTTTCATATTTTTTAAGGAAAAGTTCAAAAAAATTTGCTTAGAGAAATGCCGAAATTTAAAAATATGTTTCAAAATGCTTGAATGAAAAGAAGGAATTTGCTAATTTTTAGTTATAGGAAAATGTTTTTGTCACCTAAGAAATACTATTCACTTAAAAAATTTTAAAAATCAAATAGATCTAACTCATATTATTAAACTCAAACATATAATTTATTGTAATTAACAAATAATTTCTAACAATTCTATTCTGTTGTCAGTTCTAGAAATTCTATTAAAAATATTTTTTATAGTTATTTTTTAATTTTAATACCTTTCTTAACTTTTCCGATTAAATTATTTTTTATAATTTATTTTCAATCAATTTTTTTAGGTTAAAACTTCCCAATTTATTTTTAATATTTTTAGACATTTTAATTATTCTTTGCATTTTTTTCAGTTAATTCTTGTTACTTAAATAAATTCCCAAAGAATGTTTTGCTTACCAACAGAGGCAAAGCTTGATATTTTTAAAATTTTCACCCATCAACAATTATGTTCAATTAAACAAACAAATTTTTATTTTAATGATTTTATTACTAATTTTGAAGGAGAACTTGCTCGGCAAAAATTATGTGATATCTCTATTGTAATGATTTTTAATTAATTAAAAAAATTATTATTAAGGATTATTTTTATCACTTCGAAGAACTTCCACATAAATTAATTAAACCTGACGCTAAGGATTTTGACTTTTTGTTGAATGAGCAAATTGAAGAGAAGGTTAATTTAAATTAAAATATTTAAAGATTTCCTTTCTTTTTAGTTGAAAAATGGACTAGAAACCCCAATTCCTTTGTATTTACATGAGCAAAATTCCTCCGAAAATATTGTTATCTGTTTAATTGAAGGAGGTTAAATTTTGTTTAATAAATTTATTCAAGTCCTCAATCACCAGTAGTTTAATTGTGGGCAACGCTGTTCCGCGCAAAGAAAAGAATGCGGATTGTGTTGACCTCAATTTTTAATATTAATTTTCTTTATTTTTTTCATAGAAAAATAGAATTTTTGTACAACTGTCCAAAAGGTTTATTTTAATCCAAAAAATTTTCAGGTCGACTTCTTTTACTTCAACTACCAGACATCATTAAAAGCAAAGACGACATCAGAATTGTTTACTATTATTTAAATAAATTATTTAATTGTTCTTTTGAATATGGCTGCTTCAATATATTTATCTTCAATCCGGAATTAATTAAATTATTATTTGGAAATGCTAAACAAGTTTATATTCGAACCCTCGTTCTGCCATTTATGGATCGCAATATTGAAAATGTCTTGAAATTTATTTTGAATCATCTAATTAGCAACTATCTTAAAATTGATTTTAATTTATCTGAAGACATAGAAAAATATAAAGATATTTTATTTAAAATTTTAACGAAAGGAGACAATTTTAATGAAATTAGTTTGATTGACTTATTAAATTCAACAACACTTTATGAAAATATTATTGAAGTAAGTTACCAATATGATAAAAATAAAAGTTAAATTTTAAGTATATAGCAACATCTAAAAACTCTTCAAAAATGGCCTCTTCTATTTTATTTATGTTCGTTAATCACACAAAGCTTAAAATAAACGAGAAAGCAGAAGATGTTGAAATTAAACAATATAATTTTAAAAAATCGACAAAGTACCAAATAGCCAATATTTTCAATCCAAAAGTGAGATTCTCATTTCACATTGAAGAATGGGAACGTTTTTGGTGTTATGCAGTTATGATCGAAATAAAGAGAGTGTAGATTATTTTTTATTTATTTATTTATTTATCAGCAAACCACAGGTATTTTAAAATACATTAATGTGGTGCAAAAAAAAACATAAAAATAAATTAATGTCAAAAAAAAAATATATATATGTATGAAACAACATCAAAAAAAAAAAATTATATGTATTAAAAAATGAAAAGTAAACATAGATAAATTTAATATTATACCTTAAAAAAAACCACCAATAACGCTCAAGGTTAATTTTACTAGAATTTTATTTAG
Organism: Meloidogyne enterolobii; assembly: GCA_963681835.1. Taxonomy (NCBI): domain Eukaryota; kingdom Metazoa; phylum Nematoda; class Chromadorea; order Rhabditida; family Meloidogynidae; genus Meloidogyne; species Meloidogyne enterolobii. The sequence goes on from CAVMJV010000101.1 coordinate 716,916, forward strand.
ATTCTGATACTTTAATGAAACTTCTAAATTTTTTGGGATCATTTATTTTAAATGATTCATTTGGAAGTTTATTCCATTTATTTACCACTCTATGAAAAAAATTATTTTTTGTTCTATTTGTGTGTTTTTTAATCCTTAAAAGTAGGGGCCTGCGAAGTGATCTATTTGAAAAATTAAAATATTTTTGGGAATTAAGAGATGTAAACCCTTTTATAATTTTAAAAGCGGTGGAAAGATCGGCAATTTTCCTTCTATCTATTAACTTTTCGAGTTTACAGGTATTTAATCTTTCTTCATATGGGACCTTGATTAATCCACATTTTTTGTAAATATTTTTAGTGAATAATTTTTGAATTCTTTCAATTTTCTCTATTTGATATTTCATGTGTGGATTCCATACTTCAGTTGCATATTCTAGCTGGGGTCTTATATAAGTTTTATATATATTAACAAGGAGATTTAAATCTCTAGATTTAATGATTCTTGTTATCTGATAACTTTTTAGATATGCATTTTTTATAATCATATTTATATGATTATTAAAAGACATTTTAGAATCTATTAAAATTCCAAGATCGCGAATACAATCTGTTTCTTGTATTTTTAATCCATGAATGTTATACTCTCTTTTTAGGTTATTTTTTCCTAGATATAAGGCAAAGCACTTATGACGAGATATTTCTAAACCATTTAATTCTGTCCATTTTTCAAGTATCCATAGAGCCTTATTAAGTTCATTCCTTTCTATGCCATTTTTATGAGCTACATATAGTTTTACGTCGTCTGCATATAATTTTATTCCAATGTTTTCAGGGATTTGATTTGGAAGATCATTTATAAAAATAAGAAATAGAAGAGGTCCTAGGACACTACCTTGAGGTACACCTGAGAATGTTTCATATTCGCAAGATATTTGGGCACCAATCTTAATCTTGAAATTTCTATCAGATAGAAAATTTTTAAGAAATGTATAGACTTTTCCGCTAATGCCTGCTTTTACTATCTTATCTAGAAGAATATTTGTCGGTACAGTGTCAAATGCCTTAGCAAAGTCGATGTAAATGATATCTATGTTATATCCATCTTGTATTGCGTTATAGAGATCATCCATTGTGGATAATAACTGTGTTGTTGTGGATCTTGATTTAAGAAACCCAAACTGATTTTGATTAAAGAACTTTTTATCTTCTAGGTATTTTATTAATTGTTTTGCGATAATTCTTTCTAAAATCCTACATAGGGTGCATGTTAACGATATTGGACGATAATTAGTTGGATCTGATTTTTCCCCTTTTTTATACAAAGGTATAATAAGTGAAGATTTCCAAATTGATGGAATTTGCCCATTATCAATAATACATCGGAATATATCTGTGATTATTTCTGCAAGTGAATCAGCGCAATATTTAAGTAATATATAAGGTATATTGTCTGGAGAAGTAGAATTCTTGCTAGGAAGTGATCTGAGGATATCCCACACAATACTAGTACTTAAATCTATGTCTGTAAACTTTGATTTTGGAATTATATTTCCATCGCTATCTGAGAGATTAATGTTTCTTTTTTGAAAATTCTTTTGAAACTCTTTTCCCAAAATATTACATTTTTCTTTATCGCTGAAGTAGAATTTATTTTCTTTATCAATTAGACAGGGAATATTAGTATCTTGCGTAAGTCTGTTTCTAATATACCTATGTATCGAATTTCCACCTTTATTGATTAATTTTTCTTCATTTGTGTTATTATGAATTTTTAATTGCTTTTTCAGGTTTCTTGAAACGATTTTATACTTAAGTCTTAGATTGTTATCATATATTCTTTCTTTAAGTAACCTAAATAATCTAAGTTTTTCTTTGTGTAATTCCTTAATTCTTTGAGGGTATGCTTTTCTTATTATCTTATTTAGTGCTCTCATCGGTATATATTTGTTATAAAGACATAGAAGTTCTTTTGTTAGATAAATGTATTTATCTTCCACTGTGAATTTCGTTAATATACCTAGGTCTAAATTATTTCGGAATATAACTTGATTTAAATTAATAAAATTGGATTTACTAAAATCTCTTACGTAAATCTTGGGCTTCCTTATAATTTTAACACGATAATTTAGCTCAAACTCTATCATTTTGTGATCGGAAGTTGAAAAATTCTCTCTAACTTTAATAGTTCTAACAATACCGGAATCAGATGTAAGTACTAGGTCAAGGATTGAATTTTCCCTAGTTGGTTCAGTAACAAGTTGGTTTAATTGATTCTGACCTATAAACTCTATAAAAATATTCGCGATCTTGTCATAATTGTCAATTATTTCGTTGGAATCCCAATTTATGTGTCTAATGTTGAAATCTCCACATAATATAGTTTTTTGATTGATTTGATTTAGAAGGAATTTAAATAACTTTTTTGTATTAAGAATTGAACTATTTGGTGGTCGGTAAATGTTTATGATGTTAATTTCTTTTTCAAGCAATAATTTTATATGTACAATCTCTGATTGAAATTTAGAGCCAGAGAAAATGATTTTAAAAGGTATGTTATTTTTTACTAGGATTGCCGATCCTCCACCTCTTTTTTCTATTCTATTAGCTAATATGACTTCATAATTACCCCTATATGATAGTTCAGAATTTATTATATTATCTGTTTTGAGCCATGTTTCATTGATTAATATGAGCTCTGGTTTAGAATTTTCAATTAGGTAATTTAAATCTGGTATTTTATTAGCAAGCGATCTAGAATTAAATAATATACATCTATATGAGCAAATATTCCCGTTTGTTATTTTTGTTTGTGGTTTGCCTGCGTGCCCCTATTTATTTTTAGTTGCCTTGAGCGGTTGTGGTTTTTTAAGTGTAATGATTGACAGATCGACAACAATGTACTTAAACATGTTCTCGACCTGATTCATAGAAAATGCTTGCTTACGCAAGTTATACAAAATATTTAATTCGTTTCGAGTCATATCACGTCTAGCAGTTAAAAACTGCGGTAAAGATGGATTTTGCTTAAGACATTTACGAAAATTATAAAGAAAAATATCCCTAGATTTTTTATTGTTAAATGGGATTTTGACAATTCTTGGTTTCTTATTTATATCATTTGATAACTCACGAGATGGATGTCGATGAATGTCATTTTCCAAAAGATCAGAAGAGACTCCACAATCAGAAGCAATTTTTTTAACTAAAGAAGTGATGTCAACATTTTCAGGGGCCCGTTCAATAACAACTCTTTTTGATTTAGACTTGATTTCTTCGGCGTCCAAAATCGCGTTGTTTATAATATTGGTGAAATGAGATTGTTCTAGAAAAGGATTATGTTGTTTGTTGCTAGCGGAAAATGGGTCTCCAAATCGATATTTAGGAATTTTTTCTGTTGTTTGTTGTTCTGGTTCATTTGTAAGAATGTCCTTACAAAGATCCATTACAGAATTTACAATTTCAAGCATTGCTGCAGCCCAAGGTGGCATGTCATTAGAAAATTGTTCGGAAAAATTAGAAAGTTTTTTGTTTAATTGATGAAGTTTTAATTTTTTGTTGTTAACATTAGAGGTAGTGAGTGGTGTTGACATTGATGTTGAGGTTAAATTATCGATTTCCATAAGTTATTTAACTTTTTTCTTAAACCTTAAACTTGGGTATTAAACCTTGGGTATTTTGTTAAATATATTTTTATCGACCGGGAGGCATTCGGGATGGGCATTTCCGGACAGATATTTCGGGATGGAGATTTCAAAAAAGATTTTTTTGAGATCGAGTGTTACCTCTTAATTACTCTTAAGCCTCACAAACTTCGATAGCTTTCCTAAATCTTTTTAATATCTCGATATCCATCTTAATCTACGAAATCCCTTGATATTTCTGTTAATCCCTTGACAATAGGTGAGGAATCTAAAAAACCATCTTAAATTTTGTCCGTCCCGATACATTTGTCTGACTCCCTTTTTATCATTTTTTGCAGGTTAAAACCTGTCATTTTTTGCCAAAACACGGAACAAAGAAATAATTTTTGTATTTTAAAAAGCAGAATATTTTTTAACATTAAAAATTTTAAAAAATCCTAAAATTCTGATTTTAAAAATATTTTAATTTAAGAAATCTGATTTTAAAACTATTTGTCTTTTCCGTGTTGGAATTACTCATTTTGACCCTCGCCCAAAATAGTGAGTGCCAATTCTTTTTTGTATTTACCAATAAAATTTTTAAAATAAATATTTGTTTAATGAAAAGATAATTGATTGGAATTTAGATATTTAATTAATATTACTCGAAAAATCCCATCTAAATAGGTACATATGTAGTATGCATATTCTTTTAATTACCACGGCTATTCCATGTTTAGTTATCTCTTTTCATTACTTTATTTGTTTTTAAAAAATATAATTTATTTATTACCGAAATCCGCATAATTATTTTTTGTTACTTAAATTTCCTTCGGAAGGGAAAATTTTTTTTAAAAACGTTTACTGCCCATATCACCTCACTGACTTCTTTTGGAATCACCAGACTCGTGAATTTCTGGTGTAGGAAAATACGTTTTTATAACTTTTTATCTGAAAATTAAAAAGCCAAACAAGAAAAATATTTTCAATTGATGAAAGTTTAACTAATAAATTTGAAAAAATCAAAAAAATTTTTTTAACAAAAAGAACAGAAATTTTAAAATTGATTTAGTGCTTTTTCCGTTCCCTACCTATTTTTTGCGGACCGTACCGTAGGTGCAAACTTTGTAATGTTCTGGCTTAATGATGTAAAAATCCGAAACGGAATTTTACATCCGAAACGGAATTTTACAGTCAAACGAGTTGGATTACCGCATCCAGAAATAATAAAAATATTAAATTTTTAAATAAAGGTGCACATTAAATATTTATCACAAACATTAAATTAAAAAAAAAGAAAAATTAGTCTTTCAGTTGCTTTAAGAAAATTTAAAAATATAAAAAAATCGAAAAAAAAATTTATCTAAAATAATCCCTCAATTAATTCTAACAATCACTCAATTTTTCTCTAAATTATGTTAAAACAAATCCTTTAGAAAATTCTGACAAAAAATATTTTTTAATAAATTTTTTTCAAATTTTAGTACCTCTTTGCAATACATTACTGGAAATGCCAAAAATTGACAATTTTTTCTTTTCTTTCAAAATTTCCCCATTTTTATTTTCTAAAATAAAATTTTGTAAAATATTTTGTTCAATTAATTTATATTTTTCTTTAAAATTAATTGAATTATTTAATGTTAAAGATTTTAATAATTTAATTCCAACAATCCATGAAGTACAAAATTGATCACTAAAATATTTTATTTTAATTACTATAAAAATTCTCTCTCACATTTTAGAAAGATTTAATCCACAATTTTCTGTTTTTAATCCAAAGTGGCAGTAATCTACCTTAATTAAAAAAATTTTTTTCATTTAATATTTTTCAAAGGGAAGAAATAAAATTTTGTTTGAGACATAGCTTTATGTTGTGGAAAAATTCATTGGAATAGAAACAATATGGAATAAGCCATGACCGAAGCAATAACCGACTATATCACCCCCCCCCCTCGTATGAAAATACAACCCGAATATTTGTAATTATTATTGAAAATATTTTTGCAAGTCAGACACTAGTATATCCAGCTTTTCAAATAATTTAAAAATACCTCATCAATATTACATATTTGTTCTTCTATTTCTGATTTAATATGATTATCAACAAAATTACAAAACTTCTCTTGATTAATTTGATTGTTTGTAACACAAGAAATAATTATATAATTTTGATACTAATTAAAATAAAATTAGAATTATTTTAATTAAAAATTAACCTTTGAAATAAATTTATTTCCTTCAATTATTTCTCCAAAATTATTTAATTGTTTATTATTTTGTATTAATTCATTTATTTCATAAAAAACTTTAATTTAAATTTAAATAAAATTAATTACTAATTTTATTTTTAATATTTACCATTCAAAAATTCATTTTTAATTATTTTAGCATTTAATTTTGTTATTTTAAAAGTAAGAGAATTTTCTGAAAATGTTGGGCTATAAACTGTTATTTCTTCTTGATTTTTTTGTTTTTCATTTATTTCTTTTGTTGACTTAATAATTCTTATAGGTGTTTTCCAATTCCTTTAATTTATTTTAAATTTGAATCAGATTAATGACTAGAAGAAATGTTTATAAAAAATATATTCTGGTGGAATTTTTAAAAATAATTTTCAATAGGTTATCCTAATCGACAATATGTCTCTGACTAAACTAAACGGACATTTTATCAGAGATGGATCGGAAATCCGAGTTCCATCTCCTGATTTTCGACATTCTTTTCTTATAATTTCCGTAAATATTATATAATTTCTAAGTTCCCACATTTGGGCCAGTTTCGATTTTGACACTTCTATTTGTCCCAGCCTACCTCTCATAATAATTTTAATTTTTTAAAATTAAATATCCTAACCAAGTAGAATATGTTAAAAAGAATCTTTCAATTAATTCAACAAAATTAGTGTCTGGATATAGCAATAATACTTTCATAATCATTAAAGAAATTGTTGTTCCATCCAAAAACCCAAATTTATTTCCATAAATACAATTCTCTTTAAAAAATATTTTTTAAAAATTATTTTCCTTTAAAAAAACCTTTAGCCCAATTTTTTAAATAAATAAATGCTTTAAAATAATTTTCTTTAAATTTTTCATCCCTTTTTTCAATTAAATTTTCTAAATATTTATATGTAATTAAAAGAGATATTTTATAAATTATTTCTTTTTGTTCATTAATTTTACTATCACTTTTTCCTTTTTCAATTATTTTTAAACATTTTCTTTCAATATTTTCTGCCCATTTATTTATATTTTCTGTTATTTTTTGGTCTGTAATAATTAAACTAATATCAAATTCAACTTCTCCAATTTGGAAATTAATTAAATTATTTGATTCAAAATATTGAAGATTTTTAATTAATTTTTTCTATTAAAAATATTTTTATTTGTTAAATTTTGTTAAAAATGAGAATAAATTAAGTGTGGTTATTCAGTTCCCTTATACCTATACATAAAACCGTCTTGCAATAATACTTCAACTCCGTAAAGACGGAGTTGAACCAAAGATATTTTATGGATGGTTATAAAATTTTCTCTAAAGAAGAAAAAATCATTTTAAAAATAATACTTAAGTTGTGAAAGCCTTCTAAATTATCTCCTCCTTTACTTAGGAATAGGGAAGAAATTTTACTAATGTTTAAATTAATATATTTTTAATTAAACACTTGGATTCACGAAATTAAATTAATTCATTCTCCTTTCTCTAATTGTCCTACACTACTCCCTGATTCCTAGTTTTTCTTTTTCCTATTTTTAAAATTAATATTTAGATTTACCTTGCAAAGATGACAATAAAAGGAATTGTCTTTACAATTAAATATAAATGGGGGTCTACAAAATGAATTTATATTATTTCCAATAAAAATATTTTGAATATAATCATTATCTTTTCTTTTATCAATTACTTCTTCTAATAAAATAATAATTCCATTAACATGTCCCCCTTCTCCTTTCCAAAAATTATTATTAATATATGGACTAGCAATTAATAATTTAAAATAATAATAATTATTATTTTCTTTCCATAAATTAAAAATATTTTTAAAAATTTCTATTGGATTTTCTTTTTTAATATTTAACAAATATTTATCTATTAATATTTGTGTATTTAATTGTTTATTTAATACAATTTCCATTAAATTATTATTTTCTAATAAATTATCTTCTTGTGTATTTTTGGGAGTAGAATTAATTAATTCTGACTGATTAGATGAAAGTGATTGGAATCCTTTTGGATTTAAATAATTATTCTCATCTTTTTTATCTAAAAATTATATTTGTTATATTTAATAATTAAAATATTTTTAAATTCTGCTTCAGTCAAACCCTTCACCTTCTTTTAGTTCTTTACACTCTGTCTCTTCTATAAGTTTATCAAAAAATTTCAGAATACTCTCTATCACAACTTCCCAAAATTTATATCAATAAACTAATTGATAGTCCCATATCAACTTCCTTAAAGTCCCAAATTCAAAAAATCTAACCGGATCCAACCATAAAGTGTCCGATGACACTTTATATTTAATTTGTTTAAACAATTTTTATTTCAAACCTAAATTAATTTGTTCATTAATTTGTTTAATATTTTCAATTCCTCTTTTAATTTTTATTTCAAAAAATTCTTCAATTTCCTCTTTATTATTTAAATTAAATATTTTTTGAATAAATTTTCTTTCATTTTCTCCAAAATTAAAATTATTTTTTTCAATAAAAAATTCACAAATTTTATTTAAAAATAATTTTTCTTTATTTATTTTATTAATTTTTAATAATTTAATTAATAAATTATTTAATTCCTCTTTTTCTTCTTTTTCTTCTTCTTTTTTTAAATTTTTATTTTTAATTTTTTCCCAATTTTCTTTTAATTCTTTAAAATAATTTTCTTTAAAATAAATATTAAAAATTTCAAAATTAATTTCTTTTAATTTTTCTAAAAATAAAAATCTTTTTTCAATTTCATTTAAATAAATAGCCATTTTTAATATTAATTCTTTTCTTCCTTTTCCTCCTCCTCCTTTCTCTTCTTCTTCTTCTTCTTCTTCTCCTTCTTTTCCTCCTCTTCCTCCTCCCTCTCCACCTCCTCCTTCTTTTCCTTCTCCTCCTTCCTTCTTTCCCCATCCTCCTTCCTCTTTTTTTCCTTCCCCTCCTCCCTCTCCTCCTTCTTCCTCTTTTCCTTCTCTTCTTTCCTCTTCTTCTTTTCCCCTTCTCCCTCCTCCCTCTTCTTCAATATTTTGTTTAATTAATTCAAATAAATTTTTATTTTCAATAAAATATTTTAATTTTATAATTTCCTCCTCCTCCTCTTTTTTATTTTCTTTTATTTTTTCTTCTTCATTTTTATTTTCTTCTTTTTCTTCAATTAATTTATTTGATGGAGGTTTTAGTAATTTATTTTCTTTTTTCTTTAATTTTTTATTTAATTTTTTTAAATTTAATTTTTCTTTTTCCTTCTCAGTTTCAATCATTTTTATTATTTTTTTACTATTTTCTATGCTTACAAGATTTTGTAAATTTTTAAAAAGATTTTCTGTTTCTATTTCTTTCATTGCTAAAAGAATTAAAAACTTAGAATTTCTTTTATAAATTTTGATTGTGTATTAGATTAACACTAAAATTTTTACCCATTCTTATTTATAACAAGTAAAAGGGTACTGGAAGTCTATTCTCTCCATGTTTTACCAGAAATCCCTCTCCTCTCCTCCATTTTTTGAAATCTCGTTGACACGTTTTGCCTCCCTGTCTCCGCGGTTATCAATCAGGGAACGTGCAGAAATAAATTCCAGATTTCGGGAATTGGATCAACACATTCCCTACTACCATTTTTACTTGACCATTAAAAGATTTAGTGGCCAAATAACTCCTCTAAAAGTTATTCTTTTAAAATACTTAAAAAATTTAAAGAGATATGTAAAAGTAAAAACAAACTTTCAATTAAATAATTATTTTTCTCCCCAATTAATTTATTTATTAATTTAAAATGTTCGGCTTTTAACCAATTTTTGAATTTATTTAAATCTTTTTTGTCATAACCATTCGCTATATACGAAATATATCTTTTATTATCAATATCTGTCCATTCCTCAACAATTTTTAAATTTCTATTTAAATTTTCGGACTTATTATTTCTCTAAAATTTTTTTAATTTTTTAAAATCAGAAATCTTCCTTACATTTTTCTTTTCTTTCATTTTATTTTCAATTAAATCTTTAAATTCTTCTAATATTCCCAAATAATTTATTTTTACATTTTCAATTTCGTTTTCATTAATTACAAATAAATATTCATAATTTTTATGTATTTTCATTTTATTTTCATTTACGTTAATATTCATTGTTAATTTTGTTTCAGGATCTTTCCATTCAACATTTCCAGTAATCATTAAATTAACCCATCTAAACCAAATAATATAATCTGCCATAATAATTCTTATTTTATAAATAATCGGATTTTTGTTTGTTAATATATCAACATAATGTTTTGTTATTTGTTCATTTTCTAGTAAATCTGAAAATAAGATAAGACTTTAAGCTTTTTATTAAATATTCTTGCAGTTATATCGGGATTTTTTTAAATTTTGAAATTGTTTATCTTTTTTTCTGTTAAAATTTTTGAATCCTTGATGACTTTGTATTGTTTAATTTATCTCATCGAGTTGTATCGACCCATTTTAAAACGTCACGGATTTAAAAAATTTGCTGAAGTTATAGCCCTTCGACAAGGTACCCTTACGACGGACTTTTCCTATCACTGATTTTGGTTTGCTGTGGTTGACCTGTCAGGGGTCAGGGTTTTTGTCCATAAGTACCCTGCTACCCTAAAATATTCCTAAAATATTCTATATATCGAATAAATTTCTATGATATTTTTCATTTTTAATTTATTGAACAAGAAATCCCCTCATCTCATAACAACCTAACCAAAATACAGACTTTGTTATCTACTATGTACAATTTTAGTTTTTTTTAATTTCATTTTATTTAAATAATATTTTAATTTTACTAATGTTTAATAATTAATTTAAATAAAAAATATTTTTAAACCGTTATTATCAAATAATCCATGTTTTTTAACAAATTTTTCTGTATATTTATTGTTTTCAAGAAAACATAAAAGAAAGAAAGTTGTTCCCTTTTTACTTTTAATTAATTCTAAATTATTTTTGTCTTCATTAAATTTTTGTTCCAAAAAATCTAAATGATCCTGATTTACAATTTTATCAATTTTTCCAATATATTCAGGATCTACTTCATTTTTTAAATTTAATTTTGTAATAATTTCTTCTAATTTTTTATTAATTTCTTCAATAATTAAATTAATTTCTCCTATTTTAATTAAATTTCCAAATTCTTTAGTTTTACCAGAAAGGAATTCAACACATTCGGTTAAAAAATATAACGAATAATTTAATTTATCTTTCATATATTTATATATTTCTTTTTTTATTTTTTTAAATGTCTCTTCTAAATTTTTATATTTTTCTGAATTTATTTCCAAAAAAGACAAAAGAGCATTTTCTATTTTTTCAACTTTTCCTAACAAAATTGAAATACTCATTCTGGCTTGTAAATCTGTAAAATATAGTCCGTCATTCGTGTGGATTTCTATTTCTGTTGATTCTAACCATAAAATATTTTTATATAAATACCATCGGTATTCTGGTTCGATATAAGCTAAAAATATTTAATTTAAATATATATGTATATATTTATAAATTATGGAAATAAAAATTTTAATCCAATCTTAATGAGAGAATCTAATAACAAATTTATCCAGATATATTTATTTTTCGTAGTCATGCTAATAATAATAATTTCTTTCCTATGAAGATCTCTTTTGTGTTTCCATTTAAAATTTTAAAAAATATAAAAAATTCTACTTGCAAGAAATTCAAAAATTAAATTTTAATTTTCTATAAACTTTTAAAAATAAAAAAATTAAAAACTACTTACATATTATCAAAAGTTCTGGATGTTTAAACTCCAAATTAGAAAACAATTCATACCCAACTAATTTAATAATATTTGCTTTAACATTATTATCAAAAGAAAAATTATTTGGGTTTATTTTACTCAGAAAATTGCGAAGGGAATTAAAATGAGAATATTTAATTTGTTTTTCTAAAAAGTTTGTGTTCAAACAAATTTCTATCAATTCCTCAATTTCAATTTCTGTTTCGCATAAAATTTCTTTATTAAAAATATCCATTTCCTTAAATTAAAAATTTTATAATTTTCCATAAAGGAATTGTTAAATTTATTGTATGTATTTCATAATCGAATTTGTTCTATATTATTTATTTCCGTAACTTTTCCACCATCTTTATTTTAATAAATATACGAATAGCTACGGCATGGGTTTAGAAATTAAGTCCTGAAACTTTAAAAGATACGGGAACTAAAATGTTCTGATGGTGAAGATAAACCAAATAAATTTAAGTTGAAATAAGGAGTCGAGGAGTGATAAACTAACTAAATATTTATGATGATAGTTAAAAATAATTATCTATATGGCAAAAGTTTTTATGTTTAATTATCAATTGATTATTATATTTTAATTAGATTTATAATTCTCTTTATATATTTTTTATTTGGGAATTATCTAAACAAGTAATTAATCTTACTCTAATTATTATTACAATTTTAATTTTAATATTAAAAATATTTTTACAAACATATTTAGGCAAAATAGAATATTCTTCCAAAGATTGTTTCCAATATTCATTATTTAAAAGTTCTTCCTCATTTTTAACCAAATTTAAAATAAATTTAAAAAATTCACAAAATATTTTTTCTCTTTTCCAATTTTGTGAATTTTCCAAAATATTTAAAATTAATTTTAAAGAATTTTCTGAAAATTTTTGAAATTTTTTGTTGAATTTATTTAAATTAAATTTATATTTTTCTTTTTTAGCTTCTTCATTTTCTTTTAATTTTTCACTTAAAAATGAATAAAAAATTTTATAAAATTTTTCCTCCTCATTTAAAATATTTTTTCCAGCAGCATTTTCAATAAAAAATCTAAAACTTTTAATTAAAGATTCAATTTCAAGTTTTTTTAAATATTCATTATTATTTGAAAATAAAAAATAATTTTTATATAAATTAAAATTTTCTTCATTTTCTTTTAAATTAAATATTTTATATTCTTCACTTTTAAATATTTCTTTTTCATTTATTAATGTTGAATTTGTAATTAAGAAAATATTAATAATTAAATAAAATAATAATAAATACATTTTATTTTTTATTTTTTAATTTATTTGGGTTATGTATAAATAAATGAATAAATAAAAATATTTTATTAAAAAATATTAGGAAATACCTATGTCTCTTTCCTTTTTACCTATAATTGCACTTTTATGCCAATAAAACGACTTTATAAAAGCCGACTAGCAATTCACGTGAATAATAAAAAAATTATTGACAAATGAAGAAATCATCTGGAAATTTCGAAAAAGAAAAATCCTCGGTCCTTCAGCTTAGTTCCGAACCACAACCCCATTCACATGCTTCCCTATAATATTTTTATGTCCGTTAATTAGTGTTCCAGTTATTCCAACTTATATTATGATTTTACCCGATGAATAAATTTTCCTCGGAAATACATGTTTAGAATCTCTTTTTTAGAGATCCAAATTATAATAAATCAAAATATATTTAAGGCAATTAAAGTAATTTTATTCATTTTTAATCCTTCAATTTCACATATAATTATAATTCTAATTGAAGTATTTTCAATTGATCACTAACAGTATCTGTTTTTAATGTATAATGTGTAAGGCCATCATATTTAATTTCTTTTTTTGTTCCAACAACAATTGAAGTTTTCCAGCCATATGCTTTATTAGTTGGGCCTATTATTGTGTCATTAGTTGACCAAAAACTTGCCTAAAATAATTATATTTTTAATTAAAAATAAATATAAATTTATTACAATATATTTGCCATCATCATTTGAATGATTCAATTTTCTCAATATATCCCCATAATTATCTGAACAGGGAATAAGATCGTCGCTGTTACATTGTTTTACATCTGTATGTTCTGGACAGCTTGGACCAGTCCAGAAACCAAACTTTAAATTTTTTACAATTAAATTATATATTAAATAGCCATTTATACTTCTTTACTGCAAGCTGGAACTCTTTTTGTATCGTTAGTTGTTTCTCCTTCACTATCAGCACAAATACACAAGCCATTGTTAGCACCAGCGATTGCAATAAATTTAGGTATTTATTTTACTTTTTAGAGGGTCTCCAAGTTGGCACTTAAAAATTAAATTTTAAATAAAAATTAATTTTATTCAAAAATTTTAATTTTACTCTATGTAAAATCCACATATTCCCTTGAATAATAATTCCTGCATAAGTAACACCCATTGAATGAGCAATAATGTCTATTTCTTCTGCACCTGTATATTCTAAAACAGCATCTACAAATCTTCTCAATCTTGTAGCAGTTCCGCAAGTTAATTTGCTTTATAAAAAATAATTTTTGGATAAAAGAGTTATTTTAATTTTAAAAATTTATATATTTAAATTTACTTAGTTCCCCACTCTTTTCTCATAATTTTACTCCTAAATAGACTCGAACCTTAATAACAATCTTTTTATTCTGATCTGCTGTTAAAGCATTTTTAGTTTAAAAATAAACTGGACAAAAATTTTTTTATTCCTAATGAATTAAAAAAGCTAATTTTTATTATTTAACTCCTTCTGTGTATCAATTATTTATACGATTTATAATTACTAAATAAAAAATACTTTTCTATAGATTTTGTAATATCTCTAATCCCATAAGTTATTGCATATAATTCAGCTGTAGTATATCCTCCATGAGACATAAAATAACTAATTGAATTACTCCATCCACTGTTCCAATCACCACCATGCCCAGCTAACGCCCCATCAGAATTGCCATGAATAAATACTACTGGACGTTTATTTATCTAAAAGTCTTATGTACCTAGGTCAATATTGAAATTATAAGTTACAAAAATATATACGATCTAATTTTTTAAAAAGAATTATAAAAATTTCCATAACTAATTATTAGAGTTGGCAGAAAAAGCGCAAACCCAGAAAATGAAAAATATGCACAAATTTCGTAAAAATCTGCAAATTAAAAATCTACAATTCTTTCCACCAACCCCAAAGAGTATGATAAATTTTTGAAAATATTTTCAATTTTTAGGTGTATCTATATTTATGTAGATTGATTCATTCTATTAAGGATACCTATTTAATTTAAATTTAATTTTCTAATATTTACCGGCTGATTTTTGTATTTACGCCCACCAAAACTATTTAAATTACCAAAACCAGCTAAGTCTTCATAATATTCATGCCTGTAAAAATTTATTAGGAAATTTTTAAATGTAAAAAAATATTTATTAATTATACAATAAATGTTCCAATAAAAGCCCCGGGTTTTTATTTCAATGTTTTACTTTGGGTGAGCTTTTATGTACATGATCGGGCAATAGGACTTTTAGGGTAATTTTATTTAATATATTAACTGAGAAAGCCATTCTTGAAAGTCTTGTGTTAAAGGTCCTTCTATTTTATCAGGTTTTACTATATCCAATTCAGGTTTACAATCACATTCACATTGTTCGTTACTTTCATTTAAATTAAAAATTAAAAATAAACAAAAAATAATTTTAATTTTATTTTTTAATAACATTTTTTTATGATTTTTAAAAATATTTTTTAAAAAGTTTTTGAAAAGCACTTTTAAGAAAACCATTTTATAAGCATTTTTAGATCATGAATATTTATAAAATTAAACAAAAATTTTTGTCTATATTTATCAATTTAAATAATTTTCTGTATTTAAATTCATTTTGTTTTGATATTTTTAGAAATGTATATTTTTATAAAAGAAATTATGGCAATCTTGGAATATTAATTTTATTAAAATAAATTTTTTTATTTAAAAATAAAATTGTTCGTTCTAAATTATTTATTTTTAAATTATTCAGGAGATTTGGAGGGATGTCGGGGATATCAGCAACCTTTTAATCGCCTCAGATATTCACCTTATCCCTCAATATCCCTCCAAATCCA
Source organism: Meloidogyne enterolobii (assembly GCA_963681835.1). Classification (NCBI taxonomy): domain Eukaryota; kingdom Metazoa; phylum Nematoda; class Chromadorea; order Rhabditida; family Meloidogynidae; genus Meloidogyne; species Meloidogyne enterolobii. The sequence goes on from CAVMJV010000101.1 coordinate 732,583, forward strand.
CCGATATCCCACTTAATCTCTCGAACTCCCTCGTTATCCCCTTTAATCCCTTTAGAGCCTCTTATTAGAGTTGATAATAAATAAAAAATTTTGTTGATAAAAAGGTTGTAGTTTTTTAAGTTGAATAGTTCTTCAATGTGTAGGATGCAGGTCAACAAGTTGTAGGTCTTGCTCAAATTTTCTACCGTGCCCTAAGTTATCACCGAACTTTTTTCCTATGATACTTCATGTGCACTTGAAAATTCAAAATTTCTTCGTTTTGAAATTTTTCATTAGAAATTCGTTAAAAATTGTTGATATCCTAATTTTGTTTAAGTCACCGAAATTTCACTGTAAAAATCCTTTCTTGTCCCCGTTCACTAACTCAAAATTAACAAAAAATTCCTTGTTTACTTATTGTCTTCTTTCTCAAAAGAAATATTTTTTTCTTTTTAACTTAAATTTTCCACATATCAACTGTTTTTTACTTTATTTTAAATCACCTCACAATCAATCCTCATCATTTTTCAATTGTTGCAATGACATTTAAACCTTCTTTTTTCAATATTTTTCTATTTAAAGATTTTAAGTTACATCCTATTCTCATGTGAATATTTTTCTCTTGCCATTTAAAAATTTATTTAGATTTTTTTAAAATAGTTTTTCTATCTTTAATCTTAAAAGATTTAATTTCATCTACTAAAAATATTTTTTAAAAATTTAATTTTTAAATCTCGAATTTCTCTTCTTTCCAAATGATTGACTGATTTTTAAAAATTCTTTTTCTATTTTTAGTTAAAGTTTTTATTCCCAAAATATTTATTTTAGTAAATTTTGTTATAAAATATTAATTGCTTTTTATAAAAAATTTTTATAACCTCATTATTAATTAATTTTCATCATTTAAAATCATTTTAAAAACCACAGATTTTAATTTATTATTAGCTATTTTTTATTTTAAATTTTGAAAAAAAATTTTTTGGTCTTTTTTGGTCTATTTCTTTTGATCTGAAATCCATCTAATTAATTAATAAATATCACTTTATTGAATAACGACATAATGAAACTGTAATTTTTCCTTAATTGATAGTAAAATATTAGAATATATATCTAAATCCAAAAACCAATGTTTATGTATTTATATTTTTCCTAAAAATATTTGTGTCAATATACAATATTTTAACACCCTTGGAGACGAAAAAGTTATGAATTGTATGTAAGATCAGAGATAACGTTAAGGAAGCTCCCCTCTCTTTAAAAAATTATCTGTAGTAACTCTGGGTGTGCAAAATATTTAATAATTAAGAGATCTTCCTTTAAATATTTGGATGGATATATTGGCTTTGTTGACACGTCAAGAAATAGCCTCGTTGGCAGAAGAGTTTTCTGACAGAAGATTTTGCACAATTCTTGCCTGTTATTTACATAGATATGGGTTAATTACTTTGCCTACACTTCGATTTGATTGTTCTACATATGGGGCTAGACGGCAATCAGCACCAACAATACATGCCTGGCATGGAAGGGGTTGGGAATCTGAATTGCCCTTAGCTGAAGCACCCTTGCCCGTTAATATAAGAAATTTTACTTCATTAGAAATTTGGTGCTTTTAATAAATATTATTTACTAAATAAATATTTATTTTTATTTTTTAGTTATTTTGATTCAAAAGTTGCCCAATTTGTTCAAAGAATGTCTCCAATTTTTAATAATGTTGTTATTAATTTAGTTAGCGATTCTAAAGTTGGAGGAACTAAAAAAATAAACAACAAAAAACAATTCGAAGTTTTACGTCATTTACTCCCATCAATTAATAGTATTGAGGGAATTCGTATTGAGGATTTAAAAATGTTACCGGAACTTAATTCTAAATTCCCCACAACATTTTTTGATATTAAAGTTTGTAAAAATATTTTTAGTTAAATACACCGATTCCTCTGATATACATATCTCTAATCAAATTTTTCAATTGCCATTATTACCTAGTTTTGTATCTAGAAAAAGGAAATATTTAAAGGATATCTCGTAGATATTAAGGCGGATGATCATTATAATTAAATATTTTACTTTGCACTAAAAATGCTCGAAGATGAGAATTAGAGATTTATATCAATTAGAAATTTATGAGAATTCGAGATCAATTAATGCTTTTGTCTTTGGAAATAAACTAAAAATATTTGAAATTTAAGGTGTTGCAACTTGTAAATCCCAATTTGGTCGTTTCTTCAAACAACATTCAAAAACTTCCATCAACGCCCACAGCTGCTCGTCAGCGATGGAATGTTCTCGTTAATTCCTCAAATTTCCCAAATCGCGCTAAGAGAAAATCTGTTGATTCTGCAAATTTAAATAATGAAAATGTTGATATATTAAGTTTAATTTTAAATTGGTTGTCCACAAAAAGGAAGGATGGAGAACCTAGAATGTTACAATTAAGGAGATCATCTGATGCAAATAATAATAATAAATTAGAAGAATCATCTGTTATTGAATTTATTAATGCAATTAAAAAGGTAATTTCCAATAATTTGAATGGAAAAGTGCAGATAAATAAGGCTATATACTAGATCTGATCTCAAAATTCGAATCATCAATGTACCGTTTATAAAAAATCGACGGTTCCGGGTACTAGCTGTCCCAGAATTTCGCCTATCCCACTGTCTTAGATACCAGAAACAGGTTCCAGAACTTTTGTACTAAAGCATTCCTAAAATAAAAAGATGAAAGCATTAGTCACTTTATAAAACTTTAGTTACTTATTTTTATTATTATCTGCCAAATTTAATTTAAAATTTAACAATTTAGAATTTCGTTGAATCAAAAGAACCTGTCAGTTATTTTATTCGAATGAGAGAACATAATTGTATTGAAAATATTCCTAATTTTAAATTAACGAATGAATTAACAAATGAATGTTTGGAAATGAATAAAATTAAGAATGAAAAGGGGGGAGCTTTAATTAGTAGATATTTAATTAATGAAATAAAAGATGAGCAATGGTGGAGACAAAGAGAGGAAAAAGCAATTAAATGGAGATATGCTTCTAGATTAAGAAGAATTGCTTTATTACATTATTTAAAATAAATAAATATGAACAAGCTTAATTTTTGTAATTTATAAATAAAAATTTTCAAATTTTTATCAGAATCCGGAAAGGAGAAAATTTTCGAAATATATTGGAATATTAAAAATTTTAAAAATATTCTATGAATTTTCATTGTGACTTTGCCACCACCCAACCCGTTGATGTTTATTTTCATTCACTCTTTCTGTAAGTGCGACACAGCAATATGTATGAATGAATAAATATTGTTCTAATAATTAACTTCAATAATATTTAAAATTATTAATCATTTTAATAACAAATTTTTTAAATAAATTTTAAAAAAATAATTTTAAATTATTTAACTAAACAACTTTTAATTTAATTATTGGCATGAAGACCACTCTATTTCTTTTTTCTTTCTCGGAGAAAATGCTATTTGTTGTAAAAAAGAATCAAAAAATATGCAATAATTATTAAAGACTGGTAATGCAAATTCTAACTCGGCATCTCCTTTCCAATCCCATATTTCAATTTCACAAATATTATCATGCTTAAATATTTAAATAAATTATTTATTTTATTGCTAATTATGGACATTCGAAAGACTTGTTTAGATGTGAAAAATGAATTGATATTTGAATAAAATTTTGTCTTCAGTTAAAATGTCTTTGTTAATTACTTATAAGCTTTTCAATTGGATAATAATTTTTAAAATTTATTTTCAATCCTCCCTAATTAATTTTGATATTCTGACTAGAGGTGGACAGGGTTATATTCTGACTAGGCGCAGGACGGGATCCCGACTGGGGTCTCCGGAATCCCGAAATCCCGGATTTTTTTGAGTTTCGGGATCCGGGATTTTTCTAAAATTTATCCTTCGGAGTCCCCCGCCCGGGATCCCGTCCCGGCCCTCCTGATCCCGCACGGTTAAGAAAAAATCCAAACTCGGGATCCCGGAAGTGCGATTTTGCCGACCTCTAATTCTGACTTAATAGCTGATAAATTCTTTAATGAATTAAAATTTAATTTTTAATTTAATTTAAAAAATCCTTACACTATATCCAGACAAATCACTTCCATCAAAATTAATTGTAATATTCGCATTATTAAATTTTAAACCTAATTGATTCCTTTTTATTTTAGTATCATTACATAAACCATCTAAATAATAACGAGAAATATCATAATGAGCATCTAAAACATTTGAAATTTTTGTAATATCCTTTTTATTTCCTTGTATAATATTGCGAAAAAACATATAATAAAGAGTAAAAGTAGTGTCTCTACTAATATTTACAATTGTATTCCCCTGACTGTCAACAAGTTCGTTAACAAAGAATTCAACATCATATAAGTTGTCCTAAATGATAATAAATATTTATTGTTTTAGATTATATAATATTTACTATATAATTTCTAAGGCTATGCAGGAGGCTGAGTGGTGTAAAGATCCTTTAAACTAAAGATGGTTGTTATCTCTCAGCCATTCCAGGCTTAGTTAAAGACCTAATTTATTCAACCAAATATGTATTTACATGTTTGTAAATTGCCTTACCTAAAGGCCACTCCAGCCTTAGTTAAAGATCTATGTAACTTACGCAACCGAATATATATTTTAATTGACTTATCTAAACGAATTTTTTGAACTTGAAAAAATTTTTAAATTAATTGCTTATTTAAATACTCCTAACAAAATAATATTTTTTTTAAATAAATTTACATCAAATCTAGCATTAATTGGAGTACTCATTTTATCCATATAACAATATTCTTCAAATTTTTCCTCTTCATAATAACAATTATCGTGAAAATAATAAATAGCATCATCATAAATATCTTTATATGAAAGCATTGCATAATCTATAAAAAATTCTTCATTTCTTTCCTCGCTTTTTTTAATTTTTGTTGAATTTTTTAAAATTTCCCTCTTTTTATTTAAAAATAATTTTTGTCCTTTTTTATTCAAAATATTCCTTGATTCAATAAAATTAATACTTAAATAAATAAATAGATTAATTGTTAAAAATAAAATTATTTTGAAATTATTAGACATTTTTTTAAAATTATTTTTTTGATAATTTAAAAATATTTTTTGGTAAATTAATTAATTTATATATTATTTTGTGGACACAATATAGTAAGAATATTTAGTTCCGGAAGAGAATGCTGAAGAAATAATTGGACGTTATCTTTAAATGATTTCATTTTTAGTTAAACACCCTAACTTTAATACGATTATTATTTATTTATTTATTTTAGAATTTTGTATTTAAAAAAATTTTTGGAGATAAAAATATCTTTTAATAGTTGGAAAAATATTTTAGTTGATATTATCCTAAATAGGTGTAGGAATTTAGGTATTTATTAGATAAAGTATGTATAAGAGATAATAAAAAACGGCAGAATTACTTGGACAATATATTAAAGCAATGAATATTAATTGTACAGAATTGTACTCTCAGAAGCTCAAATGAGTAAAAGTTTCAGCATTTTTGAATAGAGCTACTTTGAAATAAAAAAAATCTTCGAAAATCGAAATTTCGTGATAGCTCTAATAGGGGATAATCCAAAATTTTACTGAATATTAATTAGCTAAAAAAGGTTGATTTAAAAATAATTAAAATAATAAATAATTCTACATATTACCTATTTTTTATTTAAAAAAGATGTTTTTCAATTCAACCTTGTTTTTTGTCTAAATTAAATTTCCTAAAACATTTTTGGAATGAAAATAATTAAATTTTATTGGATAAAATGGATTGTTTTTAAGTCTTCTTTTTATGTATCTTATTTTAATTTCCAAATTTATTTTCGTACATATAAATATTTTTTTCTTTAAAATATTATATAAATTTATTAAAAATATTTTTTTAAATATATAAATAATTTATATATTTTTGACAACATTTTATATCTTTCTACATATTAATTTAAATAATTAATAAATATAATTTAATTATTTAAAATTGAGCTTTAGTTTCTTTTATAAATTTTAATATGGGGATGATGAAGAACTCGAATTATTAATTTCATAGTACTCTAATAGGATTAAGTATGAGAATGAAAAAAAGTTTTGCTCAAGAATCGGAAGAATTAAAAATTAAAAAAAACTTAAGGGTTTTTTGTTATAGCCCTATATGTATATCAGGGGTGTGTGAGTTTCGCCTTCGCCTCTCGCTTTTTAAAATCACTTTCGGCACACGATTTTCAATAATTCCCAATTCGATTTTTTTTCGATTTTCAATAATTCCCAATTCTTGAAAATCGTGAATGAGGCTTTGTGTAGAGGATCCCTTGTCCATACATAAATAATTTATATTTATTTTTTTCAATTTTAATTTATTTTTAGTTATTTATTATACTTAAAATGTGTGGAATTGCCCCAAATGAACTTAGTAAATGGTCAGAATCATTACCAGGGCAATTTGGATTTACAAAACAATTAGTTTATTCTAAAATTTAATATCTAATATTTAGTTTAATAAATAAATTTTTTCAGGTTTTTCGTGTTGCTTTACCTCATATAACCTTACTTTGTTTATCTATTTTTTATGTTGTTATTGGCTCTTTTATTTTAATTACTTTAAATGATAATAATTCAGAAAATGAAATTTTTGAGTTAAAAAATATTTTTTTAATAAAATATATACTTAATTTATATTTAAAGAATTAAAAAGCAATTTGTGGACGAAACATTAAAGAAATTAGTTGAAATTCTTCCTTATAAAAATAATAGTTCAAAACAAAATGAAATAATTAAAATATTTTTTGGTTATTTTTATGAAGAGAGGAAGGATCCGTTTAAATCATTTATTTTAAATGTTTATGAAATTAATGAGAGAAATGTGGGAATTTAAATAATTTTTTTAAATTAAAATTGCAATACATTTTTTAGTATATACTCCAAAAATACATAATAATAGTAATTAAAATTGTTTGCTAATAATGTAGGAACTTAAACAGCTATACAAAAAAATTTTTGGTGATCCACCTTGGTAGATGCTAACTCCCCTTTTTTCATAAAATTCTCTCCAATTTTGACCTACTCTTTTTAATATTTTCCAATCACTTTTTGAACAATCCAAAAATTAAAAAAAACAAAAAAAATTCTTTTAAATTTAATTATTTATTTAAGAAATATTCGAATAGCATAATTTGGAATTTATTCTTTTCAACTACATGGTTGACTTCTATTGGTATATTTCCTTAAAAAAATCTTTTCCAAATCTAAATATAATTTAAGGTTATGGTGTAAATGCACCAAACAGTTTAGGTCAACGTATATTCTGCATATTTTATTTAATTTTTGGAATTCCTCTTTATTTGGTTACCTTAGCAGATTTGGTGATATTGAAAAAAATAAAAAAAATATTTTTCCAAAAAAATTTTTTAGGCAAAATTTTGTACAGAAGGAATTAACAGACTTTACACAGAATGTGTTAAATTTCGTTATTATTTACTTGGATGGTATCGGCACAAAAAAAGGAGAATTCATGCAAATAGCGGAATTGAATATATTGCTGTTGGAACTAGAGGAAGGAGAAGACTTTCTTCTCGTAAACTTTCTGGTCAATTAGTCAGAAATGAAGAAGAAATGGCCGAATTTCTTTGGAAAAATTTAGAAAAAACACATTTTGTTGAAGTTCCCTTTTTTCTTGTTTATATTTTACTTTTGGCTTATATTATTGGCTCTGCACAATTTGTTGCTTATCTCGAAGATTGGGCATTCTTTGATTCACTTTATTTTATTATGATGAGTGTAATGACTATTGGCTTTGGAGGTGGAAATAATTAATTACTGGAATAATTAAGAAGCAATTATTAGATTAAGAAGTAATTAACTGAAAATAAGATGGGGGAGAATGGATGTGGGGAAGATGGATGATATATATCTTTAATTCTGTTTACACAATAATAAAAATATTAATTAATAGCTCGGATCTAAATTTGCTCATTAAAGGTTGTGCCAAAATTTAAGGTTCATCTTTTAGTTGGCAACTGAGGGGCTGTTTAAACAATATCTCTAATAAAGGATGTACATAAATAATGGTGTAAATATGTACCCCACTCCAAGCGTGTAAATAAAATCCCAACATTATTAATTTATATTTCTTTAAGATTTAGTACCAAAAAATATAAAATTTATTTTGCCAATACTTTTTATTATTTTGATTGGATTAATTGTTGCCACTACTTTTATTGATATGGTAGGGGCTTATTATATTGATAGACTTCACTTCTTTGGTAGAAGGATGGATTTAGAGGTACTAATTTTGGAAAGAATATTCGGGCAAATTAATTATATTTTATGATCCTTTGGAATGGTTAAAAGCTGTTCAACAACGTAGAATAGAGGCTATGAAGAGAGAGGCTATGCGTAAACTTTTTGAGACAGCTACAGCAATGTATAGATTAAATGCGGGAAGTTTTTCTAAAAAACAAATAAATTTAATCAAAAAAATGCCTGAGGGTATTTCTAAATTAATTATTTAAATATCTTATTTAAAAAAAAGTAATTATTCCAATGCCAAAAGGAATTGCTCCCTTTAATGCAACAGCTGATTCTGTTACTCTTAAATGGGAACCGTCAACACAAATTTTTTTGGAAGGAAAACCTTTTTGGTATACACTAAGTTATGCACCTAGAACCCCTCACAGATTAAATAATTCTACGAAAGTGATTGATTTTTTGAGACAAAACCGTTTTGTTGTTAGTGGATTGAAGTAAAATACATATATAGTAAATTTATTTTTCAAAAAATTATTTTAAGATCATTTACTCTTTATGAATTTAATGTTCGTATTTCTACTTCAGAGGGAAGTTCAAAACCAGTTAAATGTCAAGAATATACTGGTTAGGACATTTAAGTTAAATATTTACTTAAAATTATTAAGAGCCTTGTACTGTTCCACAATTATTACAATTGGATGCTATTAGTTCCGAAACTGCTACAATTTCTTGGCGAGCTCCAAGAAAAAATAATGGGCCGGAAGTTTTAATTTATTTTCACAAAAATAATTAAATTTATTTTTTAAAGAAATATTTATTATTATTTACTCAAGAACCAGCTCCTCCTTTCCAATATTGGAGAAGATTTGAAGCTGGAAAACGAAGGAAATTTACACTTATTGGCCTTAATGCTGATACTCGGTTTAACTTTTTAATTTTCGATTCGCAGGATTTTCATTGTGGTGTTAAAAAGGATTAATCATAAAGCCTACCGAAAATCCCAAAATTTCTAAAAATATAGTTTTGCCTTTAGTGTTGTAAATTTAAATTTTTGCAGGTAAAATTGAATTTCGTATACCCCCTCCTTTTTCCAGCCTCAAAATGTTTTAAAATGGTCAGTCTGTTATCAGATTATAGAACTCGTCGGACTGTGTCGAATGACACCAAATTCAACCCCAGGTCTTAATTTTGGGCCGAGATACAGACTCACGAAAATTGAAAAATAAAAGGGTGGACCAAGCTGTCGTGTAAAAATACACGAATAATTAAATCATAAATAATTTATTAATTTTTATATTTTATCTGTCATGGACAGAAATTTCCATGCATTTTCTTTCCCATAAGCTAACACTTTGACCTCTCAATCCACCGGATATAGTTAGAGAAATATATCTTTTTCTTTACTTTCCATACTATTTTTTACATTCTTTCTTTAACTATATCGCGGATGGGGCCCTATATAAACAATAGGCAAATATCCCCACACAACATATAATTGTTCATTCTTCGAGAACGCCAAGCCGTTCTATAAATCCTTTTAAATAATTTTTATTATTTCAGATTGTATTTATTTCTTTAAAATAAATATTTATTATTTATTTTTTATTCTTTTTGTCTTTTAAAAAGTAGGCTTTAACTTTTACTTGACAAAAAAGTGGTGCTCCGGGAGAGGCAACTAAAATTTTTAAATTTCAGTGTCCGATCAACTCGACCCCGCTGTCGTCCAACAAATTATTTTGGCTGCAAAAAAACAACACGTTTCCAAAACAACAAATAAATCCACCAATTACGTTTCTGCTCCAAACAATAAACAACATATTTCAAAAAATACTCTATTGGAGGAATTAGATTTGTCTGCTACGAGTTCAGACGAGGAGCCGCCAATAAAAAAGTGGGTTTTAGAACCTAAATTGTGCCCGTTAAGTGTAAACTGTATACCGTGTTTTTGGATTAGGTCAAACCCGTCTACTGGCCCAATCAAAAATACAACTAGCCAAATTGAACCACCAACGCCTCGTCGTCCTCGCGAGCCTTCTACTCCTGAACTGTTGGAAAGTGGAAAGAAAAGGAAGGTGAATTCTAAATTAATTGTTGAGGGAAGAAAAAGAAGGGCAGAATTCTTAAAGAAATCAATCTGGGACCATTTAATTTTAGGAGAGTCAGAACACCAACAACAACCACATTCCAGTGCGAGTACATCATCGCACGCCGATTGCCTGCCCACAAAAAGTAAATTTAATATTTTTGAGACGAATACTAAATTTTCCACAGCCAATACCAACACCTCCACGCATTATTCCAAAAGAAGAGAAAAAGAGCGTAGAGGGCGACAAACTTACAGAATTGGCACGACACAAAGGCCATCTGGTTCGAAAAAATACTCAATTAGCTGATACTTACATACAAATTGGGGTTTCGCTGCGCGGAACTGCTGCATTGTTTGAGAGATTAGCAACTCAATTAAGAGAAAAAGAACAATTATAAATTCTTAAAAAATTTTTTTGTAAAATTTATAAATTTCAAATTATTTATATCACATTCTACTTAAATTGTAATTCGTCAATTTAATCTCCAAAAAATAAAAAAAAATTTTTGAAATTTGAGTTTGAAGCATAATTGTTTGGCCATCTTTGTATTCAATAGAAGATTGTACAGGCCATTAAATTTATAAATTTTGAAAATAAAATAAATTTTTTATCTGAAATAAAATTAAGCTGAAATTATTAAAGTATTTGTAAATATTCACAAACAAAAATAAATTCGAGCGAAATATAAAATAAAATTAGGTTGTAATTATTGGAATTTTCTCGAGTCTTTGAGTACTAAAAGAATTTTCTCTAGTCACAAGTAGAAAATTCTCAACTATTGAATCCTCGCATTTCACACTTACAAAACTCACAAACGAAATAAAAATTCTGATTGTTTGAAATACAATTGTATAAGTTATTGAAACTTAGTACGAATCTTTAACTATTGTTTACTCAATACGAGCTTTTGGAACACATCAGAAATTTTTGTATTAGCAGAGCTTGAATTACCTAGGCTGCTATTGAAGAATGAGTACTCGAATCTTTGCCGGACCTTTAAAAATGAGACTTGGTCCACTCAAGAAACGTACCATAAGCTATATAAATACAGTTAGAGATTTATTAAACAATGGAATTTCCCAAGAAAATGCGACGAATTTAAAGGGTTACCAATTGAAACTGTCGAAGGCAGTTGAGGTATTAGAACAGATTAATACGGAGTGGGCAAAACTTATAAGTCTAGAATCGCCAGAAAGGAGAGAAGATATGTTAAAAGATTACAACAGCTACGCCGAAGATGAAAATGGGTTTATTGCCTTAATTGAGTTAGCTAGGGATTTAAGTTGTGAATTAGAAGCAAATCTCGGGGAATTCAAAAGTACTTCCTACAACGAAAGCTCGTCCAATATGACCGTCGCACATTCAAATTCGATTAGGCTTACAATCTGTAATCTCCCTAACTTCAGCGGAAAATCAAGCGATTGGCCAAGTTTCTGGAGCCTCTTCGAAATCTCGATCGATAAAAATAATAATTTAGATGACTCGGAAAAATTGACATATTTACTAGCTTCTCTCCATCGCCCACATCCTTACAATGAGGTTAGCGGATACGCGGTTACGGCAGTCAACTATCCGCTCGTCCTAAACCATTTAAAAAAACGATTTGGGGAAAATCACACGATTAAAAGAGAATTATATAGCGAATTAAATAAACTTTGCCCTCGCGCCTCTAAATTGGATGACGTTAGAATTAATTGGATTAGTATTAACCGAGTCACACAACAATTAAAAGCGTTAGGTGAGGAAGTAGACAATGGAGCCCTAATACAACAAGTAGAAAATAAATTCGGGGGATGGGTCAGTTGTATTATTATGGAAGAACAAAATCGAAATCCTACCGATTGGAATATTGAAAAATTATTAGATTCAATTGATAGGCATTTAAAAATTAAAGAGGCAGTATATGGACAAACTAATCAAAATCAATCCAATTACAGACGTCTACCAATCAGAAATAATCACAATGTATTCACGCAAAATATCGAACAAAATAGAAACTCAAACTGGAGAGAACAAAAACCCGAAATAAAACAATATAGGAATGATCGAGATAAAATTAAAAGGCCCTGTGCATTTTGTGAAATAACAAATCATAGCTCAATGCAGTGTAAAAAATATAATAATTGCGAATCTAGAATCCAACGATTAAAAGAATTAAGAAAGTGTATAAAATGTTTTGAGAAAGGTCATATTATAAAATTCTGTAAAAATAACAAAATAAAATGTAAGAACTGCTCCCAACCGCATTATCTAGCCGTTTGCTCTAAACTACCAAATAAAGAAACAGTTCATAATATAACGGATAATCCTAGAAAAAGTAGAAATACAGAACCAGACTTTTCAGACGAAGACGCAAAATGCATAACCGATTTATTAGAATTTAGTAAACTTAACCCAGATATAGATGAGAAAGAAGAAATCAATACATTTGCATTAAAAGGAGAGAGAATTAAAACAATATTAATTACAAAAAATATAGAGTATTTGATAAATCAAGAAACTATTCGTGGTCGTACACTAATGGACCCAGGCGCGACGTGTACATTAATTAGCGAAAGTTTTGCACAAAAATTAGGACTTTTAACCTCCGATCCCAAACACAAAACTGAAATCGAAATTGATGGATACGGAGGTCGAAAATCGAGATTTACCTCCACACGAGTCAAATTCGAAATGAAACTAAAGGATGGGTCAAATTTAATGATAGAAGGATTTACTACACCAAACCTAGATCAAATGAAAATTTATTGTCCTTCTAGTCCCAGGGATTTTTGGTTGTATGAAAAAAATGAAATAAATGTAAAGAAATGTACTCCTGACGTATTATTAGGCTTGGCCGATGTTTTAAATATTCTAGAAAGTGTAGAAAAATTAAAAGAACAGCGCTTCCTACTTCGCACTAAAGTTGGGCCAATAGTTTGTGGAAAAGCTAGAATAAAAGAAATGGAAGAAGAGAATGAAAGTAAAAACGAAAATCAATATGTAATGGTAGTAGAAAATGAAATTATTGAAAAAATCGAAGAAAAGGACTTTTGGAATTTAGAAACTATAGGCATTAGGGAACCGGGTTTAGAATTAACAGATGATGATAATGCTTGGACACAATTCAATCAAACAATTAATCAATTACCCGATGGGAGATACGAAGTCGGGTGGCCATGGAGATTAGATTCTAAAAAAGCATTACAAACGAATTTTGGAGTTACTATTGGTCGACTCAAAGCCCTTTGGAAAAAATATTCAAAAAATCCGGAAGTTTTAGAATCTATAGATAAAATAATAAAGGAACAGTTAGAATTAAATATGATTGAAATCGCACCTAGAAATACACAAGAAATAATTCACTATCTCCCACATCAACCGGTATTTAAAAGTTCATCATCTTTCACTAAACTAAGAGTTGTATTCGATGCAGGCTCGGGAAAAACACCATTAAATAATGAATTACTTAGAGGAGCTGTCCTACTCCCACAATTGCCCGGCATACTTATCAGAACACTTATGTTTAATAATCTGTTGATCGCTGATATTGCTAAAGCGTTTTTACAGATACAATTGAGACCGGAAGACAGGGATGTTACTAGATTCCTCTGGGTAAAAGATATAAAACACCAACCGGATCACACAAATTTAATTAGCTACAGATTTACTCGCGTATTATTCGGAATCATTTCCAGTCCATTTCTCCTCATAGCTACAATATTACATCATCTCGAGAAAATAAAAAGTCCTTTGTGTGAAGAAATTAAAACAAATTTGTATATGGACAATATAATTCTTGGGGCTAAAGATACTAACGAGATAAAAGAAAAATATAAAGAATTAATTCAGATCTTTAATAAAGCAAAAATGAGAGTTAGAGAATTTTGTTGCAATTCAGTCGAAGGAAATAATATGTTTGAGGAAAATGACAAACACCCTAGTATAGAATCCAAATCCCTTAAATTCCTAGGAATAAAATGGGAAATAGAAAAAGATGAATATTCACAAAAACTTCCCAATCAGACTTACAAAACAATGACTAAAAAGGAATTACTCTCATTAATACACTCGATATTCGACCCGTTGGGATTAATTGGACCCGCATTATTGCCAGCAAAACTTGTATATCAAAAAGTTTGTGGTAGAAATATAAATTGGAATGAAGAGTTAAATGAAGACGAATTAATCGAAATAAATAACATAGTAAATGATTGGAATGAGCAAGAGTTTAGTAGACCCAGAAAAATAATACACGGTTGTAGAGAGAAAGAAAATTTACAAATGCACTGTTTTGTTGACTCCTCGATGAAAGCGTACGCCGCGAATATTTATATCCGAAATGAATGCATACACAAAACAGACGTCAATTTAATTTTCGCTAAGAATAGAATAGTCCCCAAAGGAAAAGAAAATACATTAACCATCCCTAGATTAGAATTATTGGCTATTTTAATTGGAAATAGAGCAACTTCGTTTGTGAGTAGAGAATTTGTTGTGTATGGGCGTCAGCCCTTGAAGTGTTAGTATAAAAGGATAGCCAATAGTGAGTTCTCTCTCCCAGTTTTAGTTCTTCCTACAACCTTCACCTGCTCTGTATTTCATTGTGCGATAAACATTATTGTTAGCCTCTCTACGTAAGCGGGGTCATAACAATTGGCGCGGTCTCCTGTAAAAGAACCAAGTTCGTCAACGCTCGTCAACGTAAGCTGTGTGCTCGTCAACGAAAGCTGTGTGCAGTTGAGAAAAAGAAAAAGCTGTGTGGACAAATTGTAGTGTAGTAAAACCGAAAAGTGAGGACAATGGATGCCAAAGTGTTGGAGAAATTATTGAAGTCGCAGCAGGAGCATTTTGAAAAGATGTTAGTGAGGCTGCTGAAGCCGAGTGAAATGAACGACACCGAATTATATAGCAAATTGGTTGCGATGATCGGTGAGTTTAGTTTTGATTTGACGAGTGGTATGACCTTTGAGTCTTGGTTGGGCAGGCATCGATCCTATTTTGAGGAGGAGGGTAAAACCCTGCCAGAATCCTCTAAAGTGAGATTGTTGTTGAGTAAATTGGGGCCTGAAGAGTATGCCCAGATTGAAAGGAAGATGCTGCCAACCAAATTGAGTGAGATGAAGTTTGACGAACTCTGTAGTGAATTAGTGAAAGAGTTTAGTGACCATCGGTCTAAATTGTTGAAAAGGTTCGAGGCCTTAAATGTTAAGTGTAGTGACCTCCAAGATATTGTTGAATTTGGGAATGTAGTGAATGCTCAGTGTGAAAGAGCTGATATGGCCTTGTCAATTGAAGAATTAAAAATTCTTATTTTCATTTCAGGTATGCCAAGCAATGCTACCTCAGTACGACAAGTTGCCATGAAAATTGTTGAAAGTAAAAGTGAAAAAGGGCAAGCAGTGACCTTGAAAGAAGTTATTGAAGAGTGTCGAGCCTATATGGCAAATAAAAGCGAAGCGATGTATATTGTCAAGGAGAAAGTGAGTGAAGTGAAGAAAGAAATGCCCGAAGTCAATACATTGCAAAAAGTGAAGTGTCATGAAAAGAGTGAAATTGAAAATGGATTCGAGTGCAAACCAAAGTGGTCCAAACCAAACGTCAAGTATCAACAAAATGTGATTGAGAAAAAGTGTAGTCATTGTGGACGTTTTGGTCACTGGCGAATGCATTGTAAGTTTTTGAACGATAAAAAGTTCCAGCCAAAAAGGCAGTGGAGTAATGATAATAATCATTCAGGTGCTCCATATTGTGCTATATTGGACATCTTTGATCCAATGCAAAGTGTAGAAAAAGAAGAGTGGATTAAACAAAGAGTGAAGTTTGGAGAAGTGAATATTGAGATGATTGTCGATACTGCATCGCAGATCAATGTTGTCAATAAAGAAGTTTGGAATAGTATTGGCCAGCCGAAAGTTGAAAAAGTGAATTACAAAGGCATTGGGCTGGGTGACAACAAAGTAGAAATTGAAGGAAAGTTCAAAAGCAAAGTGAGAGTGAAAGACAAAGAAGTCTTTATGGAGTTCCATGTAGTGAATAGTGAAGTGTGTATCTTGGGTTTGCCGGGCTTAAAAAAAGTGTCAGTGCTCAGCAAAAAGCCAAAGTACAACAAGTGGAGTAAGAAGAAGGCAAATTTCAAGATACAGAAAAATGCGTTTCCGAACGGGACAAAAGTGAAAGTGAAGAACACCAATAAAAGAAGTGGTAAAATTGAGTGGCTTCATGGAGAAATAGTGCGCAAGACGGAATACGCCTGGAAAATCAAAGTGCCAGTGTTGAAGAGTATTGTGACCAGGACGTTTAAAGAAATCCGTCGTGATGAGTGGAGTAATAAGAAGAAATTGTTGAATGAAGAGATTCAAAAAATGAATATTAGTGAAGAATCGATAGTGAGTGAAAGTAGTGTGACTTCTTCGAGTGCCAGCAGTGTGGACAGTTCAAAGAAGATCAAATCAAAGATGAAGGACAACACAGATGGGAACAAATCAAAGATGAGAGATGGTAAAGACGATAATAATATGGAGATGTAGATGTGTAAAATAAATAAATATAATTGTGATAATTTTGTTGTTGTATTTTTTGTTTGTATTTGTATGTATTTTTTTTGTTGTTCCCATTGTCCTTATTCCCCCAAAATTTTTGTATGTATTTTTGTTTGTATTGTTTGGCTGAAAAGTGTTGAGTATATTGTAAAGCTTCGGCTTTAAGTGAAGCCGAACCTTTTTTTCAAGGGGGGAGGTGTTGTGTATGGGCGTCAGCCCTTGAAGTGTTAGTATAAAAGGATAGCCAATAGTGAGTTCTCTCTCCCAGTTTTAGTTCTTCCTACAACCTTCACCTGCTCTGTATTTCATTGTGCGATAAACATTATTGTTAGCCTCTCTACGTAAGCGGGGTCATAACAGAATTAAAGAGACCTATACAAAAATGTGTTCTTTGGAGCGATTCAATAATTGCAACGTCGTGGATAAAGAACACAAAACATAAAGAAACATTCATTAATAATAGAGTAATAGAAATAAGGAAAAATAAAGAGATAGAATATAGACACGTATCCTCAATAGATAACCCAGCCGATATAGGAAGTAAAGGAATAAATGGACCTGAACTCAATTCTAGCAGATTATGGTGGAAAGGTCCTAGTTGGTTAAAAGAAAACGAAAATAAATGGCCTAATAAATTAATATTTTCGATAGAAGAGGACCAACCAAATCCTGTTCTTTGTTATGAAATTCAAATAAATGAAAATAAAAGGGAACTTATACCAAAAGCCGAAAATTATAGCTCATGGTGGAAACTAATATATACAACCATGTTCATATTAAGATATTTAAATATTTGTATCTGGTCTAAACTTAATAAAATAAAGAAGCCGTGGCTCTCCAAAATTAAAACAAAAGGGGTTTTTAACGCAAAAGATATAAGACTTGCAAACTTGTTATTGATTAAGCAGGCACAGCTCAAAGAAAGTCTATCTATGGAACAAAAGGAAAGTCTAAATTTATTCGAGGACGAAAACAATATTTTAAGGTGTAAAACTAGGTTACAGAATCTCCCAAATGGCTATGAGTTTTCAAACCCTATATATTTACCAAGAGATGATCCAATTACAAAACTTATCATATTACATACACACAAGTCAAATCAACATTCCGGCCTTCAGGCGACATTGACTCAGCTTAAATTAAAATATTTTATAATAAGAGCACGAAATTTAGTCAAAAGAACGTTAAAGGAATGTTTAGAGCACTGTCAAAAACTGAAACCATATCAACTTACAAAAATGCCCCCATTACCAGAAAGTCGTATAATAATTTCACGAGTCTTTCAAAATACTGGTTTAGATTTTATGGGACCATTATTAGTTAAAAATTTAAATGAGGAAAGAAGGAAAATATGGATATTACTATTTACTTGTCTCACAACACCTGCTCTGTATTTCATTGTGCGATAAACATTATTGTTAGCCTCTCTACGTAAGCGGGGTCATAACAATTGGCGCGGTCTCCTGTAAAAGAACCAAGTTCGTCAACGCTCGTCAACGTAAGCTGTGTGCTCGTCAACGAAAGCTGTGTGCAGTTGAGAAAAAGAAAAAGCTGTGTGGACAAATTGTAGTGTAGTAAAACCGAAAAGTGAGGACAATGGATGCCAAAGTGTTGGAGAAATTATTGAAGTCGCAGCAGGAGCATTTTGAAAAGATGTTAGTGAGGCTGCTGAAGCCGAGTGAAATGAACGACACCGAATTATATAGCAAATTGGTTGCGATGATCGGTGAGTTTAGTTTTGATTTGACGAGTGGTATGACCTTTGAGTCTTGGTTGGGCAGGCATCGATCCTATTTTGAGGAGGAGGGTAAAACCCTGCCAGAATCCTCTAAAGTGAGATTGTTGTTGAGTAAATTGGGGCCTGAAGAGTATGCCCAGATTGAAAGGAAGATGCTGCCAACCAAATTGAGTGAGATGAAGTTTGACGAACTCTGTAGTGAATTAGTGAAAGAGTTTAGTGACCATCGGTCTAAATTGTTGAAAAGGTTCGAGGCCTTAAATGTTAAGTGTAGTGACCTCCAAGATATTGTTGAATTTGGGAATGTAGTGAATGCTCAGTGTGAAAGAGCTGATATGGCCTTGTCAATTGAAGAATTAAAAATTCTTATTTTCATTTCAGGTATGCCAAGCAATGCTACCTCAGTACGACAAGTTGCCATGAAAATTGTGGAAAGTAAAAGTGAAAAAGGGCAAGCAGTGACCTTGAAAGAAGTTATTGAAGAGTGTCGAGCCTATATGGCAAATAAAAGCGAAGCGATGTATATTGTCAAGGAGAAAGTGAGTGAAGTGAAGAAAGAAATGCCCGAAGTCAATACATTGCAAAAAGTGAAGTGTCATGAAAAGAGTGAAATTGAAAATGGATTCGAGTGCAAACCAAAGTGGTCCAAACCAAACGTCAAGTATCAACAAAATGTGATTGAGAAAAAGTGTAGTCATTGTGGACGTTTTGGTCACTGGCGAATGCATTGTAAGTTTTTGAACGATAAAAAGTTCCAGCCAAAAAGGCAGTGGAGTAATGATAATAATCATTCAGGTGCTCCATATTGTGCTATATTGGACATCTTTGATCCAATGCAAAGTGTAGAAAAAGAAGAGTGGATTAAACAAAGAGTGAAGTTTGGAGAAGTGAATATTGAGATGATTGTCGATACTGCATCGCAGATCAATGTTGTCAATAAAGAAGTTTGGAATAGTATTGGCCAGCCGAAAGTTGAAAAAGTGAATTACAAAGGCATTGGGCTGGGTGACAACAAAGTAGAAATTGAAGGAAAGTTCAAAAGCAAAGTGAGAGTGAAAGACAAAGAAGTCTTTATGGAGTTCCATGTAGTGAATAGTGAAGTGTGTATCTTGGGTTTGCCGGGCTTAAAAAAAGTGTCAGTGCTCAGCAAAAAGCCAAAGTACAACAAGTGGAGTAAGAAGAAGGCAAATTTCAAGATACAGAAAAATGCGTTTCCGAACGGGACAAAAGTGAAAGTGAAGAACACCAATAAAAGAAGTGGTAAAATTGAGTGGCTTCATGGAGAAATAGTGCGCAAGACGGAATACGCCTGGAAAATCAAAGTGCCAGTGTTGAAGAGTATTGTGACCAGGACGTTTAAAGAAATCCGTCGTGATGAGTGGAGTAATAAGAAGAAATTGTTGAATGAAGAGATTCAAAAAATGAATATTAGTGAAGAATCGATAGTGAGTGAAAGTAGTGTGACTTCTTCGAGTGCCAGCAGTGTGGACAGTTCAAAGAAGATCAAATCAAAGATGAAGGACAACACAGATGGGAACAAATCAAAGATGAGAGATGGTAAAGACGATAATAATATGGAGATGTAGATGTGTAAAATAAATAAATATAATTGTGATAATTTTGTTGTTGTATTTTTTGTTTGTATTTGTATGTATTTTTTTTGTTGTTCCCATTGTCCTTATTCCCCCAAAATTTTTGTATGTATTTTTGTTTGTATTGTTTGGCTGAAAAGTGTTGAGTATATTGTAAAGCTTCGGCTTTAAGTGAAGCCGAACCTTTTTTTCAAGGGGGGAGGTGTTGTGTATGGGCGTCAGCCCTTGAAGTGTTAGTATAAAAGGATAGCCAATAGTGAGTTCTCTCTCCCAGTTTTAGTTCTTCCTACAACCTTCACCTGCTCTGTATTTCATTGTGCGATAAACATTATTGTTAGCCTCTCTACGTAAGCGGGGTCATAACAGAATTAAAGAGACCTATACAAAAATGTGTTCTTTGGAGCGATTCAATAATTGCAACGTCGTGGATAAAGAACACAAAACATAAAGAAACATTCATTAATAATAGAGTAATAGAAATAAGGAAAAATAAAGAGATAGAATATAGACACGTATCCTCAATAGATAACCCAGCCGATATAGGAAGTAAAGGAATAAATGGACCTGAACTCAATTCTAGCAGATTATGGTGGAAAGGTCCTAGTTGGTTAAAAGAAAACGAAAATAAATGGCCTAATAAATTAATATTTTCGATAGAAGAGGACCAACCAAATCCTGTTCTTTGTTATGAAATTCAAATAAATGAAAATAAAAGGGAACTTATACCAAAAGCCGAAAATTATAGCTCATGGTGGAAACTAATATATACAACCATGTTCATATTAAGATATTTAAATATTTGTATCTGGTCTAAACTTAATAAAATAAAGAAGCCGTGGCTCTCCAAAATTAAAACAAAAGGGGTTTTTAACGCAAAAGATATAAGACTTGCAAACTTGTTATTGATTAAGCAGGCACAGCTCAAAGAAAGTCTATCTATGGAACAAAAGGAAAGTCTAAATTTATTCGAGGACGAAAACAATATTTTAAGGTGTAAAACTAGGTTACAGAATCTCCCAAATGGCTATGAGTTTTCAAACCCTATATATTTACCAAGAGATGATCCAATTACAAAACTTATCATATTACATACACACAAGTCAAATCAACATTCCGGCCTTCAGGCGACATTGACTCAGCTTAAATTAAAATATTTTATAATAAGAGCACGAAATTTAGTCAAAAGAACGTTAAAGGAATGTTTAGAGCACTGTCAAAAACTGAAACCATATCAACTTACAAAAATGCCCCCATTACCAGAAAGTCGTATAATAATTTCACGAGTCTTTCAAAATACTGGTTTAGATTTTATGGGACCATTATTAGTTAAAAATTTAAATGAGGAAAGAAGGAAAATATGGATATTACTATTTACTTGTCTCACAACACGCACTATTCATCTCGAAATCGTAAATAGTATTGACACTCATTCTTTTTTAAACGCATTTAGAAAATTTGTTGCAAGAAGAACTAGGCCAAATTATATTCTCTCCGATAACGGTTCGAGTTTCAGATTGGCAGAAAAAACATTAAAGAAACTCAAACCCGAACACATAATAGATGAAGGTATCCAAAAATACTTTGCGGAAGAGAATATCAATTGGCAATTCATAACACCACTCGCCCCATGGCAAGGAGGAGTTTATGAGAGGATCAATGGAATGATAAAATCAAATATTAGAAAATCAATAGGTAGAAGAATAATTAACTATGACGATTTTAATACGCTAATCTGTGAAGTTGAAGCCATAATAAACTGTCGTCCATTAATACAGATAGAGGATGAAAAGGACGCCATAATATTACGACCAATTGACTTTACATATCCATTCGCACAGCAAGGATTCCCTCCAATTTACGAGGAAGACCAGGAATATAGACCCCCTAATCTAGATTCAGCGGAAAAAATGTGTGAAATCTGGAAAAGTCACAATATCCTGATAACTAAATTTTGGCAGAATTGGTCCCAAAATTACCTTACAATGCTAAGAGAAAGAAAAGATGAACATAAAAATCCAAAGTTCTCATCAAAAGGGAAACCACAAATTGGAGAGGTAGTCCAAATCTATGATGAGACATTACCAAAAGGATGTTGGAAAATTGGAAAAGTAATAGAAAATAAAAATAATCGATCAATAAAAATCAACATGGGGAATGAAAAATTTTGAATAGACCGCCCAATTATCTTTATAGTCTAGAAATTCCAAAAAGGGAAGAAAATATTTTTAAAGAACAAAACTTTCTTAGTAAAATTATTGCTATCAAAAAGGGATATACGAACATAATACTCCTAATTTTAATGTTTGCCACGATCATACCGGGAAGCTTCTTACAATCACCAATGTTATGCCCGGAGCAAAATAAAATGTATTGGCGAATAAAAGAAAATCACCGACCTTGTATTAATTTTACAAAGGACCCTTTGTTACCAATAACACATAATTTTGACGTATATCAACCCAACATAGATTTAGTACCAATACCAGCAGCTCACTGTTCTATGTTAGGTACCAAATATAAATTTAAAACTGATTTAATAAATAATCCCCATCTTATTCTAACGACTTGGAAAGATGAGGTTAGTGTGGAAGAGTGTAATAGAATATGGAAAAAGTCAAGATGTAGACTAGGAGTATTAACAGGATCTGGAAACACAAGCCATACTAATAATGAAGCCAGAATTGAATATTCGTATTGGTCTATCGGCTACAAAGAAACAAGTGAATTAAATTGTTTTTTGAGTAATATAAGCATTTATGTAAAACCGGACTCATCGATAATATTCTCACCAGGAATAGATATCTCTCATTGTAAATATGAAAACAAGGCATGCTTACTAGAAGATGACTCATTAATTATATGGGAGATTAGTAAAGAAATTAACGAAAAATTGTGTAAATTTTCAAAAATTAGAAAATGGAAAGGAACATGGATGGGTAAAATTTGGTTAGCTGAAAATAAGGAAATAGGTCTCTCATTTGCAAATAATCCTACAAAAATAACTGATTGTCAAAGAGAACTCATATTAAGCGAACAAGGATATGCAGTTCCATCGCCACAATACCAGATATTCAATATGAAAAAGTTAAGAAAGAAAAGGGAAAATGAAAAAATACAAACAGGAATAATTATGTCTAACCAATTAGCAGCAGAACTCACAGCTAGTGAAACACTTACCACCGAGAAAATAAGGAAAGTCCTCAATCACATGGCCAATATACTTTGTGCGCGAGATATAAATAATTTTCAGAATGAAATAAGTTCGGGAATTGATGCAAATGTAGTAGCTAGAATTTTAATGAATACCCCATATATAAAAGGAAAATGGATATCAAAAGAAATACTAGAAACAAAGACTTGCCTCCCAATACCATTAGAAAATATAACATACATAAGAAATTCAAAATGTTATAAAGACATCAGTATAAACATTACAATAAAAGATACACAAATGAAAGGATTTCTTGAACCCTATACATTAATAATAAAGGAAAATTCTTCAGAAACATTATGCTCAGAAACACAATTCACCACAATATTTATTGAGAATAAATTAATAACAATAAACCAAAAAACCGGAAAAAGTAAAGAAATTTTAGAAGAACAGATTCATGACCTAACATTAAATAGTCAACAAGATATAAACAATCCAGTAATAGAAACACATGCATTCCATAATCTGATCATAAAAAATTACAGCGACCCTAGAATAGAAATTCTACAAATGTTCCAAACTTATAGTATTGACAGAAAGTTCGAACAAGAAAAAGTACAAAAAGCCTTAAATAATAGAGAATACATACATTATTCAGAAGAAACAATTAAAAATCCATTATTAGACATATTCAATTACATCTGGACAATAAACCTAGAAAAACTTTGGATGAGAGCAGTCGCTACGTATATAACATATATCTGGCTTTTTGATAGCTTTCTCCCATTCCTATTCAAACACATAAAAAACACGAGATTAGGAAGATTTTTAAAACTTATACTCACACTTGTAGGAAAGAAGATAGATGAAAATAAACCTTAAGACATTATGATGCATACAATTTTAAAGAAAATTAAAGAAGAAAAGGAGGAGGAAGAAAATACACGACTTCGCTTGGCGGGCAGTGTCGTGTAAAAATACACGAATAATTAAATCATAAATAATTTATTAATTTTTATATTTTATCTGTCATGGACAGAAATTTCCATGCATTTTCTTTCCCATAAGCTAACACTTTGACCTCTCAATCCACCGGATATAGTTAGAGAAATATATCTTTTTCTTTACTTTCCATACTATTTTTTACATTCTTTCTTTAACTATATCGCGGATGGGGCCCTATATAAACAATAGGCAAATATCCCCACACAACATATAATTGTTCATTCTTCGAGAACGCCAAGCCGTTCTATAAATCCTTTTAAATAATTTTTATTATTTCAGATTGTATTTATTTCTTTAAAATAAATATTTATTATTTATTTTTTATTCTTTTTGTCTTTTAAAAAGTAGGCTTTAACTTTTACTTGACACAAGCTCATTTTTCGGGCTAAAAAGCAGATTAAACAAATAATAGCTCATTCGAAAGAGCTTGTCGAGCTGATTCGAATGACATCAAAATCAACGAAATTGAAAAAGATTTGACAAAGTTATGACATAAGGTAATCCTTTGTGTCGGCGAGTTGTTTGTGCATAACGCTTCTCTTTTCGCAGGGTTTTTGTCTGTATCTCGGCCCAAAGTTAGGACCGGGGGTTAATTTTGGTGTCATTCGACACAGCTTAACGAGTTCTATAATCTGATAACAGACTGACCATTTTTAAATATTTTGAGGCTGGAAAATGGAGGGGGTAAACGAAATTCAATTTTACCTTTTTGCATATTCGGCGCCTCAAGTTATATAGTTTAGCAATTTATCCTTTAAATAAAAACAGATTTAATTAATTCGTTGATACTACAATATAATGCTACTTTGATTATCGATTGATCCTCTCTTCTTCTTTAAAAAGGCATAGGCTTCTCTTCAAAGCCTTCCCGTTGCGCACGCGACTAGCACGTGCACGTGCTATTCACGTGCACGTGACTAGCACGCGCAACAGCCAAAACCTATTGGAGGATTTTGCGGTAAAATTATTTATAAAATTAATATTCCCCCATCGGAGTCGAACCACCAACCTTCTGCCTGTAGGCGGACGCCTTATCCATTCGGCCCTCGCGAGTGTCACTAGTTTTCAAATTTAATGTAATATCTGTCGTCTCTTTCCCTCTGTTTCCACTGGAAACTTTAGTATCGATCGAACCCTCTGGTAAATGCCCACTAAGGAAGATAGAAAGAGAAAATAATGAGATAGTGCGCTGTAAGTAGGAGAGACAGCTCTGACTCAACCCGTCTGTTGGTAGAGTCTGGCAGGAGAATCTTCTCTAACCCAGTGGTTAGAGAAAAGAAAAATAGTGTGGCAGCTGGATGGCTGTCACAGCCACCCAGCTGCAGAGAAGAGAGAGTGTGTACTCTCCTAAGAAAGCACACTCTCTCTCTTCTAATAGCCCACAGAGGGAAAAATGCTACGACAATTGGCAACAGCACTATAAAATCACATTTGACCAACACCAAGTAAAGCCACATTTGGCCACTACCCTAAAAACCACATTCGGCCAACACCCAGTAAAACACATTTGGCCACTAACCTGAAAAACATGTTTGGCCAACTTTCCTAAATACCACACTTGGCCAACTAACCTGAAAACCACCGTTGGCCAACTAACCTATAAAACCACATTTGGCATTTTCCTAAAAACCCTCATATGGCCAACTACTACAGCTACATCGTTTGGCCGTTTTCCTATAAACTTCCATTTAATCGAGTACCCTATAACCCCTCATTTGATCTAACTATTACTAATTTATTATTTTTCTTCATTGTTTTTGGGTCCTGTGTAGAAACACTAACAAGGGGAAAATTTTGAACAATATCCTCTGCCTCACTATTTGTTAAATAGCCGCGGTTCCGCAAATATCTTATTGTTGAGACCCAACAAATGATTAGGATTGGTAATAAAAGTGAATATAATAATAGAATAATGGGAAATCCTGTACTTATAGTTTGTCCTTTTTTACCCTCTAAATATTCTCTGTCAAGGGATAAAAAATCGTAAGGAATGTAGCTTGTATTGTTCATTGTTGATACAAAAATTTGGAGAACAGTTATTTATTAACCTAATGTAGAGTCAGAAACAATATGTCTATTATATTCAATCATTAACAATTGGTCAAACTCGCCCATAATAATCATTTCAACACCACCTGCTGGAATTGGAGAATTAAATTCAAGGCGAACACTAGTTGTTCCGCTACGAAGCAACTCAAATCCACAAGAATCATCTAAAGTAGATGTTAGGGGAACAACAAAAAAAGTCCAGCCCGATTTAAATTGGGCCATTGAAATGTCAAAGGACCTATCTGAATTGGCCATCCCCAATGCTTCATACATGTCAACATAAGCCCTTACGAAAATATCTTCGTCAAATTTAAGCTTATAAGAGACCATTGGATAGATCTGGCCGCCTGTATGAACCGAAATATCTCTCAAATTGAAGGGTTTAAAATTAAACGGTGAAAGATTAATATCTCCGTTAAAGGCAGCATTTGCAACAAGTGCAACGGTAATTCTTCTAGGAATTGTTGAACTAAATGCATTGTATTCAATCTCGGTTCTCCCAGGACTGAGGAAAGTGGACTTCAGCTCAGTTCGTCTCACTGCATAAGTAGCCGGCTTTGTTTCTAGGGTTTTGTAAATACTCATGTTAAGTGAAGGTTGAACCTCAATCATTTTAGCTAATAATTTAACATCGTGGACAAAAATTCTATACTGATTCTCATCCGCAGGATTTAATTTATGTAAAACAAAAGCATCTCTGGAGCGATAGATACTAAAGTGTATATCGAGATTGTTGAGTAAAAATAATTCCTGATTTCCCAAATCAAAATCTAAGCGAGAAAGGAACTGTGCTCGCTTTCCTTCTTTAAAAATTGAGCAACGTTCTAGAAAACCGTGATCAGTAATATCATCATGTTTAATACTCAACCGATAGCCAATGGAAGAAAGAAAATTTGTTTTTACATTTTCAGGAAATGAGAGTTCATTTGTTAAATATGATTTATAAGGATAAAGAGTTCCACTATCATAAACCTCTGTATTACCTACGGTAACTTTAAGTTGTTGAACAAACGTCTGCCCGATTCCTTGTATTGATCCAATACCAGTATCAGTTGCCAAAATACGTGTCCATTTTCCTCCTGCTTCCTGTTTTTCAATAGAAAGCTCAAGGTGAAGATATGTGCGACTCAAGTCTGTCCAGAGATTATCACTAAACAAGCGAAATAGATAGGGAGAGTCTTGTGTTATTGTACTTAGTGGAAGAATTTCACGAAAGAAGGAACGAATAACAGATACATTTGTGGGAGGAACAGAAAAAATGCTTAAAGCACTGTTGAGAGCCAGGGGGCTGTTCTCATTAATCTTCTTGGAACAACTCATTTTAATAAGGTCCTAATGCGTCTATGCGTAAACGTTTCTTTGGACGTGATGTTTTCCTTTTTGAAAAAGTAGGAATAAAATTTGGTGGGCCAATTTTAGAATAACAAGTCTTATTTATATTTTCGTTATTTATTTGCCCCATTTTCTTGGGACGAATTTCCTTTTGTCTTTTGAATTCAAAACCATTTCCTTTTTGCTTCTCAATATTATTGGCTGCTTTTTCTAACAAAATTTTCAGTCCCGATTTACCCTCATTTACGAAAGATTCTCTAAGATCTCTCCCTTCCAATACATCACTTAAGACACGATTGCCTGATTCCAGCCCTTGACGACCAAGCGCTGTGCCAATTTCTTTTCCAATTGGAATCAAATACCTTAGCAAACTTCGAAAAACAGAACCTAAACCGCTACCCCTTTGGAAGGGAACTCCACGAAAAACGTTATAACCACCCCATTGGTCATGAGATTCGGTCAACGATGACCAATCAACATAGAGAGGATTAAAGTCAGTATGCATTGTAATGTACAAAATTTGCTCTTTCAATTATTTATATTAAAAGCTTTAGTAGCAATAAACTGCGAGACAAATCTATCAGCATTTACCCTGCTTAAAATTAAAATAATATTTTCCATGGAAACACCTGAACAACGCATAAACAAGAAAAATATTGCGTATTTACCACAAGTGCGCCCCATTGGCTTCTGTATTTGAATTCTATTATAGGAAACTTTTGTAAAATTTGATAAATATTTTTTAATATAAAAGCTAAATGGAGGCCAGAATCCTAACGAGTCAAAGTAATCAGCACTAGAGAGAGAGGAGCAAAATATAGCTATCCAATGCGAGCCTGGGAGCATTGAAGGGTCAGTATTGACAACCATACAAACGGGAAAGGTAGATATTGTAAGAGGAATCCTATCAGATGCAAAGCAGCCAATATAAAACTTTTTTGTAATAGCATTCCTTCTAAGGATTTTGTCAATTTGTATCGTATTCATTAAAAGTAGGCAGATTTTTTAAAGTGGAGAGTTAAAGTACAAGTTCCGTATTGGAATGGCATAAGTACCCCACCAGCCGTGCGTATTTCAATAAGTATTTCGGCAATTTCTTTAACAAGTAATTTATGATATTGCACAGAAAGAAATTGTTCCTCAATAATTTCATCCTGCTTGCCCCGAATTGTCACAATACGAAGTACAGGAGCTGTAACATCACCAATCACCATTGGTTCAATTAATCTTGGGGCATAAACATGAAAGCAAGAGACACCTCCACTCATATCTGGCATGAATTTTGCAATAGTTGATTCATTCATATCAGTTTTGTCAAATCCTAGAATATAAGCTAATTGTTCTGTAATCTCAACTTTCTTTACATATTTTTTACCTAAAAATAGAGAAAAACGATTCTTATATGAATGAAAATCAAAGGCACATGCAATTGCTGGTTTCCGATAAACTTGAAGCCATGGTTCGAAGCCAGAATCTCTGGTTAATGATACTAATTTTTTAGTATTTTCATCAAGACTCGAGTTAAAATCCCTTAACATCTCCTCATAAATTTCATTTTCAGTCTTGAGATCACCCTCTTGTATTTCAGTTGCATTTAATTCTATTCGCTTCTCCTCTTTTTGTTTATTATACACTTCTTTTGATTTCGTTTTAAGTTCCTTTAATTGTTTCTTGTATTTAATTTCAGTAACCCGTAAATTTTCAGCAAAATTTTCACACCCTTCGCTTAAAGACCTATCCAAACTTTCCTTGAGTTGTTGGGGATTAGTCAGATTACCAGAGGGAACGGCTACTCTAACAATTTCCCCACTTTGCCATGTTACAGTCACAAATTGATCAGTACTAGTCCCTATTGAAGGCCAGGAGTGGGGGTAGACCATAACGGTCAAGCCAACGTACCACTCCGAATTAAATTGTAGCTTACGAGGGAGGCGGACTCTAAAGGAGTTTGTCCTGTTTCCATCAACATTTGTGTTTGAAGGGAGGATGATATAGAAAGAAGTCATTTTAACAAAATCGGTAAGATGACATAATATTTATATCATTTCCAAGTTATTACACTAGCAGGAATCCACCTATTATGTTCGTTACCTTATCCTTTGAATTTTACAAATATCTGCTCCTCTCTGTTATGTCTTCGCTTATCCAAAACCTTTTCCACAATATATTTACTTTCTTTTAATCTTTTTCTAACTAGAACTAAATCATTAGCATAAAACCAGCCACGAATTAAAGCTCCTTCCCTATCGCGAATTCTATAGGTGGGAGGTTGATGCGGAACCAATCGGACTTTAGCAACAATAAAGATTTCATTTGTAAAATTTGGCAAATATCCCTTTTTGAACACTTGCTTATACTTTTCCACTCTTACAGGGTCCCCTAAATTAAACCTATTTTCTTTCCAGCGTGTCGGTCCATGTTGCTCAACTGCCTTTTCTTTTAGGGATTTTCGCAAGGATTCAGCGTTCTCATAAGTAACATCTATAGGACGCATCCCAATACTTAAATTGAAGGAATTGTTTATAGAATTTACAATATCTTGAATAACATCCACCCATTGTAATGTTTTGTTTTCAGTAAAATAACGGTATAATCGCTCTTTAATGCTAC
This sequence comes from Meloidogyne enterolobii, assembly GCA_963681835.1. Classification (NCBI taxonomy): domain Eukaryota; kingdom Metazoa; phylum Nematoda; class Chromadorea; order Rhabditida; family Meloidogynidae; genus Meloidogyne; species Meloidogyne enterolobii. Next base: position 762,926 of record CAVMJV010000101.1, read on the forward strand.
GATTGGCTCTTTCAGCCATACCTGCATGCCATATAGGAGAAGTAATCATAGAGAAATGTTCCATATTTAATGCTTTGAAATATTTTTGTACTGGAGTTGCAGTAAATTCTAGTCCTTGATCAGTCAAAAGTTTCCAAGGAACAATTTTTACTCTAGCAAATAGCTTCTTAAAGGCATTAATCATATTCTTGCTGTGTTTACTTTTGACAGGTTCTACAAATATTTGGCGGCTAAGTGTATCTATACAGACTAAGAGATAGTTAAAACCTCTATTCTTGCTGCTTATACGATTAAATACACTGAGATCAGCCTGCCATTCAGTATGCAAACCCGGAGCAAGTGTTGGCATTCGCTTAAATTTTCTCACAACCCTCCTATGGAGAGTATAGACATTTTGCCCTGCAAGATAGTTTTTAACATCTTGTCTTGTGATGCCTTTGTTAAACCGTTTAGCTTCTCGCAATAGAGGTTCAACAGAAGTGAAACATGTAGGAGATTTTACATTTTTGTACAAATTATTTAGAAGCTTGGTCTTTTCCATAAAGACGGCTTAAAACAGAATACACCAGAACCTTTTTGCTTACTTATAGATTCTGGGAATAAAATTTGCAGTAAAATAGGATGATCGTTTATTCTTTTAATAAATTCGTCGTAACCTGTAGGTAATTTCTTTGTACGAATCCCTTTATTTCTAATTATATGCTTTACAATTTCCTCAACATTACTTGTAATTAATGGATAATCATTACCAATCTTTCTTGCAAGTCTTCCATCTTCCAGAATGCCTAGAATATCAGCATTTTCTCTTAAATATTCCATTGCTTGATCTTCTGGATCGGCAAAGCTTTCAGCTGACTGATATTCTTCGCCTTCATCCTTACCCTCCTCTTCTTCCTCTTCTTCATCATCATTAACATCTCCCTCCTCCTCTTCCTTTTTCTCTTCAATTTTTATTGGAATGAATTTTCTTTTTCCTATTTTCTTCTTTACCTTCTTTCTCAAAACTATTCCCGAACTAACACCTAAATTTTCAGAAAAATTTTTTACATTTACATTTATTGGTTTTTCCTCTTTTTCTTTTAAAAGTTTTTTAAATCTTTTAAAATTCTGCTCATAATTAATTGCTTGAGAATAGCGATCCACTCTCGCATTATTAGTAACAACATTTTTTAAACGATTTCTAATTAAACCAATAGCAGTTCCATCCCCCTCTTCTTCATTTTTCTCTATAAGAGAATTGTAAAAATCTTCAGGAATAAGAAACATTCGTTTCATTTTTTCCATTTTTCTATTATTTTTTCATATTTATATTATTTACTTTTTCAACAATTAACGGGATAACAAGACTTGCAATAAGTCCAGCCAAAGGAGGTATACCTTTACCCTGTTGCAACAAATTTCTTGTTGAGGCGGCGGTCTTAGACCGACTAATTTTACGTAAAATGCTTGCATTTCTTTGAAGGGTTGTTATTCTGTTTTTATGAAAAGGAAGACGGCCCTTTAGTAAATTTAGACAAATTTCAACAAAACATAATAATTGTTCATCAGTCGCTTTCTTCAAAAGACTTCTCAATACTTTTTTTGAATTTGTATTTGCTGACTGTAAAAAGCCAACATTCCTTTCTATTAAATCGCTAGTTTTTGTCATTTTGGAACATAAACTACTGTTAGCTTTTCATTGTATATATGTGTTCTGAGACGAAGCTTTTCGGGTGTACTTGGGTGAAGATCAACTAATAAATAACCAAACATTTCATTTGTCGCGTCAGCATGCGATTCTAAAAAGTATTTTGACCTTGAGGGGAATAATTGGGTAGCAAGGTTTTTAATCTGTAGGGAACCAGCGGGATTCCTCATCAAGACCAAATAATGTGAATTATTACGCGGGATTCTTAATTCTTTGCAAAATAAATGTTGTGTTAACAGTATAACACTCATTTTCCAGTTATGCGAGCCTCTTGTGAATATTGTTTCCAATATAACTGGATCAATTCCCACCATTAAATCGTCGAGTACAAGTAGCATTCCATTAGCATGCATTTTAATAAAATCTTCGCTCGGCATTCCAGCGTGAACAGTAACACCTATATCTCCCACCAAGCCTTTACGCTGCATTTGTATTATATTTGAGTTCAACTCCCCATAACAATAAAGTATCATTGAAATTGTTTCACTTGTCATTTCTTTTAGATTATTCAAAAGCTTTTTTACCCATTCTGATTTACCAGACCCAGTACTTCCTGACACAATCATCGTGAAAGGGTGCTTAAATATTGTGTGAATAAAATCAACGTGTTCAAATCCGTTCATTTTAAAAGGTACAATTCAATCATTTTTAAAGTATATATAGATCCCAAAATTGTACTTGCTATTCAGAAATATGGAATTTCTTACGCTTATGATTTGGGGTGTGGAAGATGGTGTGCCATTTGTTCCTGAGCCTGCCCACCCTGAGCCTGAATTAGTCATTGTTGACGAAGAACCGGAGGTTTCATTTTTATTTTAAGCTCCAATTGATTTAAATTTTTAGCTACCGCCAATTGATGTTCCTCTTGAAAAGAAGGTTAAGGAAGAAAAGGTTTTAATCTTTATTTAAAAAAATACAATTAATTTTAATTACAGCCACCTACACCGGCATTTGGTGTTCCTGCTGAAGTAGAGGTCAAAGAAGAAACGGAGTCAGAAGATATTGACGAGGCTATAATTGACATGAGCGACAAGCTACTACGCATAACTATAGACGAACCTTTGGATTGGACTGTCGAATATCCATTTCGTGAACCTACTCCGCCACCTCCAACGGAATCAGTTCCACTAATTGAATATTTGTGCAAGTTGAAGAATTGTTCTCTCAAAGAACTCCATATTCTCTTTCATAATCTAGATGAGCGCCGAGAAATAATTAATCATCTTCGCCGAAATGTTGAATTACGTACTTGTCATCTCAATCCTTGCTGCAAAAACTTTATTGTTCACTGCAATGATCTGACAGTTCGATCGGCAAGTGTGGTCCATGCTATGGGTGGATATTTGAGCATAACGGTAAATATCTATTAAACTACTTTAAAAAAATTTTATATTCAGGTCCGTGGATACTACTACATCAAACACAAAGTCAAACTGGAGCATCCATATTTGCCTTGTGTCATTGAATTTGGAGGAGGCCGTCACCGTTCATATTACCCATTGGAAGTTCTTTCTGTGACTGAGAATAAGATGAAAAGATGTCATTGATATTTTATTCAATTTTTATTTTTTAAATTGTTATTCAAAATAAATATTATGAAAATAGAAAATTCTAGAGCAGTATTCAAACTTTTACCTAGCAAATTTGGGGTTTTCTCATGAAAATTTTATTCAACTAGCTCGATTTGGAATAAATACAAGTATAATCCCAATCGTTGTAGCTGTAGCAGTTGGTCAAATGTGGTTTAGGGAGAACCGTCAAATGTAATTTTAGGAGTAGTTGGGCAAGTGTGGTATTTAGGAGAGTTGGCCAAACTTGTTTTTCAGGTTAGTGGGCAACTGTGGTTTTACTGGGTGTTGGCCAAATGTGATTTTATAGTGCAGTTGCCAATTGTCGTAGCATTTTTCCTTCTGGAAAAAATAGAAGAGAGAGAGTGTGCTTTCTTAGGAGAGTACACACTCTCTCTTCTCCTGTAGCTGGGTGGCTATAGTTAGCGACAGCCATCCAACACTATTTTCTCTTCTCTAAACACTTGGTTAGAGAAGATTCTCCTGCGAAGACTCTACCAACAGACGGGTTGAGTCAGAGCTGTCTCTCCTACTTACAGCGCACTATCTCATTATTTTCTCTTTCTATCTTCCTTAGTGGGCATTTATTAGAGGATTCGATCGATACTAAAGTTTCCAGTGGAAATAGAGGGAAAGAGACGACAGATATTACAATTAAATTGAGATCTAGTAACACTCGCGAGCGGCCGAATGGATAAGGCGTCCGCCTACAGGCAGAAGGTTGGGGGTTCGACTCCGATTGGGGAATATTAATTTTAATAAGAATTTTAGAAGGTTGGGGTGGCTGGGAAAAAATTTTACCGCAAAATCCTTCACAAGGTTTTAGTTGTTGCACGTGCTAGTCACGTGACTAGCACGTGACGTGATAGTCGCGCGCGCGTGCGTGTCGCGCGCGAAGGGAAGGCTTTGAAGAGAAGCCTATGCCTTTTTGAAAGAGAAGAGGGAAAAAATCGATAATCAAAGTAGCATTATTTTGTAGTGTTGATAAATACATGGGATGGGGAATTATTCGAGTTTTGACACTTGAACGTGCAGTAGGGTATTTGGGGGTGGGGAATTATTGTTTCAACCCAACTCTAGCATGGGGAATTAATCGAGAGGGCGAATTAATCGAGAAAATACGGTATGTAATTATTTAGTTATATTGTTTGTACTGTTGCATTACATAATTTTGGCCAAGCAGCAATTTCTCGATCCTTACGTTTTAAAACACGTTCTTGGTGGTTTGATGAAGAAAATATAGAAAAAGAATTATTAAATAAAGATGAACAACAATTATTTTTAGACAAAATTAGATGTAACAATTTCCTTTTACCTCCAAAATGGCAAAAAAGAGAAAGAAAGTAATTAAAAATTATGTAAATTAATTTTTAATATTTAAATTAGGCCAAGTCTTCGAGAACCGAGTATTGGTGTAAGCAGTGGAGGAGCAACTAGAAGGAGTAGTTTACAAAGCGGGGAATATCAAGATAGAAGTTAATAGTATTTTGAATAATTTTTAAAAGCGATATAGTACATTAATCCATAATAGGGTAATAGAGACAATGATTCTAGAATTGTAATTTGTCAGGAACTTTTAATAATAATAAAACAAAATTATTTAAGAATAATAAGTTTAGGGTTTATAAAAGCAGAAATAAAAACTAATTAAATAAAAATTATTTCCAAAAAAAAATTAAATGTTAACAGTTAAAAATTTAAAAAATATTGAAATTAATTTATTATTTATTTCTTTAGTTTTGCCAAAAATTCATTTTCGTCAAAAGGTTTTCCATTAAAATAAATTATAAAATTTCTTCCGTTTTACTTTTCTTCACTAAAAATATTTTCAATTTCATTTTTTGTTGATGATCGTCTAATTTGTTTTACTTACATTTCAATGAAGAAAAATACTTTTTTTCAACTTTAAATAAAAATTTAATTTGAGTTTTTGGTTTATTCTCTTCAATTGAGGTTTTAACAGTCTTCTTTTATTCTTTTGATGTTTTTTGACTTACTTTTTTATTTTCTACTTTTGGAGTTGTTTTGATTGTTTCACTCCTTTTACTTTCTTTCTTTGTATTTTTTGCTTCAATCTTAGTTTCATTTTTATTTTTCCTAGACTTATTCTTCTTGGACGTTATTTTTATTTGATAATTTTGTAATTGGTTGAATTACCGGAGGTTTTTGGTTGTTCATAAACGGAGTAGTAAAAAGTTTTCTTTCTTAAAACCTTTAGGAATTGGCACACCTTCACGTAAAGGGTTGGACAGTTTTTTGTACTCAAAAATTGTCATAGCGGGTTTTTGATCTAAAATTAATTTTTCGAGATTATTTATTTTTCGTTCCTCTCATTTTAGTCTCAAAGCTAAAGATCGGGCATATGATTAAAGACTTCTTGTCTCAATTTGTGTTTCATTTGCCTGCTTTTGGATTATTAACTCTGTTTAGTCTTATCTAAGCTTGATAAAGCATTTGGAAATTGCGCAACCGAGGAACTAAAGAAATAAATATTATAAATATACTTTAAAATATTAATTCACCATCAAAACAAAAATCACTACAAATGTATCCAATCCAACCATTATCACAAAAGCATATTCTCCCTCTTTACTTCGTGGCACCTCTGTTGAACTATTAAAAAACGTCCAATTTACAAAACCCGTAATTATAAGCGCTGAAAATAGATAAGCGCTGAAAATAGATTTTTTAAGTGCATTGAAATGCAAAATGCTCAGTGAAAACAAGAAATTATTAGAAAGATACATTTAGAAGAGAAATATGTATAAAAGATTTGAGCACGAATAAATATTATCTAATTTAATTCACTTGATGGTGCTTCTTGACTGATGTTGCTGTCATGTTCTTTCCAGTCATCATAGAAGTTTGATGCTCTGACAGTTCCATTTGTCAAACCAGCACTCCATTTTCATATTCTGCCTCGGGGTCTGTCATCGCCTCAATGTAGCTGGTGTCACTGCCACAATCGTTTCCAAAGCCTTCTTCATGAAGCGGCGCCAGATTCCACCTGCAGTCCAAAGCATTTTGAAGTCGTAGATCACAATCACTCCAAACTTTCCTGAGTTCTCTCCTTCAGCATCCACTTTAGAACTATTACGAGTTCCAACAGCATGGCCAACAGAAGTAGACCCTCCTCGCCCATCTCGAAAACTACCTAAATATTAATAAACTGTTTATATTCTATAAATATAAGGAATAATTATGGATAAGATTATAGGTGAATGTCCAGTTGGCGATGACTTTGAATATAATTTCTAAGCGATAAGCGATAAAAGGCATATTATACCTAAGAGAAAAATGAGCGAGACAAACAAAAATTCACTTGAATTTTTGTTTGTCACTTGAATTTTTGTTGCGAGACAAACAAAAATTCACTTGAATTTTTGTTTGTCTCCATATTTCTTTAGTAAATCAGGACATTTAGAATTTTCATGGCTAACAAAATTATCAACAAAAATTCAAGGGAATTTTTCTTCGTCCAATTATATTCAAATTCAGGTATTGTCTTAAAATTTTAAATAAATCCTAATAATATTTCATTCCACAAACCTCTGTTAGGCATACTCTCTCCACGCATTGCCTCTTGAACTCACAATGTTAAATGTTCATCAACATGTGCAAATTTACATCCTTCCCCGAAATTACATGTTCCTGTCCATTTAGAGAATTGACAACTTCCAGCATCTGAAAAATATTTTTTGAAAAAATAATCTCTAAAGTAGTCCAAAATTTCTGACTTTCTTTGGCTTCTTCAAGAGTAATTTGACGAAGTAGAAGATTTGATTGTTGTTGCTGTTGATTTATCATAATATTCGGAGAAGAAGAAAATGGCTGATGAGTAGATTGAGAAAGAGAGAGAGAACCTCCTTTATCTAAACCAGGCGGACCATGAGAAATTTGTCGTCGCTGTCCTTCGGCGGTTTCAGATTTTTCTGTAATTTTTATTAAATGATTTTTCATTGATGATGTTTAAATAACCGCAATATTTTTATTTTTAATTAAGTATATTTAATATTTTGTTAATTTAAATATATTTAGTATTACCATCCAGCTTCTCTATTGTAGACGGAAGAACATTTGTTTGATTGAATTTTGTTGTTATACACCATCTACAAGCATTGTTTGACCTGAAGGTGGAATTGTAGCATACGGCATCGTCATTCTATCAGGAAGAGAAGTATATTAAAAGTACCTCCAGGTGGATGGCCAATTGGAAGATGAAGAGAAGAATAGAGAGGTGTGAAGTCAAAGATGTTTTCGTCTGTTGCAACCTGTGAGGAAAAAAAAATTTGTAAAATTTTTTAATATTCGACTGTTTCTCCGATATATTCGACTGTTTCTCCTTGAACTTTGCCAGTTTGCGTCGAATTTATGGAAGTAGAAGTGGAAGAAGTAATGGTTGAACATATAAATTAGAACTATTTTGACAAAAGAAATATTTAAATATCCCCACTCTGCAAATTATGTAAAGTGGATCCAGAACGAAATTGTACTCTATGTTCTCTCTCATTGCAAATTGTTGAAAAGTAGAAGCAGAAGAATCAGCATCCGATGAACTAATTTAATAAATTTAAATGGATATTTTAAAATAAAAACAAACTTGAAACGTGTTTGTTTCCATTTTTCGGTGTATAAACATAAACTCGTTCTTTATCAGCTTTAGCATCTTGGTAGTGTTGATACTCTGACATCTTAAAAGAAAAAGCCGTAAAACATTCAATTGTTATCATGTTTAAAAACAAACCAAATCGTTCACATTAGATTCAGCCTCAGTAAATTCACTTTCTTCCGTTCCTTCGACAAATTTGCCTTACGTCGAAATTTGTCTTAAAATTGAATTTTTAGCAAAGTTTCGCTATAAAAGGTCAGGGGTTTGATCGGGCCGGATCCAACCTAATAAAACTCCTTTTTACCACCTTATGAGTTAAATTATCAAAGAACCAAACTAAATAGTAAGAAAAAAACTCGCTGGCTGTACTTTAGTACGTGGGTCCCGGAGTTAATATACAAATGTTATACCATTCGAAAGAGCTAGTCGAGCTGAGTCGAATGCCACCAGTTTTAGCTCTAGGAAAAATTTTTGAACCGAGATACAGGCGATTGAAAATCGAAAAACCATAGGGGGGACCAAGCACTTTTTTGGGGTGAAAAATTCGAAAATGCAAATTATACCTCATTCGAAAGAGCTCATCGAGCTGAGTCGAATGACACCAAAATCAACGAAATCTGACTTGATTTGACAAAGTTATGATCTTTTCTTTTAGCTCCTTACCTATGGCATTTGTGGAGGTTTTTGCTGCTACGGAGGCACCAAATACGTCCAGAGCAAGGGAGATAGGGATAGGTCTATGTTACGAGCCCAGACCCAGCGCCCGTAGACTCCCCGCGAGGCGCGTGCCGCAAAACCCCGCGCGAAGCGCGGGGTTTTGCACAAGCGCCTCGCCGACGCCCATAGGTTTAGAGTTTTTTGTGTCATAACTTTGTCTCATCTTGTTCAATCACGGTGATTTTGGTGTCATTCGACTCAGCTCGTCGAGCTGAGTCGAATGAGGTATTATTTGCATATTTGAATTTTTTGACCCCGAAAATTTTCAAATTTCAGGGGTCTGTAACTCGGCCAAATAAAGTCAGATTTCGTTGATTTTGGTGTCATTCGACTCAGCTCGAGGAGCTCTTTCGAATGAGGTATCATTTGCATTTTCGAATTTTTCACCCCAAAAAAGTGCTTGGTCCCCCCTATGGTTTTTCGATTTTCAATCGCCTGTATCTCGGTTCAAAAATTTTTCCTAGAGCTAAAACTGGTGGAATTCGACTCAGCTCGACAAGCTCTTTCGAATGGTATAACATTTGTATATTAACTCCGGGACCCACGTACTAAAGTGACCCCAACTCGCTTAAACATTCCATTAATTGCAGTAGTTTCCAATAAAAGTAGCAGACTTTTTATAACATGGCGGAGGAATATCACAAACCGCTGTTTTAACACTGTCTGTTAACCACTCAGCAAAATAAGATTGATTCTTTTTTGAAGTTTCGTCATTTCCTTTTCAACCTCACCCGTAGACATGTCACCACGGAAAATTGCTGCAACGGTCAGATAGCGTCAATGACGAGGATTACAAGCGACCATCAATTTTTGCGTCAAACATTTGTTGGGTCAATTCAGAGACATCTTGGAACTTATATGTTTTGGGTATGCTTTTTTTAGCCACGCCCATTTCTCCTTTTCCGTCATCAATTAATCTTAATATAACAGAATGGTCAGCCTTCCTTTCTTCATTGATTTACTTAATTTTCCTGTGGCATGTTCTATGTGAGACCTTATCAAATAAAAGATTAAACTTTTCACCAAAATAGACATTAACACTGAATTTATATTCTTATTTCTATCTATTTCAGTTATTTAAATAGACCTGTTCTGCGTTTTTACCTAATGATTCGGTATTTTTACGTGTTTTCCGGTATTCCTCCGTGTCTCAAATTATATTGCTTAAAAAAGTGTCCATTTTTACCATATTTTTTAGACATTTTTGAACCCTTTAACTCAGCTCATAGATATCACGAACCGATTCTTACGTCATTCGATCTAGCTTGTTGAGTTCTATTTATCTATTTACATCCTAAAAATTTTCCTCAACTGAGTTGATGATGGGTGAGAAATAAAAAAGGTAAAAGAATACATATGAAAAAGGAAAAAGGGGCGTTGCTAAAAAAAGCATACCCAAACCACATAAGTTTCGACATTTTGAGTAAAATAATCAGCACATCCATCAGCATAGAGAGGCTCAAATCCAGGCATAAAAAGTGAAGACGTGGATAAGTAACCATATAGGTAATTATTTTTCGAAGCCAGCATTCAAAGGGCCTGGGAAACGGAGACAAGTGGTGATACCAGACATGGTCAAAGCAACTGAAATATTGAATTTAAATGTTTAGTGGGAAAGAAATCCTATAAACAAATTCCAACGATTAAAATATAAGAAAGAAGAATTTAAACAAACCTAAATGATTTAAATCGCCATAGCCAGGATTTGTCAATTTACGAGTGCGGGAACAGATGTCAAACAAGGCATCGTTGTCAATACAATAAGTCGCATTTGTGCCTTCAATAAGCTGGTTAAATGAAAGCATAGCATTGTAAGGTTCGTTAACGGTGTCAGAGACCTTAAAATGAATAAACTCAAAATTGGACATATTGCTTTGAATGTGACCTATCAGAGCTAATAAAACTGCTATGACTAACACAGAATTACCAGTCTAAGCGATAAGCGATAAAAGGCATATTATACCTAAGAGAAAAATGAGCGAGACAAACAAAAATTCACTTGAATTTTTGTTTGTCTCCATATTTCTTTAGTAAATCAGGACATTTAGAATTTTCATGGCTAACAAAATTATCAACAAAAATTCAAGGGAATTTTTCTTCGTCCAATTATATTCAAATTCAGGTATTGTCTTAAAATTTTAAATAAATCCTAATAATATTTCATTCCACAAACCTCTGTTAGGCATACTCTCTCCACGCATTGCCTCTTGAACTCACAATGTTAAATGTTCATCAACATGTGCAAATTTACATCCTTCCCCGAAATTACATGTTCCTGTCCGTTTAGAGAATTGACAACTTCCAGCATCTGAAAAATATTTTTTGAAAAAATAATCTCTAAAGTAGTCCAAAATTTCTGACTTTCTTTGGCTTCTTCAAGAGTAATTTGACGAAGTAGAAGATTTGATTGTTGTTGCTGTTGATTTATCATAATATTCGGAGAAGAAGAAAATGGCTGATGAGTAGATTGAGAAAGAGAGAGAGAACCTCCTTTATCTAAACCAGGCGGACCATGGCGGACCTTTAAACAAATTCCAACGATTAAAATATAAGAAAGAAGAATTTAAACAAACCTAAATGATTTAAATCGCCATAGCCAGGATTTGTCAATTTACGAGTGCGGGAACAGATGTCAAACAAGGCATCGTTGTCAATACAATAAGTCGCATTTGTGCCTTCAATAAGCTGGTTAAATGAAAGCATAGCATTGTAAGGTTCGTTAACGGTCAGAGACCTTAAAATGAATAAACTCAAAATTGGACATATTGCTTTGAATGTGACCTATCAGAGCTAATAAAACTGCTATGACTAACACAGAATTACCAGTAAATTTGGGACTCGAATTAAGAATTTTCGAGATTCCTAAATTTTTTCTGAACTAAAGACAGGATATTGAACAGGTAAGTAGATGGAAAAACCCAAAGATTCTCTGCATTCAGGTGAGGAGCTAAAATGCATTGATTAGGACATTAGAAGCTGAAGGAAAACCAGATCCATAATAAAATGTAATTCAAACTGATTGAGGTAAATATGCTCCCCAATGCCCACTTATTCAAGTTTATTTCAAATTCTAACCTAGTACAAGGTTTTCCTTATTAAAAACACTTTACAGGGTTCTACCCACCCAACCCCTTACAGGGTTAACCACACCCAAACCTTTACAGGGTTTTACCTACCCAACCCTTTACAGCTCCTTTCCTTTCTAAAATTCTTTTTAATATTACACCATTCGCTCGCTCTTTCATTTGCTAAAATTCCTTCTCTTCAAATACCAAAAGATTTTAAGTTGAAGCTGGAAATAAAAGATTGTATTTCATAAAAATTTTCTTAATTTCACCAAAATTCCTATTCTACCAATCATCCATCATTTTGGAGATCCTTAAAAGTAAAGGATTTTGCATTTCTTCTTCATTCTTGAAAAATTTTGAATATTTACTACATTTGAATTAGTCTCTTTATTATTGAATTATTTTATTATTGAACAATGTCTCCTCCACCTTCGAAGAAATCAAGGATGTTCATGATCAACAATATACTTGATTTGCAATCAGGCGGTGGTAAATTTTTAAAACATTTAGGGGACCAAACTAAAATCACCAGAAAATTTAATCTTACCAAACTTTCGACAAAATTTTTAATATCTGGTTAACCCGATGAACCAGAGGGCTTGCTAAGGAAACTTTTCCAAAGATGTATTGATCAGACAATACAGTTGTAAAGTAATTAAAAACATTTCCTTATTTTCTTTGAGTTTGTAAAGTAATTAAAAACATTTCCTTATTTTCTTTGAAATTACAAATGAATTTTTATTATTTAATATTTACTTTATTAATTACCATTATTTTTAAATATTTATTTGCAATTAATAACATTAATATTCCAAATACTTTAAATAATCCAATAAAAAATATTTCCTTTTTTGAAGAGAAAGATGACAAAAAAATTTCTGCTTTAATGTTGGATGTATTTTTGCCTGGTTATTTTTAAAAATAAATTCCTACATATTAAATTTTAAATTTAATTAAAAGGGTGGCGTGAATGTATTGATTGGAAAAAGGTTTTAAAAAATATGTAAATATTTTTACAAAAAACATAATTAAAGGGTAGCCCCTCTTTGCAATGTGTGCCGTTACCAAGTGATAAATAACCAATGAGGTTGTTTTTATTTTAAAAATTTAAAAGTTCCTAAAATTAAAATTTAGCCCCATATTATGATAAACAAGACTGTGTTAAAACACGAATAGGATCATTTACTGAAAAATTAGTAATTTTATAATAGAAATTTGAAGAAATTTTGATTATTTTTGACATTATTTGATTTTGTTAGCCTTGATTTACATGTGGATCAAGGATTTCCGAAATATAGCCCTCCCCCCGTTTCAGGGGGCTATAGCCCCATCCCCCTGCTACGCCCTTGGTATGTTATGAGATATAAGATATCGATCTGAATCTAGACCTTGATTTTTCCATGACCTAAGTCAATCAAGATCCGATCTCTAATCTTAATATTCCTATGTCTGTCCAGAAATATACCTTATATGACTTTAATGCGCAATTTTTCCTAAAATTACGCGTATTATTTTTTAAATTTTATAGGATATACATGAATAAAATCAGTGTTTTTCTGTGTTCCATGATTTCATTTTGAACTTGAAATTAAAGTTAATTTAAAACTTTAATTAAATTTAATTAATTTAAACTTGAAATAAAATTAAATTATTTTGGCGTTGTGCAAATAAAAGACACTATTGGCACTGAAACTACCCGAATAAAGCACTTCCCAAAGTAGCACTTCCCAAAGTTCCGATATGAAACTATAAATCAACAAATTCCGATATGAAACTCTATAAATCAACAAGAAGAGGAGTCACTTTAAAAATTATTATTTCCGAGTTGGGATTATCTCATTGAATAAGGTTCATTCTCCTGGACAGTGAAGTAATAACTAAACAATCTTCAAAAATTTAGAACAGTCAAAGGTACTGTAAATTTTGAATATGCTCGTTTGGTTTCTACAAATGCCTTAAGAAGTTCTTGTTCTATTGATGGATCTGTGAATGGAAAACATATAATAATAATTGAAGATGGTGGAAGTGTACAGAATTTAATTTTGGGAGATCCGGCAAAGGGAATTTGGTGTTCGGGGAGTTGTACTCTACGAAATGTTTAGTTAGTTTATTTTTTTGTGGATATTATTATTAGTAAAGGCACAACAATTATTCAAAATTTTTGTGGAGAAAATTTTGGTAAAGTATATTGCTCTTGTGGTTCTGGATGTAATCCACAATATACTAGAAATGTTCAATTAGAAATGTTCAAGGAGCTTGTCCAAGGACCTTGTCCAAGGACCTTGTCCATAGAGCTTGTCCAAGGACCTTGTCCAAGGACCTTGTCCAAGGACCTTGTCCAAGGACCTTGTCCATAGAGCTTGTCCAAGGACCTTGTCCAAGGACCTTGTCCATAGAGCTTGTCCAAGGACCTTGTCCAAGGACCTTGTCCATAGAGCTTGTCCAAGGACCTTGTCCATAGAGCTTGTCCAAGGACCTTGTCCAAGGACCTTGTCCATAGAGCTTATCCAAGGACCTTGTCCAAGGACCTTGTCCATAGAGCTTGTCCAAGGACCTTGTCTAAGGACCTTGTCCATAGAGCTTGTCCAAGGACCTTGTCCAAGGACCTTGTCCATAGAGCTTGTCCAAGGACCTTGTCCATAGAGCTTGTCCAAGGACCTTGTCCAAGGACCTTGTCCAAGGACCTTGTCCAAGGACCTTGTTCATAGAGCTTGTCCAAGGACCTTGTCCATAGAGCTTGTCCAAGGACCTTGTCCATAGAGCTTGTCCAAGGACCTTGTCCAAGGACCTTGTCCATAGAGCTTGTCCAAGGACCTTGTCCAAGGACCTTGTCCAAGGACCTTGTCCAAGGACCTTGTTCATAGAGCTTGTCCAAGGACCTTGTCCATAGAGCTTGTCCAAGGACCTTGTCCATAGAGCTTGTCCAAGGACCTTGTCCAAGGACCTTGTCCAAGGACCTTGTCCAAGGACCTTGTCCAAGGACCTTGTCCATAGAGCTTGTCCAAGGACCTTGTCCAAGGACCTTGTCCATAGAGCTTGTCCAAGGACCTTGTCCAAGGACCTTGTCCATAGAGCTTGTCCAAGGACCTTGTCCATAGAGCTTGTCCAAGGACCTTGTCCAAGGACCTTGTCCATAGAGCTTATCCAAGGACCTTGTCCAAGGACCTTGTCCATAGAGCTTGTCCAAGGACCTTGTCTAAGGACCTTGTCCATAGAGCTTGTCCAAGGACCTTGTCCAAGGACCTTGTCCATAGAGCTTGTCCAAGGACCTTGTCCATAGAGCTTGTCCAAGGACCTTGTCCAAGGACCTTGTCCAAGGACCTTGTCCAAGGACCTTGTTCATAGAGCTTGTCCAAGGACCTTGTCCATAGAGCTTGTCCAAGGACCTTGTCCATAGAGCTTGTCCAAGGACCTTGTCCAAGGACCTTGTCCATAGAGCTTGTCCAAGGACCTTGTCCAAGGACCTTGTCCAAGGACCTTGTCCATAGAGCTTGTCCAAGGACCTTGTCCATAGAGCTTGTCCAAGGACCTTGTCCAAGGACTTTGTCCATGAGCTTGTCCAAGGACCTTGTCCATAGAGCTTGTCCAAGGACCTTGTCCATAGAGCTTGTCCAAGGACCTTGTCCAAGGACCTTGTCCATAGAGCTTGTCCAAGGACCTTGTCCAAGGACCTTGTCCATAGAGCTTGTCCAAGGACCTTGTCCAAGGACCTTGTCCAAGGACCTTGTCCATAGAGCTTGTCCAAGGACCTTGTCCATAGAGCTTGTCCAAGGACCTTGTCCATAGAGCTTGTCCAAGGACCTTGTCCAAGGACCTTGTCCAAGGACCTTGTTCATAGAGCTTGTCCAAGGACCTTGTCCATAGAGCTTGTCCATAGAGCTTGTCCAAGGACCTTGTCCAAGGACCTTGTCCATAGAGCTTGTCCAAGGACCTTGTCCAAGGACCTTGTCCATAGAGCTTGTCCAAGGACTTTGTCCAAGGACCTTGTCCATAGAGCTTGTCCAAGGACCTTGTCCAAGGACTTTGTTCATAGAGCTTGTCCAAGGACCTTGTCCAAGGAACTTGTCCAAGGACCTTGTCCATAGAGCTTGTCCAAGGACCTTGTCCATAGAGCTTGTCCAAGTACCATGTCTAAGGACCTTGTCCATAGAGCTTGTCCAAGGACCTTGTCCAAGGACCTTGTCCATAGAGCTTGTCCAAGGACCTTGTCCATAGATCTTGTCCAAGGATCTTGTCCAAGGACCTTGTCATTAGAGCTTGTCCAAGGACCTTGTCCAAGGACCTTGTCCAAGGACCTTGTCCATAGAGCTTGTCCAAGGACCTTGTCCAAGGACCTTGTCCATAGAGCTTGTCCAAGGACCTTGTCCATAGAGCTTGTCCAAGGACCTTGTCCATAGAGCTTGTCCAAGTACCATGTCCAAGGACCTTGTCCAAGGACCTTGTCCAAGGACCTTGTCCATAGAGCTTGTCCAAGGACCTTGTCCAAGGACCTTGTCCATAGAGCTTGTCCAAGGACCTTGTCCAAGGACCTTGTCCAAGGACCTTGTCCATAGAGCTTGTCCAAGGACCTTGTCCATAGAGCTTGTCCAAGGACCTTGTCCAAGGACTTTGTTCATAGAGCTTGTCCAAGGACCTTGTCCAAGGAACTTGTCCAAGGACCTTGTCCATAGAGCTTGTCCAAGGACCTTGTCCATAGAGCTTGTCCAAGTACCATGTCTAAGGACCTTGTCCATAGAGCTTGTCCAAGGACCTTGTCCAAGGACCTTGTCCAAGGACCTTGTCCAAGGACCTTGTCCAAGGACCTTGTCCATAGAGCTTGTCCAATGACCTTGTCCATGGACCTTGTCCATAGAGCTTGTCCAAGGACCTTGTCCAAGGACCTTGTCCATAGAGCTTGTCCAAGGACCTTGTCCATAGAGCTTGTCCAAGGACCTTGTCCAAGGACAATGTCCATAGAGCTTGTCCAATGACCTTGTCCAAGGACCTTGTCCATAGAGCTTGTCCAAGGACCTTGTCCATAGAGCTTGTCCAAGGACCTTGTCCATAGAGCTTGTCCAAGGATTTTGTCCAAGGACCTTGTCCATAGAGCTTGTCCAAGGACTTTGTCCAAGGACCTTGTCCATAGAGCTTGTCCAAGGACCTTGTCCATAGAGCTTGTCCATAGAGCTTGTCCAAGGACCTTGTCCAAGGACCTTGTCCATAGAGCTTGTCCAAGGACCTTGTCCAAGGACCTTGTCCATAGAGCTTGTCAAGGACCTTGTCCAAGGACCTTGTCCATAGAGCTTGTCCAAGGACCTTGTCCAAGGAACTTGTCCAAGGACCTTGTCCATAGAGCTTGTCCAAGGACCTTGTCCATAGAGCTTGTCCAAGGACCTTATCCATAGAGCTTGTCCAAGGACCTTGTCCAAGGACCTTGTCCATAGAGCTTGTCCAAGGTCCTTGTCCAAGGACCTTGTCCATAGAGCTTGTCCAAGGACCTTGTCCAAGGACCTTGTCCATAGAGCTTGTCCATAGAGCTTGTCCAAGGACCTTGTCCATAGAGCTTGTCCAAGGACCTTGTCCAATGACCTTGTCCATAGAGCTTGTCCAAGGACCTTGTCCAAGGACCTTGTCCATAGAGCTTGTCCAAGGACCTTGTCCAAGGACCTTGTCCAAGGACCTTGTCCATAGAGCTTGTCCAAGGACCTTGTCCATAGAGCTTGTCCAAGGACCTTGTCCAAGGACCTTGTCCATAGAGCTTGTCCAAGGACCTTGTCCAAGGACCTTGTCCAAGGACCTTGTCCATAGAGCTTGTCCAAGGACCTTGTCCATAGAGCTTGTCCAAGTACCTTGTCCAAGGACCTTGTCCATAGAGCTTGTCCAAGGACCTTGTCCATAGAGCTTGTCCAAGGACCTTGTCCAAGGACCTTGTCCATAGAGCTTGTCCAAGGACCTTGTCCAAGGACCTTGTCCATAGAGCTTGTCCAAGGACCTTGTCCATAGAGCTTGTCCAAGGACCTTGTCCACAGAGCTTGTCCAAGGACCTTGTCCAAGGACCTTGTTCATAGAGCTTGTCCAAGGACCTTGTCCATAGAGCTTGTCCAAGGACCTTGTCCATAGAGCTTGTCCAAGGACCTTGTCCAAGGACCTTGTCCATAGAGCTTGTCCAAGGACCTTGTCCATAGAGCTTGTCCAAGGACCTTGTCCAAGGACCTTGTCCATAGAGCTTGTCCAAGGACCTTGTCCATAGAGCTTGTCCAAGGACCTTGTCCAAGGACCTTGTCCATAGAGCTTGTCCAAGGACCTTGTCCAAGGACCTTGTCCATAGAGCTTGTCCAAGGACCTTGTCCATAGAGCTTGTCCAAGGACCTTGTCCAAGGACCTTGTCCATATAGCTTGTCCAAGGACTTTGTCCAAGGACCTTGTCCATACAGCTTGTCCAAGGACCTTGTCCAAGGACCTTGTCCATAGAGCTTGTCCAAGGACCTTGTCCATAGAGCTTGTCCATAGAGCTTGTCCAAGGACCTTGTCCATAGAGCTTGTCCAAGGACCTTGTCCAAGGACCTTGTCCAAGGACCTTGTCCAAGGACCTTGTCCAAGGACCTTGTCCATAGAGCTTGTCCAAGGACCTTGTCCAAGGACCTTGTCCATAGAGCTTGTCCAAGGACCTTGTCCAAGGACCTTGTCCAAGGACCTTGTCCATAGAGCTTGTCCAAGGACCTTGTCCATAGAGCTTGTCCAAGGACCTTGTCCAAGGACTTTGTTCATAGAGCTTGTCCAAGGACCTTGTCCAAGGAACTTGTCCAAGGACCTTGTCCATAGAGCTTGTCCAAGGACCTTGTCCATAGAGCTTGTCCAAGTACCATGTCTAAGGACCTTGTCCATAGAGCTTGTCCAAGGACCTTGTCCAAGGACCTTGTCCATAGAGCTTGTCCAAGGACCTTGTCCATAGATCTTGTCCAAGGATCTTGTCCAAGGACCTTGTCATTAGAGCTTGTCCAAGGACCTTGTCCAAGGACCTTGTCCAAGGACCTTGTCCATAGAGCTTGTCCAAGGACCTTGTCCAAGGACCTTGTCCATAGAGCTTGTCCAAGGACCTTGTCCATAGAGCTTGTCCAAGGACCTTGTCCATAGAGCTTGTCCAAGGACCATGTCCAAGGACCTTGTCCAAGGACCTTGTCCAAGAGGACCTTGTCCATAGAGCTTGTCCAAGGACCTTGTCCAAGGACCTTGTCCATAGAGCTTGTCCAAGGACCTTGTCCATAGAGCTTGTCCAAGGACCTTGTCCAAGGACCTTGTCCATAGAGCTTGTCCAAGGACCTTGTCCATAGAGCTTGTCCAAGGACCTTGTCCAAGGACCTTGTCCATAGAGCTTATCCAAGGACCTTGTCCAAGGACCTTGTCCATAGAGCTTGTCCAAGGACCTTGTCCAAGGACCTTGTCCATAGAGCTTGTCCAAGGACCTTGTCCAAGGACCTTGTCCAAGGACCTTGTCCATAGAGCTTGTCCAAGGACCTTGTCCATAGAGCTTGTCCAATGACCTTGTCCAAGGACCTTGTCCATAGAGCCTGTCCAAGGACCTTGTCCAAGGACCTTGTCCAAGGACCTTGTCCAAGGACAATGTCCATAGAGCTTGTCCAATGACCTTGTCCAAGGACCTTGTCCATAGAGCTTGTCCAAGGACCTTGTCCATAGAGCTTGTCCAAGGACCTTGTCCATAGAGCTTGTCCAAGGATTTTGTCCAAGGACCTTGTCCATAGAGCTTGTCCAAGGACTTTGTCCAAGGACCTTGTCCATAGAGCTTGTCCAAGGACCTTGTCCATAGAGCTTGTCCATAGAGCTTGTCCAAGGACCTTGTCCAAGGACCTTGTCCATAGAGCTTGTCCAAGGACCTTGTCCAAGGACCTTGTCCATAGAGCTTGTCAAGGACCTTGTCCAAGGACCTTGTCCATAGAGCTTGTCCAAGGACCTTGTCCAAGGAACTTGTCCAAGGACCTTGTCCATAGAGCTTGTCCAAGGACCTTGTCCATAGAGCTTGTCCAAGGACCTTATCCATAGAGCTTGTCCAAGGACCTTGTCCAAGGACCTTGTCCATAGAGCTTGTCCAAGGTCCTTGTCCAAGGACCTTGTCCATAGAGCTTGTCCAAGGACCTTGTCCAAGGACCTTGTCCATAGAGCTTGTCCATAGAGCTTGTCCAAGGACCTTGTCCATAGAGCTTGTCCAAGGACCTTGTCCAATGACCTTGTCCATAGAGCTTGTCCAAGGACCTTGTCCAAGGACCTTGTCCATAGAGCTTGTCCAAGGACCTTGTCCAAGGACCTTGTCCAAGGACCTTGTCCATAGAGCTTGTCCAAGGACCTTGTCCATAGAGCTTGTCCAAGGACCTTGTCCTAGGACCTTGTCCATAGAGCTTGTCCAAGGACCTTGTCCAAGGACCTTGTCCAAGGACCTTGTCCATAGAGCTTGTCCAAGGACCTTGTCCATAGAGCTTGTCCAAGTACCTTGTCCAAGGACCTTGTCCATAGAGCTTGTCCAAGGACCTTGTCCATAGAGCTTGTCCAAGGACCTTGTCCAAGGACCTTGTCCATAGAGCTTGTCCAAGGACCTTGTCCAAGGACCTTGTCCATAGAGCTTGTCCAAGGACCTTGTCCATAGAGCTTGTCCAAGGACCTTGTCCACAGAGCTTGTCCAAGGACCTTGTCCAAGGACCTTGTTCATAGAGCTTGTCCAAGGACCTTGTCCATAGAGCTTGTCCAAGGACCTTGTCCATAGAGCTTGTCCAAGGACCTTGTCCAAGGACCTTGTCCATAGAGCTTGTCCAAGGACCTTGTCCATAGAGCTTGTCCAAGGACCTTGTCCAAGGACCTTGTCCATAGAGCTTGTCCAAGGACCTTGTCCATAGAGCTTGTCCAAGGACCTTGTCCAAGGACCTTGTCCATAGAGCTTGTCCAAGGACCTTGTCCAAGGACCTTGTCCATAGAGCTTGTCCAAGGACCTTGTCCATAGAGCTTGTCCAAGGACCTTGTCCAAGGACCTTGTCCATATAGCTTGTCCAAGGACTTTGTCCAAGGACCTTGTCCATAGAGCTTGTCCAAGGACCTTGTCCAAGGACCTTGTCCATAGAGCTTGTCCAAGGACCTTGTCCATAGAGCTTGTCCATAGAGCTTGTCCAAGACCTTGTCCATAGAGCTTGTCCAAGGACCTTGTCCAAGGACCTTGTCCATAGAGCTTTTCCAAGGACCTTGTCCATAGAGCTTGTCCAAGGACCTTGTCCAAGGACCTTGTCCAAGGACCTTGTCCATAGAGCTTGTCCAAGGACCTTGTCCATAGAGCTTGTCCAAGGACCTTTTCCAAGGACCTTGTCCATAGAGCTTGTCCAAGGACCTTGTCCAAGGACCTTGTCCAAGGACCTTGTCCATAGAGCTTGTCCAAGGACCTTGTCCATAGAGCTTGTCCAAGACCTTGTCCAAGGACCTTGTCCATAGAGCTTGTCCAAGGACCTTGTCCATAGAGCTTGTCCAAGGACCTTGTCCAAGGACCTTGTCCAAGGACCTTGTCCATAGAGCTTGTCCAAGGACCTT